>JAAKBH010000386.1:415000-427582 GCA_019776075.1 Amaranthus palmeri
GTAGACAAAATTGTTGATCTCCAGAGGGCGTGCTTCGAATTTCACTTTGTTTCGTTCAAACCATAAGGACCATAGCACACAACCTAAGATGAGATTCCAAAGGCTCTTCCATTTCTTATTATGTAGTAGACCTATCCATGCCACAATGAAATCCTCACATCTGTTTTGTAAAACACCAGAAAGGCCCCACCACTGTAGCATTTTCATCCATGTACTCCAAGAGAACGGACAGGAAAAAAGGATATGGGCGATTGATTCCACTTCGTAGCTGCAAAAAGGACAAAGAGCTTGTTGAGCATTAATAATACCTTTTGCAAGAAGGAACTCACCAGTTTTTAATTTTTCGAGACACGCCATCCACATAGTAAGTTGTGCTCGGGGTGGGTAGCTTTTGTTCCAGATAACCTTTATAAGCTGCTCGGGGATAATGGCCATAGAAGAATCAAACATTTTATCAACAATGGCTTTGATGGGGAAAGAGTTATAGTTAGAGCAGCGCCACAAGATACCATCCTCGCGATCGATCCGTGGAGTATTGAGGGTCAAGCAGTTTTCCAACTTAGACACTTCTTCGATCTCCCAGTCATATAGCCCTCTACGCCATCTAAGGTTCCAAAACCATACTCCGGCATGCCATGCACCCATCTGGTTGACGAAACAATTTTTCTGAAGTGAAAGGGTATACAATCGAGGAAAGGAGCCTTTCAATTGTCCACTATCACACCATTTGTCATGCCAGAATAGAATGGAGTTTCCATTACCAATTTTGAGAATCATTCCATCTTCAACAATAACTCTGATTTTTGAGGTATCCTCATCATTACTCATTAACTGGCCCCAAATACCCTTCTTCAATTGACAAAACGTGTTGGAGGAGGCTTTAAACCCCCGGATTTTATGAACCGACATAAGTATTCTCTTCGACAGAGTGTTATCAGCCTGAGAGAATCTCCACCACCATTTGAACAGGAGGATCAGGTTTTTATGCATGATATTTCCAACACCTAGACCACCTAGACTTTTCGGAAGCTCAATCAAAGACAATCTGACTGTGCGGATAGTACAGTTGCCACCTGAAGATTCTCCCTAAAAAAATTTCCTTTAGATCTGCACAATCTTATGAGCAACACATTTGGGCATAACAAACATACTCATGAAGTATACAGGCAAGCTATTGAGCACACTCTTTATGAGAGTGAGCCTACCTGCTCTAGATAAAACACGGGCTTTCCAAGAGGAGAGTTTGTTCCGAATTTTCTCCAACACAGGTTTTCAAGCAGAAGATTTATTCATATTATCACCAATTGGAATACCAAGATATGTAAAAGGGCATCTAGCATGTATGCATCCTACTGTACTAGCAAAATTTTCAGCCCAAGCATGATCACTAGAATTCCAGGAAATAAAACATGATTTACTATAATTCAATTTTAAGCCAGACATCATAGCATACACATCAAGGATTTTAAAGTAGTTGGTTATGCATGTGTTATTGCGGGGCACAAAAATGAGAGTATCATCTGCAAATTGGAGGAGATTCATGCGCACTTTGTCCTTACCAATATGCACAGCTTCTATCAAATTCAAATTATTTTCCCTATTCAAAAAGCACACCAAAACCTCAGTAATCAAAATAAAAAGGTAGGGAGAGAGAGGGTCACCTTGTCTCAAGCCCTTCTCCATCTTGAAAGGTTGTAGAGGAGAGCCATTGAGAAGAATAGACATGGATGCAGATGTGACGCAATTCATAATCCAGCTTATCCAATTCCTACCAAACCCCAATTTTGACAAGACGTTATGCAAAAAGGACCAATTGACTGAATCATAGGCCCTCTGGAAGTCAAGCTTTAGGAGAGCACCATGGGTTTTCGTCTTCTTTAACCACCTAATGGACTCATTAGCAATAAGTACCCCATCTAGGATTTGTCTATCCATCACAAAGGCACTTTGGGATTCACCAATAAGGGGAGCAATGACTTCTTTCAGGCGGCAAGAAAGGATTTTGGAGATAATCTTGTAAAGTGCACCCACCATGCTTATAGGTCTGAAGTCATCGATAGATTGAGGATCATGGAGCTTCGGTATCAAGGTAACCCAGGTTATGTGAATGTTCCTTAGCGAGCCACCTGAGTTGAAAAAATCAAGAACGAAACCATAAACCTCCTCCTGAATCACATCCCACATTTCTCTGAAGAACTTAAAGTTGTATCCGTCGTACCCCGGAGCTTTATCAGTTCCACAAGCCCAAACTGCGTTCTTAATTTCCTCTCTTGACGGAAGAGCCTCAAGTAATGTATTCTGTTCATTAGAGACTGTTGGATGGTCCCCTAAGTCGAAATCAAAAGCTGGGGTCGAATCCTGCGAGAATCTATCAGCAAAGAAGTCTCTGATTTTAGTTTTGAGGTTTGAGATCCCTGACACCATCGAGCCATTAATCATGATCTGAGTAATTTCCTTTCTTTTCCTTTTGAACAATGTGGTAGCATGTGGTCCTTTATGCTGAGGCCATAAGATCTAGCCTTTTGTCGCCAAATTCGTTCCCTACGAATAATCCAGGTGTGAAGAAGGCTTTGGGCTGCTCTCAATCTTGCCGACTCCATATCATTGAGAGGCCTCGAATCACTCAAGCAGTCAAGTGTATGAATAGCATTCTCAAGCTCTCTGATTTTGGTGTCCATGTGATCAAAGTTCCTTTTTTTCCAAATGTTGATGGAGCCCTTGAGAGTTTTCAGCTTGCACTTGAGGGAGATTCTAGAAAGGTTCACCTATTCCCCGCTGATGAACTTTTTGAACTCTGGGTTCATGAACCATGCATCGTAACACCTAAAGGGCTTTGGGCCCCAATTCAATTTAGAGTCTGAGGATAGCACTAGAGGATTATGATCAGAACAGCTTCTTTCGATACCCTGCAAGAGAAGATTTGGGAACTTTTGCAACCAATCATTGCAGCACAAGCCTCTATCTAATTTTCTCTTTGACTCATTTCTTCGCCATGTGAACTTGATGCCATGAAGAGGTATGTCAATTAAGCCCAGCTCTTGGATCCAATCAGAGAAATCCCTCATGCTCAAGTCACATCTAAAAGATCCCACTCGCTCGCTAGGATGTAGAATTACATTAAAATCCCCCAATAGAATTACCGGTTTATTAATTGCGGCAATAATATTTTTAATCTCCATAAGCATAGACAACCTCTCCAAGCGATCATTGGGTCCATATATCACTCCCACACAACAATTGAAATTTATCCTTTTCATGCAACCTGAAACAGCCCTTAATTTAGCGGCTTAAGTAATTAAGTTAACTTGAGTATTAAATTTTAAGTATGTTATTTTATTGGGACTCAAGATAATATTTTATTATTTGAGGATATTAGTCGTACTAAATTAGGGATTAAAATAAGTTATACAATAATAATTGGGTATAATATAAATTGATGAATAATGTTGTGACACATAACCCATGTATGTGTCATTACTAGAAGAGAATAGGTGTTGAGGATTATCTAGATGATCAATTAGAAGCTTCATGTAATGTGGGGAATTAATTACATCAGATTCTTTAGTCTTAAGAGAGTTTGTTATTTTTCTTAACAACCTTCTGTATATATACCACATACTTTTGTAACAGAAGAGATGATTTCATTCACATGCAATAATATTCTTTTCTCTCTTTCTTCTATCTAATTTCTCTATCAAAGTTGAATGTAAAACTTCTTTATACAGAGAATTCGATTACTTCGTCTTAGCTCTTCAATGGCCTGGAACTTCTTTATGGTATCGGAGCGGGTATCTCTGACAATCAAAAATGCTGGTTTGATCTTTGCAACAAATCAGTAATTCTTCATAAAATCCTCTTGCATGCATGTTCTTGAATTGTTAATCTGAATTCAAAGGATTAACAAATTGTTTGTCTAATCCAAATTTCTGCAATTCTAATCAAGAATTTTGAGAGTTTGGACAAAATTCCTAAATCTGAATCTTCCAATTCTTGCTCATAAAAATGGCCGCAAGTTCAATTACTTCTGATCCTACCTCACCTTACTATATAAATCCTTCTGAGAATACTGCCCTACCTATAGTTTCTGAAAAATTTTCTGGAGAAGCTTATGGAGAATGGAGGAGAAGTATGGTAATAGCTCTAGCCACGAAAAATAAGCTCGGATTTGTAAATGGAAGCTTACCAAAACCAGAAGAAACTGATCCGAAATATGAAGCTTGGGAGAGATGTGATGCCATCATTATATCATATATTTTGAGATCTCTTGATACTTCAATTGCAAGAAGTGTGATATTCTTGAGCACTTCACAAGAAATCTGGAAAGAACTAGAAGAAAGATTCTCACAAACTTCTGGACCACAGCTGTATTCTTCACAACAATCTTTAACAAATTTAAAACAAGGATCAGAAACTTCTATCACAGTGTTCTTTACTCAGATAAAGGCACTATGGGATCAAATTAATCAGATGAATCCCTTACCTTCTTGTTCTAGTTCTGGTTGTACTTGTGTGAAAGTTTTTTTGAAACAGCAACAAGAAGAGAGATTAGTACAGCTGTTAATGAAGCTTGACAATAAGTTTGCAGCAGTGAGGACTAATATTCTCATGATGCAACCCTTGCCAACCATCTCCATGGCATATAAGCTTCTTGTTCAAGAAGAGAAACAAAGGCAAGCTAGCCAGATCGATGAACATTTAAGCAACAAATCTATGGTGTTTGCAGCAGATTACAGAAAGAATCACAAGAATCATTTTCAGGGTTCAAGAATGACATTTCAGTCAGCAAATGGAAACAAATTGGTCGTGGCTGGACGCAGACCTTATTGTGAGCATTGTAAAATTCCTGGTCATACCATTGGGAAATGCTACAAGATACATGGCTATCCTTCTGATTTCTCTAAAGAAAAAGGGAAGAAAGTAGCAGCAGTTTCTCATCTTGAAGGTATAGAAGAATCAGCTGAGCACATCACTCATATTTCAACTGATCAGTTTGATAGTATTCTAAAGGCTTTGCAGTCTCAGGAGACTACCTCAGTTGCAGATTCGCAAGCTCATGTAGCAGGTATATGTTTGTTAACTTGTTCCAATGAAAAATGGATAATTGACAGTGGTGCTACGGATCACATCTGTTCAAGATTAGAGTTATTTGACACACATAAGCCTTTTGATAAGTGCCCTAATACTATAACAATTGCAGATGGTAAACATGTGGTAGTTGAAAACATAGGGTCTATAACCTTTGATAATGGTATCGTTTTGCAGAATGTGTTACATGTGCCAGGGTTAAAATTCAACCTGATTTCTACTCATAAGTTGTGTAGAGACATGAACTGTGAAATAGTATTTACTCATGATAAATCCTTGCTTCAGGGGTCAACTTTGAGTCAGTCAGTGGTTCTTGGTAATCTGGTGTTCGGATTATATGCTGTTAATAACAAAACAGCAGGGGCACAGGAGCAACATTTACAAGAAGTAGCAGTAGCTGCCTCAGGATCAGCAAGCAAGACTGATGATGCAAAACTCTGGCATCTAAGGATGGGACACATGCCTTTCAATAAATTGTGTCTAATAGATCCTATCTTTGATAATAAAGCAGGCTGTGAAATAGTGTGCCAAATTTGTCATAAGGCTAGACAGACTAGAAAACCCTTTCCTCTTAGTGTGTGTAAATCTGCAAATTGTTTCGATTTACTTCATATGGATACTTGGGGGCCATATAAAACCAAAACTCATGATGGTTTTAGTTACTTCCTCACAATTGTAGATGATTTCTCAAGAAATACATGGACATTTCTTATGAAAAGTAAAAATGATGCTGTGAAAATTTTTACTGATTTGCTCGCTTTTGTTAAAACACAATACAATAAGAATATCTTATGTGTTAGAACAGATAATGCGAAGGAATTATGTGAAGGTGATATAATTCATGTTTACAAGAAATATGGGATAAAACATCAAAAATCTTGTGTTGATTCACCACAGCAGAATGGCATAGTGGAAAGAAAGCACAGGCACTTGCTCGAAACTGCTAGAGCTTTGTATTTTCAATCTAGGGTTCCAGTAAGGTTTTGGGGAGAATGTTTGCTAACAGCCACTCATGTGATCAACAGAATGCCTTTGAGTTCTGTGAATTTCACATCTCCATATGAATTGTTGAATGCTACAAAACCTGATTTAACACATTTAAGAGTGTTTGGTTGCTTGTGTTACATATCTACCTTAAAGTCTGGCAGATCCAAATTTGATCCCAGATCCTCACCCTGTGTGTTCATGGGATATCCACCCAACCAAAAAGCCTATAAAGTGTTTGATTTAGAATCCAAGAAATTGATTATATCAAGAGATATCACATTTTATGAAAAACTTTTGCCTTTTCATTTTGAAACACAACATACACCCACAAATCATCCTATTTTTTTACCTATGACCACTGAGTTTGATCTTGCCACTGATTTTTTCATCCCAGAACCTTTCCTCACACCTACTGATACAGACTTTGAACCATCACAATCACCTAATCCCTCACATCCAAATACTACACCTCCACACAATCACCCTTCCCTATCTGAACCTCCCTTAAACACTATCCCTAACACTCCACAACATACCATTCCATCTCATCATAGACATTCAGACAGGACTAGAAAAAAGCCTAGCTACTTGGATAACTACATATGTGTTGCTGGTTCTTCTTCTGGTCATTGGTGCAATATTGTATCTTTTGATGAACTTCCTGTTTCTCAACAAGCATTAATCAATAAGGCTGATCAGTTCACTGAACCAGCCAGCTATCTTGAAGCCTCTCTTGATGCAGGATGGGTGGAAGCAATGCAAAAAGAGATCACAGCCTTGCATGACAATGGCACATGGGATTTGGTGAGTTTACCTAAGGATAAAAGAGCTATAGGATGTAAATGGGTGTATAAGGTGAAGCTTAAAGCAGATGGCAGTGTTGAAAGGTTGAAGGCACGATTAGTTGCTTAAGGGTTCATACAAAGATATGGCACTGATTACTTAGAAACTTTCTCACCCGTTGTCAAAATGACAACTGTACGTTGTTTGTTGGCTATAGCAGCACACAAGAAGTGGAATTTATATCAACTTGACATAAATAATGCTTTTTTGCATGGTGATCTCACAGAGGAAGTGTATATGAAAGTCCCTCCAGGCATTCCAAATCCCAACAACCTAGTGTGTAAGCTCAATAAATCCCTTTATGGCCTTAAACAGGCATCCAGACAGTGGTTTGCAAAATTGAACACTGAATTGAAACAAATGAAGTACACCCAATCAAAGAATGATTATTCTTTGTTCATAAAGAAAGTAGCTGGGAAGATTACAATAGTCGTGGTTTATGTCGATGATATCATTGTCACAGGATCCGATGACCAAGAAATTCACTGGTTCAAAAACCATTTGCATTCAGTCTTTATTATTAAAGACTTAGGGCTTCTGAATTATTTTTTAGGGATTGAAGTTACCCATCTGCACAATGGCCTCATCATGACACAGAAGAAATTCACCAAAGAACTTTTGCAAGAATGCAATATGGATGTATCCAAGCTTGCTAAAACCCCTCTGCCAGCAAACATCAAACTACTTGATGAAGGTGATATGTATCCTGATCCAGAACACTATCGAAAGTTAGTTGGGAAATTGAATTTTTTATCTCACACTAGACCAGATTTATCCTTCTCCGTCCAAACTCTGAGTCAGTTTATGCAGCATCCCAGATCATCCCATGCCAAGGCTCTTCATCATGTCTTAAGATATGTCGCACACTCTGTGGGCCAAGGTATTATGTTACATGCTTCTGCTCAACTTTCTTTAGTGGCTTTCTCGGGTTCAGACTGGGCAGCTTGTCTAAATACAAGGCGTTCAGTCACTGGTTTTGTTTTAATGTTGGGTAATTCTCCAGTTTCTTGGAAGTCCAAGAAACAATCAACCATCTCCAGGAGCTCATGTGAAGCAGAATATCGAGCTATGGCTGCGGCAGCCTCTGAGACAGCTTGGTTAGTACGATTGTTAACTGAATTAGAAGTCCTAAACCTACAACCTGTTAAGCTGCACTGTGACAATCAAAGTGCCATTCACATAGGGAAGAATCCTGTGTTCCATGAACGCACGAAGCATATAGAACTTGATTGTCATTTCACAAGGGATAAGGTGCTGGAAGGTCTCATTACTTTGACATACACTCCCACTGCAGATCAACTGGCCGACATTATGACCAAGGCTCTCGGGTCTGTTCAGCATGATAAACTCAAGTCCAAGCTAGGAATGTATGCTGATACCATTCCCAGCTTGCGGGGGGATGTTGAGGATTATCTAGATGATCAATTAGAAGCTTCATGTAATGTGGGGAATTAATTACATCAGATTCTTTAGTCTTAAGAGAGTTTGTTATTTTTCTTAACAACCTTCTGTATATATACCACATACTTTTGTAACAGAAGAGATGATTTCATTCACATTCAATAATATTCTTTTCTCTCTTTCTTCTATCTAATTTCTCTATCAAAGTTGAATGTAAAACTTCTTTATACAGAGAATTCGATTACTTCGTCTTAGTTCTTCAATGGCCTGGAACTTCTTTAATAGGAGGCACTAATCTCCATGTTCATGAAGCATATCAGGAAGATGAATTCCTTCCTCAATAACTTACCCTCCTCAACCTTTATCATAAGCCTCATCATTTTAATATCAGAAACTTGAATGTTCATCATTTTATTTGATTTCTTTCCATTTCATCTTCATTCTGAAACTTATGAATCTTTATTATTGTGATATCAATAATCAAAACTGAGTATTAAATTAAGATTAAGTCTTTATGGGTTAATGATTTAAGGGTTCTTATTGGAGTTTTTATTGAAGATTGATAGTATTCATCAAATTGGGTGAAGAAAATGCTAGGGTTCTAGGTGAAGCTAATTTGGGGCTTTTTGACATGAAGTTGAATTGAAGATTATTTTGGTTGGGTAAAATCTTGTTGGTGTTTGATGGATTTTCTTCTTGATTTGCTGGATTTTCATATTGATTGGTTGTTTGATTTGGTTTATTAGCAAAGTTCATGCTAAAATAGCAAAGTTTATTTTATTAGAACAATGCAATGTTTCTGTCCGTGGGTTCATCATTAATTTCGAGGTACTTCTGGACATTTCTGGGTTTTGGTGTCTTCATGAGATTTGTAGAGCTCGAAGTCACGGTCGCGTGGGCACTTGAAACGCCCCAAAATGATTTCGTATGAGAGAGTTATGCCCAAAATACTAACAGACTATCATGAAAATCGATAATAATCAATTATGAGATTAATTGTTCAAATTGAGATTTCAATTGGGTGTTCCTTTAATCAAGTATTAATGATTATTTTATGTTTCTTTATCGGTAATTATGGATTGTATGAATTTGTTGGGTATTATTGATGGTGATACAAAATGGGAGCTTGAATTGTTATCTTTGGAGTTGGAAGTTGATGCACACAAGGTGTTTGTTCATAAGCATCAATAAAGTTCTTTGGTTTTCTAATATGATTTTTGGTTAAACAATTTGCTCATTAAAGGTAATCCTACAAACACTATTATCTTTTAAAGTTAATTTAAGTAAGTTATGTTTTATAAGGTGTGATATTACTGCTATTTATATTTGAACAAAATCGTATATTTTTGGTGTTCAAAACTTTGGAATTTGACCTTACTTTTAATCCTTGATCAAAATTATGTTTTGTATGTTCATAGCTTTATAAATATGAGCTTTTAAATATTGTACTATAAAAATTGAGTTATGATTATTGATTTTGAAGAAAATTAAGTGATTTATTGATTCGTTTTATATTGAAATGTTCGACATTGAAACATGTTCATTTTTGGGAATTGGCAACGGATATTTATATCCGGATTATTATGAAATCCTAAAGCTTGCTAATAGGTAATGGTTATTCAGATCGGTCTCGAGCCCCCGGTCCCGTTTCGTTCTTGCAAGAACCGTATTTCGGTGATGACGATCACCCGTATTCTCAGGATTTAGATCAAGCCTACTTCCTGACGGTCCATATATTCTCATGTTTTAAATTGTTGTTATATTATTGTTTTAATATGAGTTTTTAATAAATACGTTTGGTATATAAAGTTTTGTTTGTTTCGCAAATGAATTTATATGTTTCATTTGCCGTATTTTGACGTTCGCTATTTACTTGTAAAGTAATAGCCGTATTTTGATTTCGCTATTAACTTGTAAAGTTATAGCCGTGTTTTTATTCGCTTTGAACTAAAGGTTCATTAGCCGTATTTATGTTGAAACCAAACGATCTTTTAAAAAGAGTTTTGGTTTGATAAATTAATGTTTTATAAGGAGTTTCTAAATGAGCAAAAGATTAAATATTGGAGTTGTTTGTTAATGACATGCATATAAATGTAATAGTTTGTTGGATTAACAATTCAATTGTTGACAGTCTTTGATGGGGCCTATCCCTTACGGGGTAGATCCATTTTCAGGTTAACTTTGCTGTGGAGATGATGTCTTCTTGTGTTATGTGTTAAGTGCGCGACGAGGACTTCTTTTTGAAAATCATAATGTAAATTCGATATTTGTAAACTAAATTGTAATATTTTATAACGTTTTGTAAATAGTATTCACTTATTTAATGTAAAAAGTTTTAAATACTCTGATATTAGTTTGTTGTGGCTATCGAGCCACAGGTCGTATTCAGCCCAGACTTTTATAAGTCTTCCGCTGTGCTTTGTAGACAGTATTATAATATTGTTTACGCCGGTTTGGGCAGTTTCAATTGGTATCAGAGCATGGTTGTTTCTGGAGTATTCGAATCCTCATATTCGAGTACAAAATTTTTGAAAAATGAATTTCGAAAATCCGAGAGAGCGCGGTAGTCGAGTCTTATGGTGTAACTTCTGAGAATTGGATGGTATTAATGTGACTATGCTGTGTTATATGTGTGATGTGTGACAATCTTATATGTTAAAGAAATCTTGAAGTTTCCTTATGTGATGTGAATTCTCTTTTAGTAAGGGTCATGCCGTAGGCCAAGTATGTCCGAATATTAATTTGGAACTTTGGGATTTGGTAAAAGAGTTTCAAAGGATATTAAGGTTAACTTGGGAATTTTCCAGTATGAATCTTGATTGGTGGATCTAATTGATTACATGTGAAATTTTGTGTGATTGTTTATATGTTATGTATAAAAAAAAAAGTTTTTAAAAGAGTTTTAAAATTTCAACTTGAAATGTCTATATTTGAGTCAAGTATTCTTGAAAGTGTTTTACAAAAGATATTATATATACTCGGATAACTGACATAAGGAGTTCAGGACTAAGCTTATCATGAATTGCGATGATCTTGTGTAAGAATGATTCAATGCAAGGTGTTCAAAAAAAGCATTTTGGGAATATTGAAAGTAATCAGTTAATTGTGTTTAAAGATTGGAAATCAATTAAGGAATAAAGAATTAGAAAAGTATTTATGACATGTTCAATTTAATGATATATTTGGATAAGAAATTTCAATTAATTGCGAAAAAGAAAGAAGGCTTGATATGAATATGAATGTCGTAAAGTTCATAGTATGGTAATCCTATTGAGCGCTCTACACGTATTGAGGTAAATATAAATTTATGATGGAGAAAATTCTAAATGATTAACAATGTTGAAAGGATAAATTTGAGAATGAAAAAGTCTGATTTGTTCAAATTATGTCAAGTCTTATTTATGGTTATGTGAGTTGAAGTTCTAAGTCAAATAAAATTATTAGATCCTTGTATTACATGTATGGAGAAATTTGAAGACAAATTGTATTTATGAAAAATGAATATTTAATTAGAAGCTAATTGTATTGAGGTGACCGAAAAGCGTATAACTAGGAAAACAAAAGTGTTTGGGAAAGCTATTTGGGAAAAGTTGATTGGATGCGACATTAAAGGATAAAAGTTGAATGAGATAAATTGTGTAAAATTGTATTAATGGTGAAGAGGATGATCAGAATAAAAGTTAAGAATCGTATGAAATTGAATGTCAAGTGTATGGAAGCTATTTGGGAAAGATGTGTTTTAAGCTTAAAGTGTTGAGGGTCATGTATTAAAGGTGGATATGAACGTATTATGAGTGGAGGTTAAACGATAACGATTGGGTTATAAGTTATTAAAGGTTGAAAGTCGAAAGAGATCAAGAATATTTTCTAATTTGAGGTTCAAGTTATTTGATTATGAGATATAAAATGTATGCTTTAAAGTGATAATTTCGAAGTATTTCGGGGGTTAAAAGACTTAAGTAAAATTTTGTTGTCATTGGGAAAATCAAGTAATTTAGAGAATTGGATTTTCAAAATGAGGATACAAATGGTTGAAATGATTAAACAAGTAAAGATTTGTTAAAAGTATTCGAGTATAACGTAAGAGTTGATGTGGAGATTCAGTAGGTTAGTTTGACGAGAAAACATATTTGATTTTGAAAATAAAACTATATGTCTCTTTTCACTGAAAAATGTTTTCAAATTTTTCGTATATTGTCAAAACATCTTTGTTTTAAATGTTTGCAAATATTGTTTTAAGATCTGTTTATCAGTTTGAGATTTTAT
>JAAKBH010000387.1:0-427383 GCA_019776075.1 Amaranthus palmeri
AATTATTTATTTATTTTAATAATTTATATTTACTCATTGGCTGAAGTTCGGGTTCACTTTCGCATCTTTTGTTGTCAATTAAAATTACTAACTACACTACTACGACTATACACTACTACTACTACTTACTACTACTACTACTACTACTATACTTGGTATATGCTTGAAATTAAGGGTTATGTGCATTTTTAACGGTTTGAATGTTTTTTCGCATTCCGGAGCATAAAATGCTTAAACCTCGTTTATTTGCATGCGGACATTGGCACACAACACTATTTGAGGTCAAATCTTATGTGTTGACGTTTTTTGAATGAAAATATGTCATATGCTTGGAATAAAGTTAATTTGCGTTTTTAACGGTTTTGACGATTTTTGGCACTTTCGCACTTAAATAGCTTAAACTTGGTTTGTTATGCACGAAACCTTAGCACACAACACTTTTTGGTATATATTAGTTTGTTGAAGTAGTTAGAATCGAAAATAATTGTCATATGCTTGAAATTAAGTGTTAAGTTGCGTTTTTAACGGTTTTGAACGATTTTTTGGCACTTTCGCACTTAAAATAGCTTAAACTTGGTATGTTATGCACGAAACTTAGCACACAACACTATTTGGTATATATTATTGTGTTGAAGTTGTTAGAATCGAAAATAATTATCATATGCTTGAAATTAAGGGTTATGTTGCGCTTTTAACGGTTTTGAATGATTTTTCGCATTTTAGAGCGTAAAATAGCTTAAACTTCGTTTATTATGCATGAGACTTGGCACACAACACTATTTGGTATATATATTATTGTGTTGAAGTTGTTTGAATCGAAAATAATTGTCATATGCTTGAAATTAAGGGTTAAGTTGCGTTTTTAACGGTTTTGAACGATTTTTGGCACTTTCGCACTTAAAATAGCTTAAACTTGGTTTGTTATGCACGAAACTTAGCACACAACACTATTTGGTATATATTATTGTGTTGAAGTTGTTAGAATCGAAAATAATTGTCATATGCTTGAAATTAAGTGTTAAGTTGCGTTTTTAACGGTTTTGAAGCGTTTTTAATTTGGCACTAACATATATAATATTTTTATCATAGTGTTTTCAACAAAAAAATGGCATTCATTGCGGCTACTACGTTATTAAATTTATGGATGATATCATAGAAGTTGTGAAGAAAGTCAGGGTAGAAAGTATTGATTTCGTAAGTATTTAATATGTTATTATGTATGGTTTTTAAATTATTTATTTATTTTAATATATTTATATGTACTAATTAGACGCAGTTCGGGTTCAATTTTCGCATTTTCTGTTGTCAATCAAACTACTACTACTACTACTACTACTACTACTACTACTACTACTACTACTACTATAATTGTCATATGCTTGAAATTAAGGGTTATGTTGCGTTTTTAACGGTTTTGAATGATTTTTGGCATTTTCGAGCGTAAAATAGCTTAAACTTTTTTTATTATGCATGAAACTTGGCACACAACACTATTTGGTATATATTATTACTTTGAAGTTGTTAGAATCGAAAATAATTGTCATATGCTTGAAATTAAGGGTTAAGTTGCGTTTTTAACGGTTTTGAACGATTTTTGGCACTTTCGCACTTAAAATAGCTTAAACTTGTTTGTTATTCACGAAACTTAGCACACAACACTATTTGGTATATATTAGTGTGTTGAAGTTGTTAGAATCGAAAATAATTGTCATATGCTTGAAATTAAGTGTTAAGTTGCGTTTTTAACGGTTTTGAACAATTTTTTGGCACTTTCGCACTTAAAAATAGCTTAAACTTGGTTTGTTATGCACGAAACTTAGCACACAACACTATTTGGTATATATTATTGTGTTGAAGTTGTTATAATCGAAAATAATTGTCATATGCTTGAAATTAAGTGTTAGTTGCGTTTTTAACGGTTTTGAATGATTTTTGGCATTTTCGAGCGTAAAATAGCTTAAACTTTGTTTATTATGCATGAAACTTGGCACACAACACTATTTGGTACATATATTATTGTGTTGAAGTTTTTAGAATCGAAAATAATTGTCATATGCTTGAAATTAAGGGTTAAGTTGCGTTTTTAATGGTTTTTGAACGATTTTTGGCACTTTCGCACTTAAAATAGCTTAAATTTAGTTTGTTATGCACGAAACATAGTACACAACACTATTTGGTATATATTATTGTGTTGAAGTTGTTAGAATCGAAAATAATTGTCATATGCTTGAAATTAAGTGTTAAGTTGCGTTTTTAACAGTTTTGAAGCGTTTTTAATTTGGCACTAACATATAGAAAAAAATGGCATTCATTGCGGCTACTACGTTATTAAATTTATGGATGATATCATATAAGTCGTGAAGAAAGTCAGGGTAGAAAGTATTGATTTCGTAAGTATTCAATTAGTTTTTATATATGGTTTTTAAATTATTTATTTATTTTTAATATATTTATATTTACTAATTGGATGCAGTTCGGGTTCAATTTTCGCATTTTTTGTTGTCAATTAAATTACTACTACTACTACTACTACTACTACTACTACTACTACTACTATAATTGTCATATGCTTGAAATTAAGGGTTATGTTGCGTTTTTAACGATTTTAAATGATTTTTCGCATTTTCGAGCGTAAAATAGCTTAAACTTTGTTTATTATGCATGAAACTTGGCACACAACATTTTTTGGTACATATATTATTGTGTTGAAGTTGTTAGAATCGAAAATAATTGTCATATGCTTGAAATTAAGGGTTAAGTTGTCTTTTAACGGTTTTGAACCATTTTTGGCACTTTCGCACTTAAAATAGCTTAAATTTGGTTTGTTATACACGAAACATAGCACACAACACTGTTTGGTATATATTATTGTGTTGAAGTTGTTAGAATCGAAAATAATTGCCATATGCTTGAAATTAAGTGTTAAGTTGCGTTTTTAACGGTTTTGAAGCATTTTTAATTTGGCACTAACATATATAATATTTTTTCATAGTGTTTTCAACAAAAAAATGGCATTCATTGCGGCTACTACGTTTTTAAATTTATGGATGATATCTTAGAAGTCGTGTAGAAAGTCAGGGTAGAAAGTATTGATTCCGTAAGTATTTAATTAGTTATTTTATATGGTTTTTAAATTATTTATTTATTTTAATATATTTATATTTACTAATTAGACGCAGTTCGGGTTCAATTTTCGCATTTTCTGTTGTCAATTAAACTACTACTACTACTACTACTACTACTACTACTACTATTATAATTGTCATATGCTTGAAATTAAGGGTTATGTTGCGTTTTTAACGGTTTTGAATGATTTTTGGCATTTTCGAGCGTAAAATAGCTTAAACTTTGTTTATTATGCATGAAACTTGGCACACAACACTACTTGGTATTTATATTATTGTGTTGAAGTTGTTAGAATAGAAAATAATTGTCATATGCTTGAAATTAAGGGTCAAGTTGCGTTTTTAACGGTTTTGAACGATTTTTTGGCACTTTCGCACTTAAAATAGCTTAAACTTGGTATGTTATGCACGAAACTTAGCACACAACACTATTTGGTATATATTAGTGTGTTGAAGTTGTTAGAATCGAAAATAATTGTCATATGCTTGAAATTAAGTGTTAAGTTGCGTTTTTAACGGTTTTCAACGATTTTTTGGCACTTTCGCACTTAAAAAAGCTTAAACTTCGTTTGTTATGCACGAAACTTAGCACACAACACTATTTGGTATAAATTATTGTGTTGAAGTTGTTAGAATCGAAAATAATTATCATATTCTTGAAATTAAGGGTTATGTTGCATTTTTAACGGTTTTGAATGATTTTTCGCATTTTCGAGCATAAAATAGCTTAAACTTCGTTTATTATGCATGAGACTTGGCACACAACACTATTTGGTATATATCTTATTGTGTTGAAGTTTTTTGAATCGAAAATAATTGTCGTATGCTTGAAATTAAGGGTTAATTTGCGTTTTTAACGGTTTTGAACAATTTTTTGGCACTTTCGCACTTAAAATATCTTAAACTTGGTTTGTTATGCACGAAACTTAGCACACAACACTTTTTGGTATATATTAGTGTGTTGAAGTTGTTAGAATCGAAAATAATTGTCATATGCTTGAAATTAAGTGTTAAGTTGCGTTTTTAACGGTTTTGAACGATTTTTTGGCACTTTCGCACTTAAAATAGTTTAAACTTGGTTTGTTATGCACACTATTTGGTATATATTATTGTGTTGAAGTTGTTAAAATCGAAAATAATTGTCATATGCTTGAAATTAAGTGTTAAGTTGCGTTTTTAACGGTTTTGAATGATTTTTGGCATTTTCGAGCGTAAAATAGCTTAAACTTTGTTTATTATGCATGAAACTTGGCACACAACACTATTTGGTACATATATTATTGTGTTGAAGTTGTTAGAATCGAAATTGTCATATGCTTGAAATTAAGGTTTAAGTTGCGTTTTAACGGTTTTGAACGATTTTTGCCACTTTCGCACTTAAAATAGCTTAAATTTAGTTTGTTATGCACGAAACATAGCACACAACACTATTTGGTATATATTATTGTGTTGAAGTTGTTAGAATCGAAAATAATTGTCATATGCTTGAAATTAAGTGTTAAGTTGCGTTTTTTAACAGTTTTGAAGCGTTTTTAATTTGGCACGAACATATATAATATTTTTTTTCATAGTGTTTTCAACAAAAAAATGGCATTCATTGCGGCTACTACGTTATTAAATTTATGGATGATATCACAGAAGTCGTGAAGAAAGTCAGGGTAGAAAGTATTGATTTCGTAAGTATTTAATCAGTTTTTATATATGGTTTTTAAATTATTTATTTATTTTAATATATTTATATTTACTAATTGGATGCAATTCAGGTTCAATTTTCGCATTTTCTGTTGTCAATTAAATTACTACTACTACTACTACTACTACTACTACTACTACTACTACTACTACTACTACTATAATTGTCATATGCTTGAAATTAAGGGTTATGTTGCGTTTTTAACGGTTTTAAATGATTTTTGGCATTTTCGAGCGTAAAATAGCTTAAACTTTGTTTATTATGCATGAAACTTGGCACACAACACTATTTGGTACATATATTATTGTGTTGAAGTTGTTAGAATCGAAAATAATTGTCATATGCTTGAAATTAAGGGGTAAGTTGCGTTTTAACGGTTTTGAACGATTTTTGGCACTTTCGCACTTAAAATAGCTTAAATTTGGTTTGTTATGCACGAAACATAGCACACAACACTATTTGGTATATATTATTGTGTTGAAGGTGTTAGAGTCGAAAATAATTGTCATATGCTTGAAATTAAGTGTTAAGTTGCGTTTTTAACGGTTTTGAAGCGTTTTTAATTTGGCACTAACATATATAATATTTTTTTCATAGTGTTTTCAACAAAAAAATGGCATTCATTGCGGCTACTACGTTATTAAATTTATGGATGATATCATAGAAGTCGTGAAGAAAGTCAGGGTAGAAAGTATTGATTTCGTAAGTATTTAATCAGTTTTTATATATGGTTTTTAAATTATTTATTTATTTTAATATATTTATATTTACTAATTGGATGTAGTTCGGGTTCAATTTTCGCATTTTCTGTTGTCAATTAAATTACTACTACTACTACTACTACAACTACTACTACTACTACTACTACTACTACTACTACTACTACTACTACTACTACTACTACTATAATTGTCATATGCTTGAAATTAAGGGTTATGTTGCGTTTTTAACGGTTTTAAATGATTTTTGGCATTTTCGAGCGTAAAATAGCTTAAACTTTGTTTATTATGCATGAAACTTGGCACACAACACTATTTGGTACATATATTATTGTGTTGAAGTTGTTAGAATCGAAAATAATTGTCATATGCTTGAAATTAAGGGTTAAGTTGCGTTTTAACGGTTTTGAACGATTTTTGGCACTTTCGCACTTAAAATAGCTTAAATTTGGTTTGTTATGCACGAAACATAGCACACAACACTATTTGGTATATATTATTGTGTTGAAGTTGTTAGAGTCGAAAATAATTGTCATATGCTTGAAATTAAGTGTTATAATTAATCAAGATCGTTTACATAAGCATTTCCATATATATATACCAAAACCAAGAGTTACATGCTCAAAATATTGCACTTCCTCTACATAAACCTTGTGAAGGCATATACTGATAATCATCAACAAAATTCTTAAGGATGATTGCTCTGCTTTGAGATTCATACTAAATTAAAAATTCTAAATAGTCATCAACATAATCTATTCTCCATTTTTAAAGCTCAATTTTAACTATTTTAAAAATAATGGTAAAATTATAGCATTCAAAAAAAATAATAGTAAAATTATTGCAAGCTCAAATTTAAGATTCTATTGTTTATCAATTAAATTTCTTTTATTTGTAACACATCAAAATTAAGCTGACTTCAAATTTCAAAACAAAAAAATTGTTCACAGACATTAAATTACATAAATGATGGATCAATATAGTGAAGAGCAAACGCATTATTAATTGTTGGTTCTGTAAGTTTAGTATCAGCACTAAACCCAACTTTTCTCAGGCTAACAGTGCTAAAATAAGAAAAAACCATATATAAGAAACACCAAATACATAAAAGTTTTGGTAAAAATTCAAGAAAAAATTCCACAATTCAACAAAAATAATACAAATTCAAGAAATTAAAAACAACGAAAAGTTAAAGAAAAGGTTAAATATGTTGCACATTAGTATCAGCACATAATACTCCATTTGCCCTTTTCTTCGTTCTTCTTTTCTTGCACCACAACTAAAAATGGTGATTTAATCACTTTAAAGATAGGGTAAATTGTCGAGATTTTTGGGGGTTTTGACGGAGAAGTTTGACGGAGAACGCTAATGAAGGAATAGAGATGGTCGGGAAAATGGCCGACGGGGTTTATGGCCGGAAAAGAAATGTATTTGCAGCGAAGTAGATGGCAGTGAAGATGAGTGCGGCGCAGGAGAAGAAAGGAATAGGGTTACTGTTTTTATTTTATTTTTATCTTTTGAGTTTCAATTAGTTTAGAAAGATGAAATGAGTAATGATGAGTAATGGACGGTTCCTTATTTCAAAACATTGAGAATCAATTTATTTTTTAAAAAAATTTTAAAAATCAGTAGTATATGGGATGGGAAATGGGCTGACCTATTTTAATGGTTTATAGGATAGACAATCTTCACTGAGATTTTGTGTTACTCTTATCTCCACTTCACTCTACTCTTAAGAATAGAATTTAAAAAATTTTAGAAAATCAAAAATTTAAAAATCAAAATTTAAAAATGTACTTCCTCCGTTCCATAATACTTGCTACATTTTCCATTTTGGGAAATTTCATATTACTTGCTACATTTCCTTTTTAGTAAAAAACCAATCATTTAAAGTTATACCTACTCCTACTTTTATCCTACTCTATATCTAATTAATCCTATTTTTCTTTTTCATTTTTCAACAAATAATATTAAAAAATTCCAAAAAAGCAACTTTCCACCTACTACTCATCATTGCACAGTAACTTCTTAATATTTGTGCCCATGCAAATGTAGCAAGTAAATCAGAACGGAGGAAGTATAAGTTACAAAAAAAAAATAAAATAAATAAAATTTAAATTTAAATTTAAAAAAAATTATTTCCATATACTTTAAATCATGTATTAAAAGTGAAAAGAGTAAATAGAGTCGAAATAGAAGTTTTAAAAGTTGATCCACACTATTTGAACGTACACCAACTAAATATTGAAAGCAACATATAGTGAATAGTCAAAACATCAAAATTCCCGCCTATGAGAAAAAAATTCAGCTAAATATATTCCACTCCCAAGTGTGAACCATCTATCCTTAAGGAAACGCGGGGAAAGAAGCCCTAAACCTAGAATTTACCGGGAAAATGACCGATTCCCTTCAACGACGACGGATGGTGTCAACTTGGCCCCGGTGGGAAATCTCTGTTTCTCCGGCACCTTCTCATCACCATAATCAACTCCACTGCTCTCCTCCTCCTCCTAATTTCCCTTCGTTCCACGATGTTTTACTTCAAGGTCTTTCTTTCTTTCTCACTTACCAAACTTTGCTTAATCATATTTTAACTAACAATTCAGTGTCAATTCACGCAGCATGTTCAAAGATTCTTGTAGATTGCGAGGAGGAGGAGGAGGAGCATAATGCTCAAGTGTTTGAGACTCCGATGTTTCGTACCGGACTAGGAAGCACTGTTGTTTTGAAGAAATCGTCTATCGCTAAAGCATCTTCTGTTCTCGGTGATGAATTTTTCGCCGATTTTGATACTGGTTAGGGTTTTCATTTATATAGGTGTTTATGCTGGAATTTCTTGTTTGCGTTTTGTTATTTCAACTATAATTGTGTAGATTTATAATTCTCATCTTCATCTTATAAGTTCAATTATATCAGTAATGACTTACAGACTAATGGGATCTATGAGAAGACTAGACTGTGTATTTTGATGTTTCTCGGGTTACTTTATATATTTCAAATCATGCATTTTTTTTAAATACTAAATTAGGTAACTTATTGAGATGTTATTGTTTAAACACATGTAATTTTGTATGTAATTTATTCTTCTAGGGAAACCAAGTTGTGAAGGAAAAGATTTCAGCTCACCGAATTCCATGTTTCAAACGGGTTCAGGGAAGAGATTTAATATATCCCCTGCTGGACTTCTCAGAGCTAAAACTTTATTGGGTGTACATGAAAATAACAATGATTGCTCCTTCCAAAGCATTCAGCCTCCAAAGAAAAAATTATGTCGACTTCGCACCGCATCACATGAAAAAGGGACTGAGATTAATACATTTTGCTCAAAATCGCCTTTTAATTTGAAGAATAATTCATTAGAAATTGATTCTGTTGATAAGGATATTGGTAAACTTATAAGACCAGTTTTCTCTGGTGCCACCACGAAACCAACTGCAATCAAGTTCCAAACTGCTGGTGGCAGGTTTATATCCGTTTCTAAAGATGCTTTGCAGCATGCCAGAAACCTCCTTGGTGATCCAGAAATGGACGGTTTTCCAAATGAGAATGGTGATGATGCTTTTATGTTCTCATTTATCAGTCATAGTAATAGTAATACTGATGGGAGCGCTTTTGCCAAGGACAACAATGGTTCTTATCATCAATGTAAACAAAACTCAAACATCTTTGTATCACCTATGAAGCCATCTTCTCACAAAAAACAAGAAGGAAAATCTGATAGTTTGATCACAGGAACCAATTTAATGAGGATATTTGATGCTGAGGCAAGCATTAATAACTCAAATGACAAACCATCTCTATCCTATCTGACTAATACAATGCAAGAAAAGCTTGATGTTTTTGATGCCACACCTCAAAAGTCTATGTCTAATGGTCCTGGTCCATGCTCACATTTTCCTAGATCTTCAAAAGAATCTGGTTTGCCACTTGCTGATATTACAAATACCACAACAAGTGACTCTATCACTAAGAAAGGAACAAACGATCTAAAGAGACATGGAAGAAGAAGTTATGTTTCTCCTTTTAAAAGGCCAAGGAGTTCCAAGTTCATTACATCTATGAACTTCAACAAGTTTTCAGCTCCCAATGGTGAGTTTATTTAATAACATGAAAAGTTGGCACAAATTCAGTGACTATCTTCACTCAGTGATGTGTTTTTGATTCAGAATTGTCTGCTATGGAACAGTGGCGGACCCAGGAATTTCAAACTGGGGGTACAAAACACGAACGTCATACAGTGGCGGATCCAGGAATTCCAAACGAGGTCTTGCCATCGAATCTCACCTAGCCCTCCCCTCCCATCAACCAACCCCATATTAAAAATAAAAATAAAAATAAAAATAAAAATAAAAATACTTGCGCTGGGCAGTCTTGTGACACTTGAAGGAATGAACCCTAATCAACTCAAAGTCTCTAGCATCACAAACGATGGGCGAAAATTTTTTCAAATATTCTGACCAACTCATGCAAGTCAATTGTGAAAAATTCAAAGATAATGTTGTCATCTAAAGATTTTTTAAATAAAAATAGAAAAATCAAATGCTGTCGATAACGATAACATTAAAAAAATACATCAATGTTTAAAATTACGGTAATTGACTCCGTCGTATTTTCATATTCTGAAAACGACACATAATATCATCATTTGACAAACTTTGTAACAAATCACATTCAAAATAACCAAATGACATCCCCTAAATATGATTGAACAAAGAAAACGGTCGCGATCGCGGATCACGGGAACGAAAAAATACGATTGTCGCGAAACAAATTACGATATTATAATATTTTTAAAATACATTTTTTCATATATCAATTAAAAATTTGACAATATTATAATTAAAAATACCCTAGTTCTAGAAGTCCTTGTTGGTCATTGTCAAATTAGTAGAGTTACTTTATTAAAAAAAAAATGGTAAGTTTGACATTAACAAAAAAAAACTAAATCAAAAATGAGAACCTTTTCCCTTAAAATTGTTTATTTATAAAAATAATTCCCATTTTGTGTAACAATCTAACTTATTTCCATATATACCGTCCATGTAGGATGGTACTAAAAAAAATTTTTTTTATTGTTTTAAAAACAAAATCGCTATCTCAAGTAGCGATTTGTCAAAAATATTTTAATAAATCGCTATTTGAAATGACGGTTTTATTTTAATAAAAAAATTAAATCAAAAAAAAAGGATAACCGCCATCTTAATCTAAATTTTGAAAATACAGTTGAAATCTTGTTAGTAATACTCTTCGTTTCATATACAGTTAAAATAAACTGTATCATGTTTAATACAACAAAGCAGTACCAGCTCAGTGGCAAAGCCTTGTTGCATTGTCCTCACAGGTCCCGTGTTCGACTCCTGCAGACCTCAAAATGAAGTTTTTTTTTTTCTGATTTTTTTTTTTTCAAACTGGGGGTACAACTGTACCCCCTTGTCTCTTACTGGGTCCGCCCATGCTATGGAACATCAGGCTCCATGTCCCCGAAATAAGGTTTCTACCCGTTATCCATTTAGGCATTCAAGATTATATGTCAAAGAGTATTTTAAAGAGCCACCAATCTATACAAAAGAGGTATGCAATATCCCAATCGGTGTTTTTTTTATCTAACTACATACACTTATTGTCACTAGATTTTTCATTTAATCCTTACATTCTGTTATAGTCGGAGCATCTTCCTGCACAAGTGCGTCAATTAAATCCTCAGAATTCAGAGAGATACTCATTTTGTGATGGATCTCAGATAGTTGGTGTTGAAAATTTCTACCATATGCTGGTTCAGAGTGAAGCGTCTATGCAATATGCATCGAAGGAGTAACTTTTATTTCATTCTTCTCTCTCTTGTCTCTTCCTCTACCCAGTCCCATACTTTTTGTATAGGAAGTAGTGATTATAAAAAAGGATAAACGATTTGATTGTAGAAATCAGAGGTTTTGAATTTTACTTTGCTTTAGAACTTAACTAGATTGGGTGTATTTTTCTTTTTTTTTTGGTTCTAAGTGAGCTTTGTTAACCTGTTTTTGTACCAATCTATACTTGCAATATATGTATGCCTATTTTTGGATAAATAGGGCTGACATACAAGTTGCTTTTGTATAAGCTATACATTAAATTCTAATTAAATTGATTGCTATTTGCTCGATAGTAAGGCATATCAGCGGCTGTAGTTGGCCTAGATTGCCTCCCGTATGCACTGAACAACCAGAAAAAGTTGCATACTGTCTGTCTATGGTTCTCATTTATAAGCAAGTATCATTGTCCTTTCCTCCCCCAAGCCCCTAAATTTACATGGTATTCTACTATTTCTTAGATGAGGACATTGTGTGAACTATACATTTTGCAATGCACATTGATGTACTTGCTTATCTGCATAACCCAATAACAAAATTGAAATACTAAGCTATTGAGTGAATTTGTGGAGTGCTTATTTCTAACATAAGTATACTTTTGTGAACTAAGTTTCTTTCCCTTCCTGATAGGTGGGTTGCAAATCACTACAAGTGGATTGTGTGGAAACTTGCAAGCTATGAGAGATGTTATTCACCTAAAGTTTCGAAGAAGTTTCTAACTGTTTTGAATGTGCTTGAGGAGTTGAAATATAGGTAGATAACAATCATGTTTTATCATTTTGTCGCTTTTGTTTTCTTGGTGATATGACACGATTTTCTGGTGCACTTTTAAGATATGAACGTGAGGTTAATCATGGTCAGCGTTCTGCAATCAAGAGAATCCTAGAAGGAGATGCATCGCCTTCTTCCTCATTGGTGCTATGCGTTTCAAAGATTCAAAGTCCAATTCCAAGTTTAGAAGGAAAGGCAAGCATTTCCACTTTAGAGCTTACTGATGGGTGGTACTCAATATGTGCCCAGTTGGATCACTTGCTTTCAAAGCAGCTTGCAAGTGGAAAAATATTTGTGGGTCAAAAACTACGGGTATAATATTAATACTCTTGAACTTGTCGAGAACTCTCCGATTCACAGTATTGAGTTTTAAATCTCAATATTCATCTGTCTTGTAGATATGTGGAGCTGGGTTAAATGGTTGGGATGGACCTGTTTCTCCTCTCAAGGTTTGTTTGCCTTTGAGTTCTCTTCTATGTGTGTTTTGGTTCTCATTTAGATTTCTCAGGTGTTTTACTCAAACCTCAGGAATTTCCTACAGTTAGTTTAGTGCTACACATGAATGGAACATACAGAGCTCGTTGGGATGAACGTTTGGGATTTTGTAAGTGTCCATGTATAAATTACCATTTCCTTAAGCTTTTGTAGTTGCTTAGTGACAATTTGACTTGGCTCCTTTTATCTGAATTAATTTTTAAATTGAAGGCAGAGGTGTATATACACCTCTAGCATTTAGGTGTATTAAGGATGATGGAGGTGTAGTCCCATGTACTATAGTCGGTATTACCAGGATTTATCCTGTTCTGTATAAAGAAAGGTAATATTCTCTCACTACTTCACTTTAGAATTTTGTTTTGCTTTTCAAGGAGTATTATACTCCAATAATGCTTTTTATAGGTTGAGGAGTGGAGCATCTGTTGTGAGGTCTGAAAGGTGGGAGGCGTGTTGTGCCCAACTGCATAATCAAAGGTGTGGTTTGCTTTGCCACTGTTGGTGAATAGCAACTGTTTGTCCCTTCATTAATAGTCACTTTTATTTGGTTGTATAGTTATGTTTTATCTGCTATTCCTCTGTCTGAAAAATCTGTAGTTGTTTTCCTTTGATCTAATGATCACTATATAATCACTGGAACAATTATGTAACCATTTTGACATATGAGACTGGAATTAGCATTATAGCATGTGTACTTGCAGTGTCTTGGATTGTTCTTTCTCAATTTTTTGAATGTGGTCGATCTTATTTAGGCACTTGTGCCTGATAATACATGTTATTGTTTATTCCACTTTATTCGTCATGTAATCTTGGCTGGTATAGTTCTGAACTTCTGACACAACTCATGAGCAAAAGATGACTTGTTTTTGGACCTATCAAAAATATCTTTGGAATTTTTCCTGTCTACAATAACTTCATATCCATTGGTCATGTTAGTAAGCACAACTACCCTATGTTACTCGGATCCTCCATTATCGCCGGCTCATCGGTGTCTGGTACGACCGGTACAGATACCAGTGTCGGACACGTGCCCGGTACGCCCAATTGCACATGGGTACTTCACGTTGTCATTCAAACGCCAGCTTCAGCTTTTCTTCGGGTTTTTTTCTCCTACTTTAAAGATGACTTTTTCTTGTTTTAAAATGAAGAAGAAAGGGTTGAAGGAAGTAGGGTTTGAAGCATGTAAGAATTTGAAGCTACAATAATTACAATGAAAAAAATAAAGAAAAGAATTAGAAGATGAAAGGAAAGAAACTGATTTTTATGAAGATGAAAGTCTATGCAGGGAGAAGAATAAGAGAGAAGAAGATGAAGGGTTACTCCATTAGAATATACTACCTTCGTTCTTTTTAGTTGCACCATTTCTATTTTATACACTATTCATCATTTGATAGTGTTTTACATAGTGCGGCTGTTAAACGATTATAATTTTTAGTTGAGTATAATTCTAGATAGAAGCAATCCGACAAACGCATTGGACTGCATAAAAAGGTGTTTGAGTGCTAGTAAAAAAAACGGAGGAAGTAACTGATTTTTAGTTTTACAGCCTGTACACGAAAAAGAGTGACAACTCAAGTCATGTTTTCTTATTTTACAAGCTTCTTTTTTTTGATGATATTCTACAAGCTTGTAAGACAAGTGTACTTGTTTTATTTTTTATTACCTTTCACTTTTTCTTATTTGTTTTTTTTATTTACTTTTTGAAGTACTTTTTACTACTTTTTAAACTTCTTTAATAGGAGTAGTTATTACTCTGTGATTTTTCAAATGGATGAAGTACTACTAATAATTTCTCCAATTCACAACCATTGTCCCTTTTAATTATATTGAATATTTACATTTTAGACAATAGACAATTTTTCGTATATTTAAGAATATTTATGCTGTATCCCCGTACCCGTATCCAATATTAGGACGGTGTCCGCGTATCTTACAATTCAAAAATTAGCGTACCGGATCCTAGGATCCACACCCGTATCCGATACCCGTACCCGAATCCAAGTAACATAGCAAGTACCACACAACTTCTGTTTCATCATTGACATTGAGTATGGTCTAAAAATCAGGTGATGTATGCAACCTGACGGGATCAGACTCTGCTTCATTTTGATGATTATAGTATTGAATGCCGATAGAGTAACTCCTTTCTTGTAGGAGAGAACTTCCCTACCTTCCAGGCTTCAGGGGTCTTGAGGATTGAGATGATGCTGTGTTCCAATTCTGTCTCACCCTCTCAATCTACACAAACATGAAAAGTTACAAAAGAAATATGATAGAAAGATCTAGTACAGTGATTTGATTCAAGTTTTTTTAATGCAGGTGCTCTGACATCATAGAAGGAATTACATCAGACTTTCAGAGCGGTTCAATTGGTTCTTGTATTGAGAATGACTATGATGATGAAGGGGCAGAGATCCTAAAGATGCTGGAGAGTGTTGCTGAACCAGAACTATTGATGGCAGATATGAGCCCCGAGCAGCTTACATCATTGTCTAAATATCAAGCTAAAATTGAGGTACATTCTTGGTTTTTTTGGCTTTAATGAGCAAGCAAATTGTATTTTGTTGCTACTATAATGCCTTTACTATAGGAAAAAAGGCAAGAAAACTTGCAACGATTGATTGTGAAAGCCCTTGAAGATGAAGGCTTAAATGCAAGGAATGTAACTCGGTTTATGCGAGTGAGAGTTGTTGGACTACAAAGTAAAGGACAACGCAAAGGGGAAATCCTAAGAAATGGTTTGATTACGATTTGGAATCCTACCGAATGGCAGGTAAATTTAGGGTAGCTGAATATAAATATTTTTTGTTGCATGCTTCAAAGGTTTAGTCTTACCTATTATGTTGACTTGAATTTATTTTCTAACTTTTTGTATATGATTGTCTGATTTTGTAAATGATTGTTTTGCTTATCAGAGGCTTGAGCTGGTAGAGGGGGAGGCTTATGCTATTTCAGGTCTCACACCATTACATTCTGATTCTAATACACTCTATCTACAAGATAGAGGATGGAACAACAAATGGAAGAAATTGACTAGGAAAGACAGAGAACTATTTGGGTAAGTATCTTCTTTATGCATTGTAAAATTCCTTGGATATTAAGCTAATAAAAATCCGGATAATTCTTATGTTAGGCCCTTCTTCGATCCTCCCAAGCCGGTATTGTTATCTGAAATAAGTGAAGTTTCCAGGTGATATTTACTTTGTGCCATTATGAGTTATAATATTTTTGCAATATACGAGGAAATGCATTTACTCACTGGAAAAGGTTGGGTGAATTTGAACAGTGACTTTGATACTGCTGTGTTGGTTTTACACGTGGGTTTAGAGTTCTTATCTGGTCAGCACAAGAAACAATGGGTGTTTGTTACTGATGGATCTATGCACAAGTTACAAACAGAAGAATCGACAGTCTCATTGATGGCGATTATCTTTTCTACCCAATGTACAAATGATTGTTTTTCTCCAATTAGTTCTAACCTTCTTGGGAGCATAGTAAGTATGTTAAATACTGGCTTATGGTGTGCTTTTAGTTGTGTGAACGTATAATTGTATATTTTTACTAAACAGGGACTATTTTGGGCTTAGATGCAAGTTGTTGTAATATGTTTTATTTAAAGAGTAATTATATTTATCAATGAATCTTAGGCTGGGTATGAACTTAATTTTTTCTTTAAGCTATATGATTTACCACTCCTAAAATTATTGATTATTACCACTTAGTTGTAGCAATGAATTGCATAATCATATCAAAAAAATGGTCTGACTAGCTTCTAGGTTATAGTTTTTATTTTAAAAAAATATGTTGCTTAGTATTGTTACACCCGTATGTAATGTATGATTGAGTCTTTATGTAATGTTCAACTCCCAGTGTAAAAACCTAAAGCATGGAACCACAAAATCTTTTCCCCCGATGAAGTGTGGCGAGGATGTGAACTCAACAAAACTGACATTAGGATTAAGCTGTGGGAGGTACGGGACAAGAGTGTTTAACGAGTGTTTAACATGTAGCAATGATGTGCTTTATTTTATGATAAATCTAGAAATCTATTTTCATGTTCAATTAACTGTGAATATTGATTTAATGGGCTTGCACTAATGATTGATTCCAATAAAGTCCTCCCTTATTCTTCCTTAATTTTTTTGTAGATTGGCTTTCGCAATCTCACGAAGAGAGACAAGGATCATGGGAATCATATGTGGGTAGCAGAAGCTACAGAAAATTCGACATATTACCTTAACTGTGACCATCCTTCTTGTTCACATCTTAAAGATTCATTTTATCGTGTCAAGAGATGGGAGCAGTGTGCTAGCTTGGTAGGCATCTTCATTAAATAAATAATTCTGCTCAAATTTTCTCTTGTTCACTATTGTAAACCATTTTGTACATGATACAGACAATTGAGAAGCTCAAGAAGAAGGTATTGGATATAATTGGTGGCCATGCTCCTAAAGGGTGAGCGTTGAGGCTGTTACCTAATTATCTGATTGCCCTGTAAGCATGGTTGTTAAAATCGCGATTCTGATCTACGATTCTACGATTTTACGATCCAAAAACAAGCGAGCGATTTGAATCGCAGTTAGAATCTTAAAGTTGTAGAATCTTACGATTCTAGTTCGAATAAAAATTTTAGAGGTAGAATCATAACACGATTCTACGATTCTACGATTTAACGATCCGATTCTACTAATATAGTATGATTTATTTTTCGTTTTTCTTATGTACCATATTTTACTAGTCTCTTTCACATATACACATAAATTTCAAATTTTCCATCATGAAAACTTTTTAAAAACAAATTTCTTAATCGGTATGTAGATTTAAACTAAATATTGAAAATTTTTCGTTATATTCTTAAAAGTAAAGTCAAAGAAACTTTAATTCATAAATTAAAACACTTTTGAATTGGATAATAATGATAAGAAACTGGATATTTTATTATTTTTAAGTTTATTTGTAGAATCGTACGATTCTACGATTCGATTCTACCGATTCGATTCTACCTCTCCAAACGATTCTAAGTAGAATCACGATTTTAACAACTTTGCCTGTAAGTTCATATGCTAATTCTTAGAAAAATTAACAAGTATGCATTTTAAGAGATAAGATCTCATTGATATTTTGTCATATTGCATGAAGGAATAAACTGGCGATACATAATCTATACTTTTAGATCATTGTATTGTATTAGTGTAGCGTCTTGTTGATGCATAATTGTGTTATTCTAAAGTTATGGTGACTAGAAGGTTTCCGTAAATAATTGGATCCAATCCATTTTCATGTGGGTCTCTTTGTAGGCTCTTTGATTACCGAGATATTTTATCATCCTTGTGTTTTTATACAAATCCATGGCATGAGTACTAGTTCAATGTGAAGGCCTTAATCCACAGGGATGTTAACTGTTGATAAAAGTCATTGGCATGAGTATATGAAAATTGATTACTTTTGGATGTTCTTTCTTCACGCATGGAAGGGAAATTCCTAGTATAGTTTTTTCTTTCTTTTGTAATGTCCTAGATATGTGCATTTTGGCTCTCAAATCTTTTGTTGGGGCGTATAATCAATGTATAAGGAAACATTGACATGTAAATTAGCAGAGTTAATGCATTATCTAGCGTGTGAGCTCTTTAAATTCCTTAATTTGCTTCGTGTATCAACTCATCAACCAAGTTCTGACTTCTGTATATGGCTTTCATTAGAAGGAATTAGATGAAGCATGCAACTTAGGTTGCAGTTTAATTCAGTTGGAATCTCATGAAACTTGAAATAGCTGCTCAACACACCGTTGAACTTTTAGGTTGCAGAGAGGTCTTTTTCAGTTCATGAACTTCTGCGAATTCCTTAGTGTAATAGTAGTCACCGGTGTTTGGATGCAGATGCGATTGCTCCGAAGTTACTCTAAACAGCTTTATATCGCATTGTGATAAACCTTTGTATGTTTCTGGTATTTGTCTCTAATTATTAGTGTGAGCCAGTCTATTTTTATAGGATCATACCAATATTGTACAGCAGAGGAATGAAACATGTGTTTTTATATTGATTCGACATCATCTATGATTTCCCCTTCCCAATTATTTCCCAAAGGAATAGCAAAATGAGATTGTACAATGTGTCATCGTATAACTTCGATTGAATGAAAAATTAAAGACTTGTTTTAGGATGATTTTGTTAGGAAATTGTGCTTTCGTTGGAGTTATGATGGACATTTGTTTTGAGATTGGTCATCTTGGCTGTGTTGGTAGATTGCTTACCCTGGTTGAATTGAGGTTAAGAAGTGTTGAGTTTATAGAAAACTATTAGTTTAAGGTTAACTTGATTCTAAGGGGGTGAAAGTGTAACATTTGAGTTCGAGTGAAGAACTTTGAGGATAAAGTTTGTTTTAAGTTAGATAAAATGTAAACTTTTGAACTTTTGGTCATTAAATATGATTTTTTTTGGTAGTAAATCTTATAGTAGTAAAAATACGTATAGATTAATATTGAGTCATTATAGTATTTATAAAGTGGAGAAAATAATTATTTGGGTTGACTTTTATAAGGATTAAATTATTGGGTTTGATTTGAGTTAAAAACAATATTTGACGAATCCTCTAAAGATATCATCTCTGAGAGATGCGTCGCTTTAGCCTACTCAAAGTTTTATTAAAAAAAAACTTAAGACTTAAAAAAAAAACTATGATACGTGTTTCTTTTTCCAGTCAGTTTTCATTCTTTATGGCTATTCTTTATCAAACGTCTATGGTTGTCTTTATTCTTCACTACACCTCTTATGACTTTTCTCTTTTAGTTTTCTATCAAATCATTCATGACTACCATCAAATCATCCACGATTGTCCTTATTATGTTACTAAGTGCGCACAAAGTCACAAAGTCGCTAGGGTTTTTGTTTGTTTTGACATGTTTGATTATTTTTTTCTTGTTTGTGAAAGCTTGTTTTACACTTTAACTGTGTTTTATAAGTGAGTCTTATGTACTCTCTCAATCTCTTAGGTTTGACACTTTCTATTTTGATTTTAGGTTGCAAGGGAATTAAGAAAGTCATTGGACTACGGAGAATGGTTATATTGTGGGAGTCGATTAAAGAAAGTTAAAAGCTTTAATGCTTTGTGATTATTTCCTTTATTTTATATATGGCATGTGTTGAGTATTTATGTTACGCTTTTTGTGTTGATCTTGTTAAATTTGGGATAGCAGTGGCCAAGAAGACATTTCATTTTGAAGTTATCAGTCATATATTGTAAATTATTTCTAAACATTATTTATCAGGTTTATTTGGTGGATTTGTTATCAAGTTTTGAGTTATTTGACTTTTTAGCCTTATTTAGTACTCTATGAGTTCACTGATGTTTTTCTCGTTTGAAATATTCCACTTTAAGAAAAAAGATATTTAATTGGTGTTTTATAGAGATGTATAGAAGATAAAATATATTCATATGAGATGTTATTTGATTCGTCTTAATATATCTTGATATTATATATTTTTTATAATTTTTTTATGATGCATATATATATATTGAGATTGTAAAATTACTTTAAAAATTTTGTAAAAAGTAAATAGGAAGAAAAAAAAAAAGGAAGTAGTTAAGCTGGTTTATCTTATTGTTTGTTAATGACGCCTTGACCTAAGTAGTTAGGTGTTGGACGGAGAGTTACAAAAAGTTGATTGGCTATTATGTGTTAGAATAGTAAATTCACTTAGGCATATTAAACGAAGGGTCTCAAAATGAGTAAATTTTTTGAAAATGTGTGTAATTTTTTTATAAAGATTGACATTAATACTTCACTCTTTTAAACATGTGAATAATGACTCTAGTCATCACTCTCATCTCCCTCTCCATCATCCTCATCATCATCTCCCTCTTCATCGTCATCGTCGTCCTCATCATCCTCTTCCCGTGCCCCAGGACCAAAAGAGGTACTACCACCACCCATATTACTATAGACATACCCAAAATCACCAGGCGGGGGTGTGTACCATGAAGGGTGCACGTGATCCGGAGGGATGTGCCCTGCCTATAGTGATGGTCATATATGGGATATTGGCTGCGCTGGTAGTCGACCATGAATTGGTCGTACCGGGTTTCTTGTGCCTCTATCCGGTCGAACTGCTGATCAAAGCCGTCCATACGTAAATGTAACCGCTCTAAGGAGGCCAGGACGGGATCAGGATTGGTATGGCGGGGTGATGGTGGGGGTGGAGGAGCTGTGTGCGAGGTGCCACCAAACTCATAAGTAGAGGATGGGCCTCCTTGCTCAAATGTGGAAGAGGGGCGGCGCTCCTCGTGTGCGGAGGAAGAGCCACCTTGCCTAAAACTAGGCATGAATCCATCTCGTCCCCGTCGTGAATACTGGTTGTGAAAAGGCTCATGATGAGGCCTCTCCACTGCAATAGGCTCAGGTTGAGGTGCCTCCTCTCTAAAGAGATAAGAGGCACGATTGGGGACTAAGTCGGGGAAAGCTTGGGTAGGGAGAGGGATACCAACTTGTCTGTCATGAACCTTCCACCATGTTTGACCGTTAATAAGCTCTATCCACTTAGATTGAACTAAGTGGGTCATACTGATGGTGGTGGTCTCACGAGGGAGTACCCTTTCTCCTCTACAACCAAAGTGCATTGCTATGTGAGTGATGAGTCCGCCAAACTGTATCGGTGTACGGACAGTGCTAGGTTGATTAATAGTATGGCGGAATGTATGGACTAGGAGTCTACGTAGATTGTAGGTAAAACCCCATTCAGGGCGGAGGAATGAGCCTAAAATAACCAAATCATTGCTATTGGCCTTGTTGGACTCGGATTTGGCCGTGATAGTGAATGACATGGACTTGAGCCAAATCCTGAGAACAGGGTGATGGACCTTTTTCAGAACTAAATTTTGCAGGTTGGTCAAGTTTTCTCCAGATATTAACGGCCAAATCTGGGAAGGGTGTTCCCCCTCCCGAGTCATCTAGACCAAACAAATCAGCAAGCTCAGGCGTACTGAGCTGCCGCTCAACTCCATCTATCCTGAAAAACAGAGTGGTTTCACCATAATCATCTTGCGTGATGGTCAAGGAGCTTAAAAATTCTAAGACTAACCCTGAGTATGTCTCCCTATGCATATTAAACATGAAACCCATTCCTATAGCTCTAAAGAAATGCATAGCGTACTCAAATAAACCTAGGTTTCTAAGCAAATTAGCGCAAATAAATCTGGTTGGGATGATAGGACTTTGTTTAATATATTGAAACTTATTTTTTTGCGCCTCATCCCGAAGGACAACATTAGGATAGTCCTCATTTGGTTCAAGGTGTGGTGGTGATGGACTCCTCTCTCTTCTTCTTGTTCTCCTTGGTGCCATTGTTGACAATTACTGCAAATGAACAACAAAAAAAACACAAACACAAGGATTTCTACTAAAATGTAGAAATTTGTTAGGAAAAACTAAAATTAAACCCAAAAATATAAAATTTACCTTGAAGATGCAAAAAACCCTAAAACTTGAGACTTGAGATGGAAATGGTGATAATGGTGTGACAAGGGTTGAAGAAGATGATGAAAATGGTGGGAGATTAAGGGATTTGAAGAGAAAAGATGAAGAAAATGGAAGAATTAGAAGGATTTGAGAGTTAGGGTTTGGGTTTTTTTAGTGAGAAAAGTGAGAGAAGTAAGGGTTGCTCGAGTGGAATTCGTTTTTAAAGACGAATTCTGTCAGAAACTGCTTCTCGCTCGACCGAGCGAGCTCGCTCGACCTGGTCGAGCGGAGTCCAGAACCCCAGAATTTTCTTTCTGCCTCAATTTTGAAGTTTCTAGAAAGTTTGTCAAAATTTGCTCGAGTGGGTCGAGCGATTTTACTCGTGTTGGTCGAGCGATTTTGCTCGAGCAGGTCGAGCTAATCCCCTGCATTCAGCCTGCACATCTGATGCTCGCTCGACCAAATGGTACAGCTCGAGCAGGTCGAGCTAGGGTCGAGCAGGGTGTTTTTCTGCTGATTTCTTGCTTTTTAACATCTTAGTGCCATGTTAAACTGAAAATACCCTTTTTGCTCGACACTACAGCTCTTGTTCTGCAGATTCCCTCGTCTTATGCATTAATGAACAACCTAACTTACAAAATCCTGCATCCACCAACTAAGTACAAGCATGCTATACAAAATATGATAAGTAAATAAAAACAAACATAGGAATTAAAATCAAATACACAAAAAACATACCAAAATTGGGTTGCCTCCCAACAAGTGCTTGTTTAAGGTCGTTTAGCTTGACCGTCGCGCATTATCCATCTAGAACACATGGGGGTTCAAGTGGCATTACCATTGGCGCCACTAAAGGCTCACCTGCGCGATAGTGTTTCACACGTTGACCATTCACCTTAAATGTTTCCCCTTTTGCATTAGATAGCTCAAGTGAACCGTAGGGGAATACTTTTGTAATCTTGAATGGACCCGTCCAACGTGACTTCAATTTCCCTGGGAATAGCCTCAAACGAGAGTTGAACAGTAACACCAATTGTCCAACCTCAAAATTTCTCCTGATAAGACCCTTATCATGCCATTGCTTGGTCTTTTCTTTGTATAACCTTGAACTCTCGTACGCATCCAAGCGTATTTCATCAAGTTCATTGATATCCAACAATCTCTTCTCACCAACTTGCAGTAGATCATAATTGAGGGCTTTGATTGCCCAAAATGCTCTGCAGCTCTACTGGTAAATGGCACGGCTTCCCATAGACCAACTTGTATGGTGTAGTTCCGATGGGGGTTTTGAATGCCGTTTTGTAGGCCCAAAGAGAATCATCCAACTTGTTCGCCCAATCCTTTCTTGACCTTGCAACCGTTTTCTCCAAAATATTCTTGATTTCCCGGTTGCTAATTTCAACTTGGCCGCTGGTTTGTGGATGACAGCTCAGACCAACCTTATGATAGACCCCATATTTCCTCAAGACACCCTCAAATCTCTTTTCTAAGAAATGCTGCCCTCCATCACTGATTAATACCCTTGGTGTGCCAAAGCGCGAAAAAATGTGTTTCTTAAAGAACTTGGTAACTACTCGCGCATCATTGGTGGGAGATGCAATGGCCTCCACCCATTTTGACACATAATCAACTGCCAACAAAATGTACCTATTCCCATAGGAGGATGGGAATGGTCCCATGAAATCCACCCCCCACACATCAAAAACTTCAACCTCTAGAATGTTATTGAGGGGCATTCTTCTCGAAATATTTCCTGTTCTGTGGCACCTATCACAAGATTTTACATAAGCGTGCGTATCTTTGAACAGAGAAGGCCAATAAAAACCACAATGAAGAATTTTTGCAGCAGTCTTAGAGGTGCTAGCATGACCTCCGCAGGGCAAATCGTGGCAATGTGAGATAAAAGAGTGTATCTCTTCTTGCGGAACACACCTTCTAATTACACCATCAACACATAATCTATACAGGAACGGGTCTTCCTGAAAATGCCTCTTGACATCATAGAAAAACTTTCTTTTTTTGCTGAGATGAGTATCCATCGGGAATGATTCCACTCGCTAGATAATTTGCCAGGTCAGCATACCATGGAACATTTTCCATATTCACAGCTAAGAGACACTCATCTGGAAATGAATCATCAATTGGAGCTTCCAGACTTGCTCCATCCTCATGCATCAGTCGGGATAAGTGGTCGGCAACAACGTTCTCCGCACCTTTCTTATCTTTCACTTCTAAATCGAACTCTTGCAGTAGAAGAATCCACCAAATCAGGCGGGGCTTAGCATCTTTCTTTACCATCATGTACCTCAAAGCCGCATGATCGGTGTGGACAATCACCCTTGAGCCTAACAGGTAAGGCCTAAATTTCTCTATAGCAAACACAACCGCCAAAAGCTCCTTCTCTGTTGTTGCATAATTCGTCTGAGCTGGGTCCAATGTTTTGCTCGCATAATAGATGGCGTGCAACTTGCCATCCTTCCTCTGACCCAAAACAGCCCCTACTGCATAATTACTTGCATCGCACATAATCTCAAAGGGGAGACTCCAATCCGGTGGTTGGATAATAGGAGCAGAAATAAGAGCCTGTTTCAACCTGTTAAAAGCTTCAAGACACTCATTAGTAAACAAAAAAGGGGCATCTTTGGCGAGAAGCTCAGTTAGAGGCCTAGCAATCTTGGAGAAATCCTTGATAAACCTCCGGTAAACACCAACGTGACCAAGAAAACTCCGTATTCCCTTAACATCAGAGGGAGGAGGCAAACGCTCTATGACCTCTACTTTCGCTTTATCAACCTCAATGCCCCTATTGGAGATAATATGACCTAACACTACACCCTGTTGTACCATGAAATGGCATTTTTCCTAGTTTAGGGTGAGGTTGGTCTCCTTGCACCTACGGAGCACTCTTTCGAGGTTGCTTAAGCATGCTTCGAAAGATGTTCCGTACACAGGAAAAATCATCCATGAACACTTCCATAAAATCTTCAATGAAATCAGAAAAAATGGCCATCATGCATCGTTGGAACGTGGCGGGGGCATTGTAGAGACCGAAGGGCATCCTTCGATATGCAAAGGTCCCTAGGGACAAGTGAAGGTGGGCTTTTCCTGATCATCTGGATGGATAGGAATCTGGAAAAATCCAGAATATCCATCCAAATAGCAAAAATATGAATGGTTTGCCAACCGTTCCAACATCTGATCTATAAAGGGTAAGGGGAAATGATCTTTTTGGGTTGCTTTGTTCAATTTTCTGTAGTCTATGCACATTCTCCAACCCGTAACAGTTCTAGTGGATACCGACTCACCTTTATCATTCTTAATAACGGTCATGCCACCCTTCTTGGGCACTACTTGCACGGGGCTAACCCACCTACTATCGGAGATAGGGTAGATTATACCTGCGTCAAGCAATTTTTGAACCTCTTTTCTCACAACATCTTTCATGTTAGGATTCAATCTCCTTTGTGGTTCTATAGATGTGGCATGATATCATTAAGAAAAATTCTATGCATGCAAAAAGATGGACTTATACCAGTAATATCATCAATTGAGTACCCTATGACACTTTTAAAATATTTAATCAATGCAATCAATTGGTCAAGTTGGGTATTATTTAATTCAGCATTAACAATTACCGGATAAGTTTCATTTTCTCCTAAATAAACATACTTTAATGAAGAAGGAAGGGGTTTAAGATCTACCTGAGGAGGCGTGGATCTCTCCTTTTTAACCATCACTGAAGCCTGCAAAACTGTTTCCTTTACTGGTTCTACATAAAAATCTGGTTCATCTAACAACTTTCTCAAACTTGCGGCTTCCGAGCATCTTCCATCCTCGATTCCTTCTAAGACTGATCTCAGGGGGTCATCATACTGCGGGTGCATAATCTCAACTCTTGCTACTTCTGCTCTGCACAATGATTCATCAGCGGGCCCTTTCATCATTAATGGTAGATGAAATTCAACATTTTCTCCCAATATATTCAATGTGAGCTTGCCATTGAATACATCAAAAACAGCCCGTGCAGTTTTCAAGAAATCTCTTCCAAGGATGATGGGTATGACATGATCTTCAACAATATCCATGATCACAAAATCACAAGGGACATAGAACTTCCCTATTTGAACTGGCAAATCTTCAACAATTCCAACTGGAAACCTTACTGATCTATCGGCTAGCTGCAAAGACATCCTTGTTGGCTTGATGTCTGCATTGATCCTCTTGCATAAAGACAACGGCATGATACTCACACTAGCTCCCAAATCAGCAAGTGCTTTATTTACAAAACTTCACCAAATTTGACAGGAATGGTGAAACTTCCAGGGTCAGCTTCCTTTTTCGGCACTTTGCACTATAGGATAGCGCTGCATTCTCCTCTTAGTGTTTCTACACCCGTTTCTGGCAGCTTCCTCTTGTTGGATAATACCTCCTTAAGAAATTTTGCGTAAGAAGGCATTTCCTTGATAGCATCTATGAAGGGAATGTTTATCTCAAGCTTACTCAGAACCTCTAAAAATTTCCCATATTTCTTTTCAAGCTTGCGACGCGCTAATCTCTGTGGGAAAGGAACAGGAGGTACATATACATCAGTGGTGGGCTCCTTCCTATTCTTTGGGGTAGGTGTTGGTTGTTCCTCCTTTTCCCCCTCCTTTGGTGCTTCTTCCTCTATGACCGCCTCTCCCTCTTCATTATCAACAACCATGGGTGGAGGATCATAGGTGGTGCCGCTTCTTAGTGTAACTACATTTACATGCCCGGAAGAATTTTTCTCGGTGTTGATTGGCAGCTGTCCACTTGGTCTGGAAAGGTTGCTCAATTGTTGCGCTATCTGTGCCATCTGGTTATCAATGATTTATTGTGTGCTTGAATCTGCTGGATGACACTAGAGGTATCGGCATTGATCTTGGACTGAGTGGCTATGAAGTTCTCCATCATGGACTCCAAATTTGATTTTTGCGGTGGGTTTGGTGGAGGAGGTCTTTGAAATCCTGGGGGTTGTTGGTATGATGGTGGAGGTTGGTGATATGATGGCGGGTTTAATGCTGCATTGGGATTTTTGTATGAAAAGTTGGGATGATGTTTCCAACCTTCATTGTAGGTGTTGGAGTATGGGTTGAATGGTGGCTTTCCTTGATTGTACACTGCATTAACCTGCTGACTTGATGAAGATTCTGCTGCTGCACACTCCGATGGGGAATGACCTTGGATTCCACATACTTCACAAGCCTTCAAAGTGTTCGCAACACTTAACTGGTCCATTCTCCTTGTCAAAGCATGGACAGAATTTTGAATGGCGATTAGTGCATCTACTTCATATTTTCCACCTTTCTTGGTGTTCCTTTTATCTCTCCAATGGAAATTCGAAGACATTTCCTCGATAATTTTCTTGGCTACTTCGGGTGTTCTAGCCATCAATGTTCCTCCAGCTGCAGCATCAACTGAAATCAGAATCTCGTCCCTAAGACCATTGTAGAAATTCTGAACTAAGAGCCAATCTGGGATTCCATGGTGCGAGCACTTCCTTTGCAACCCTTTGTATCTTTCCCAAGCCTCATACAATGCTTCACCATCTTCTTGACGGAAAGAAGTGATGTCATTGCGTAGTTTAGCAGTCTTGGTTGGTGAAAAGAATCGAGCAAGGAAAGCTTTGGATAATGCCTCACAAGTGCGATACTTGTTTGGCCCTTCGGATCTTAACCAATCTCTTGCTTCACCGCGGAGTGAGTAAGGAAAACAAATCAGCTTCATTGGCTCATCGGAAATCCCTTGATATTTGACAGTGCCACATTTGTTCACGAACTCGTCTAGGTGTTCGTTTGGATTCTCCATCTCAGTGTCGGCAAACTGATTCTGAGCGATGAATTGAAAGAAAGCTGGCTTGATCTCATAATTTGCGGCTGTGATGGTTGGTTGAACAATGCTCGACCCTAGACTACCATCGGGCATGGCATACTCCAGAAGGGATTTTGGGTGTTCTTCCGCCATTTTTCGTTGTTTCCTTCTCTTTCTTCTCCTTCTCCCAATTTTTGGATTTAAAGGCACAAGGTTTTCTTGTCCTTGAGACCTAGTTTGCATACACTACACACTCAAAAATCGGGGTCAAGTGCAAAGTGAAGAAAAAATGAAAACAACTCAATGTGGTAAAGAACAATGAACTAGCTAATCAAGAAAAACAATTAACAAAGTCGCCACTCCCCGGCAACGGCGCCAAAAACTTGATCGGGACTTTACGTCCTTTAAATGTAATACCGCAAGTGCACGGCGTAGCTTAGTACGACGGCAAGTACGGGTCGAATTCACAGGGAGTGGGGGTTGTGTCAATGGCTTCTCAATCAATTACTGAGCTCAAAAACGTATATAAGATGGTGTTTGGAGATGAAACTATATAAAGCAAGCAATTGAAATGAAAAACAAAACATAAAAGTAATTAAGAGCACAATGAACTAAGACAAAGATAAAATGATCAATTAACTAAAAAGGCATAGGCTAGCTAGGCTTTCTCACCAAGGTAGTCCTTACTATTTTCAACCTATGGTCATGGTTATGGGTTGTTTATGGGGAAGAACGTATCTTGAATACTAGTGTTCTCTCTCGAGCAACAATAGCTTCCTAAAACATATTTAACCACCTATTCTCATGGAGCTAAGCATGGATTAAGACATGGAGCACACTTTCATTATTTCCAACCAAAACATCTACCTATTCTCATGGAGATGATTCAACTTTTAAGCATAGATTATCGTTAAAAATCGACTCTCGCCCTCAATTCAACGACACTAAACAAGATAGCAAAACCTATGCTAAACCATAAACAACACAACCAATGCCAAAGGTCAAGATAGCAATTTAAACTATATACATGGTGATCATGCCTAGCCTAAGCCAAAACAAACTACTCACACATATTCATATTGAATTTACAGATCACAATTAAGTTAAGAAACATGGATAAATGAATTGAATAAGAATATCTTAACAATATGAATCAACTAGTTGAAGAACACTCAAGCATAAATATATGAAAGTAAAGGCAAGCAATAACATGAATTACATGAATTTAATTCAATGAAATAAAGATAGAAATTACTCTTTGATGAACAAGATGAATGGATGATGCAAGTAGTTCCTTACAAAGGCTTTAATACAATACACCAATAGTTGAAGAAATCCAAATTGCAAAGTTTTACGAATAGGAAATGAAACTAAGATTGAAAATGAAATTGCAAGTGTTTGATTTGAAAGTGAAATTATACAATACACTAACTCTCTATTGAAGTAAAAGCTAAGCAAATGAATAATGCATAAAATTACTCTAAATGGAGATGAATTTCTAAGATGCCCTCCAGCTCCTCCTTCTTCTTCTCTATTTATAGAGCTTCAAGGCATGTGGGGGTGGTGGTTTCATGATTGCTCGACCACCCCTAGGGTATAGGAGAGGGGGTGCCACCCCTAGTGAATAGGTTAGGGTGGAAAAGGGGGCTGGCAGCAAAGATAAGAAGTAAAATGAAATCAATTGGACCAAAATGCTTTTTAAAAGAATCGCGAAAAGCTGTTGCCGCCCATCTCGCTCGATCCGAGCAAGTCTGCTCGACCTGGTCGAGCGAGCATCAGGTACTTGGCCAGAAACATCAGAATGTGGACAGAAGGATTGAGTTTGGTCTGCTCGACCCGAGCCATCACGCTCGACTGGTCGAGCGGGTACCCTGTGCCTCTGTCTTGAGTTCTGCCAGTGTTCAAAAGGTACTGGAAGTTGGAGAACAATTCGCTCGACCCGAGCCATGTTGCTCGACCTGGTCGAGCGGCCTTCAGGAGGGCTTTAACCAGCTTCTGATCTCAAGTGTGGGTCTAAGCTTGCTCGAGCCACCTTGGCTCGACCCAGATTTGGTCGAGTGGCTTCCAAATGGCCTAATTTGGCTCTCGTTTTGATTCATCTTCTTGACTTGGCTTATCATGCTTTGCTTCCTTAAGTTTTCGAAGCTGAATGAGCAACGTATGCATCAAAAGTGCTTGAGTTTTTCCTGAGATTCATCAAAACAACAAAACGCCAAACCAAGCGTAAAATCTTACATAAAACAAGCATCGTTGCATCAAATCTCAACATAATTCAATTAAACTATGGGGGTAAAGTATGAATAAAATATAGCTAACAAACTCCCCCAAGCCAAGACCCTTGCTTGTCCTCAAGCAAACATTGCAAAATCACAATTCATTAAAAGAAGAGGTCGGCAACCAACATAAATGCACAAGAATGATCTGACAATAGCTACGATCATGAACACACAAGCCACAATTTGTCAAAAGATGCATGATGGATTAGCAAGCTATGATTATCAATTCTAAAAAGATTGAAATATATCCATTTCCACAAATTATTCTCAAAACAAGTTGTCAAGCAATGACCTATCCATACTGAGTCTAAGACTCCCAAACCATTCACAATAGGTATAATTGGACCTCACTTTTGGGTATGTAAGCCAAGAAGAACATCCACGCTCAAGTGTTTAAAGTTACGCTCATTCCCTCATCCTATGGCTCAATGTGACGTGAGCTTCTAAATAGAGATGTGTCAAAGTTTCGCACCTCGGTACTCGGGGTCTCAAAGGCTAAGACTTCACTAGAAGTAAGTGGATCAACCAAAAAGAGGTGAATTGGTAAAGGTTAGAATATGAAAATATAGAAATGGTAAGGAAGATTAAGGTTATGAAAAGAGATAGCATAACTAGTTAGTTGACCTAAACAAACCAAAATGACCCGGTTTCACACAACTTGACATTTATTAACTACTGATATTTTTTTCTATACAAGTTTTTGAATTCTTTTTCAATTTTTTTTCTGATGTATATAGGGAAAACAAACACTACACTACCAAAAACGGGTAGTGAACCAAAGCGCTCTAAGGGCCGTATAACACATAACTGAATATATATAACCATATCTAAAATTACAAATATAACCATGATATATATATATATATATATATATATATATATATATATATATATATATATATATATATATATATATATATATATATATATATATATATATATATATATATATATATATATATATATATATATATATATATATATATATATATATATATATATATATATATACAAGTGGTGACCTCAAAAATCAAAAATAAGCTAAAAACTCATGTCAAGTGTGATAAACCAACAACCAACATACCATCAACCAAACCAACTAGTATGCTAAAGTGTTAGGGTGAAGGTGAAAGTAGGTGAAAGTAAAGGAAGAGAAAATGAAAGGCTTGAATGAGATATGAAGGAAATATTACGAAAGTATATAATGTAAACAAATTACAACCGGGAATTTGTTTCAAACCCCTTTGATGATGACAAAAATGAAATTACAATATTATTACAATGCTAAATGAAATTGAAGATTAGTTTGTAACACCAAATGTTACCCGGAAACTTGATACAAGTTGTAGGCGCGTGCTCACTTTCCTTTTGTGATATTTCCCCCACAAAGGTACTTGGGTTTAGAGTGGAAATTCACAACGAGATACAAACAACTCTTATATGCCCTTAATACTTAGGGTATATAACGTAATAGCAATGTGTTTAAGAAATTATGAGCAATGGAAAGTGCACACAAAAGTTAATTACTCTCTTGAGTGCACAAAACAAATGAGATAATAGAGAAGAAATGTTGTAAGATCGCCTAGTCCTTAGGGGTTCTTACAATCTAGCTTCTCGAATCGAATCGAAAAACAATGGGCTTGGGGTATGGGAATGTCGAATGGAAGAAGGAAGAAAAGTTTCTGATTTTTTTTTATTTTTTGGGTGAGTTTTCGAAAGTATTGAAATAATGCAAATAACGGCTAAATCGAATCTCACTATGAAATCCACGTAGCAAGAAACGACGCTCTTAAGAACCGAGACACGCTCGGCAAACGTATCAAGACAATAAGAACTTTTGCTAATATACTTCTAATCCAAGAAATATACAACAACGGGAATTGGTGAAACAAAGTTTCGGTTTTTTTCTTAATTTATCAAAAGCTGAAAATTACATATGAAAGTACCTTATAATGCTACAAACGAAACTAAGGAACGAAAACTACCCGAGGAATAACTGCCCAGCCGTGCACACAAACCGTGCATCATGGGGTAGTTACCTCGTTGACTTGGCCGGTTATTTTAACACAAAATAACCGCACAAAACCGACTCTAAAAATTCTGAAAATTAAAATTAAGTAACTACTTACGACTCCTAAAAACGTAACTAAAAATTATTACAACTTAATTAAAAATAAGACTAATGAGCTTGAAATGAGGCGCCCCTTGATCGACATTGTGGGCGAGATTAATGAACTCTTCCGTGGCTTGCTTGACTTCCTCGTGGACGTTGACTTGGACTTGATCGTTTTGTATCCCTTTGTCGTTAGTGACCAATACGCCAACATTCTCCTCCGCTTGAAAAGAGTTTGTCCTCAAACTCGGAAGATCATGCGAATCTTCATAATAAGGACTCAAATCCGTGACATTGAAAGTGGAGGAAACCCCATATTCTTCCGGCAAGTCGATCTTGTATGCGTTGTCATTGACCTTGGCTAGCACTTTGAACGGACCATCGGAACGATGTTGGAGTTTAGAACGACGTTTAGTTGGAAAGCGTTCTTTACTCAAGTGCACCCAAACGAGATCACCAACGGAAAACTGTACATCCCTTCTTCGCTTGTCAACACGATCTTTGACTTGCTCATTCAATTTTTCAATCCGCGCACTTACGTGTTCATGAAGCTTCTTTATTTCGCTTGCGCGCACATCGGCTTCATAACTAAACCGTGTCTTAGATGCAAAAGGTACCAAGTCGATGGGCGTACATGGATTGGAGCCGTAGACGATAGTGAAGGGGCTTAGGCCCGTTGTTTTGTGGGGGATGCGGTTGTAGGCAAATTCGGCGTGAGGGAGCATGTCCTCCCATTGGCGGGGCCGTTTGGTGATCAAGGCGCGTAATAAAGTTCCCAAAGTTCGATTTGTAACCTCCGTTTGACCGTCGGTTTGAGGATGACTCGAACTACTGAAATTGAGTTTAGTCCCCATTTTGCGCCACATAGTAAGCCAAAAATGACTAAGGAATTTAACATCCCGATCACTAACAATCGTTTTAGAAATACCGTGCAAACGAACCACTTCCTTAAAGTACAAATCGGCAATTTGAACCGCATCATAGGTAGTGTGACAAGGAATAAAGTGTGCCATCTTTGAGAATCGATCAACCACAACCATGATGGAATCTTTGTTTTTTTGAGTACGCGGTAAACCAAGAACAAAATCCATACTAACATCCTCCCACGGTGCTTGTGGGACCGGTAACGGCATGAGTAACCCTTGAGGAAGCTTGTGTGCCTTAGCATGATGACAAGTAGTACACCGTTGAATGAGGAACGTGACATCCCGTGCAAGGCGTGGCCAATAGAAATGTTCCTTCATCAAAGCGAGAGTCTTTTCAATCCCAAAATGACCGGCGAGACCTCCCTCGTGATTTTCTTTAATGAGTAGTTCACGTATGCTATGTTTGGGAATGCACACTTGTAAACCCTTGAATAAGTACCCATCTTGAAGAAAGTATTCACCTTGCGGACGTTTTGCACATGATTGGAATATTTGTCCGAAATCATAATCTCCTTCATAACAACCCTTGATAAAATCTAGCCCAACAACGTGTGAACGAAGCGAATTGATCAAGAGATACCGGCGAGACAAGGCGTCGGCTCCCCTATTTAATTTGCCCGATTTATGCATTATATTAAAGTTGAAGGCTTGGAGGAATTCCACCCATTTGGCATGTCGAGTTTGCAACTTTTGTTGACTTTGTAGATATTTTAAAGCCTCATGATCGGAGTGCAAAATGAACTCTTTGGAGATGAGGTAGTGTCGCCAATGGTCGAGGGCGCGAACCAATGCATAAAACTCCTTGTCGTAAGTCGAGTATTTGCGCTTTGCCTCGTTCAATTTCTCACTAAAATAGGCAAGAGGACGCCCCTTTTGTGAGAGAATGGCGCCAATTCCGACTCCGGACGCATCACATTCGACCTCAAATACGTCATCAAAGTTTGGAAGTGCAAGTATGGGGGCGGTGGTGAGGCGGTTTTTGATCTCTTCAAATGCGCTTTGGGCATCGTGGTTCCACTCGAATTGTTTTTGCTTTGTGATCTCCGTTAGTGGCGCCATGATGGTACTAAAGTCGAAGCTAACCCATGAAAGCTCCGGACTTGCGTGATACTCGTGGGTGGCGGCCAATCCCGAATGGCTTTAACCTTCTTCTCATCCACTTTAATTCCTTGATCCGAAATGACAAATCCAAGGAATACGACAAATGCCGAAAAGAATTGGCATTTTTCCAAATTTCCATACAATTTCTCCTTGGCAAGAATTTGAAAAACTTGTTGCAAGTGAGAGGCGTGTTCTTCGTCATTCTTGCTATACACCAAAATATCATCGAAATATACCACAACGAACCGTCCTAAAAATGGCTTAAGAGTTTGATTCATAAGCCGCATGAACGTGCTTGGGGCGTTTGATAACCCAAACGGCATGACAAGCCATTCATAGAGCCCTTCTTTTGTCTTGAACGCCGTTTTCCATTCATCGCCTTCGTGAATACGAATTTGATGATAACCGCTGCGAAGATCGATCTTGGAGAATACCTTCGACCCATACAAATCGTCAAGAAGATCGTTTAATCGGGGTATAGGAAACCGGTATTTGATTGTGATTTTGTTTATAGCACGGCTATCTATGCACATTCTCCATTCTCCGTTCTTCTTAGGCACTAATAATGTCGGAACCGCACACGGGCTTAAGGATTCTCGAATGAGCCCTTTCTCCATTAATTCTCCAACTTGTCTACGAATCTCGTCGGTTTCTTTTGGGTTGCTTCGATATGCCGTTTTGTTGGGTAAAACCGCTCCCGGAATGAGATCAATTTTGTGTTGAATGTCCCTTGGTGGAGGTAGCCCCGGTGGTATCTCTTTCGGAAAAACATCTTTGAAGGTTTCTAACAACGGAACCAAAAGTGGGTGATTACTTTCGGTCTCGGGATTATCTTCTTCTTCTTGTGCAAGGATGAGATCTTTTTGGTCTAGGAATTCATGGTGTTCGGCTGTGAGGAGGGTGGTGAAGGTGACGGTTGGTTTTTTTGGAAGGCTCGGGTTGGTTTCTTGACTTTCGGTTGGGGTGAGAGGGGTTAAGGTTATCTTTTTGTTGTTGGATGTGAAGGTATAGGTGTTTCGGTATCCGTCATGAATAACCCTTCGATCAAACAACCATGGTCGTCCAAGAAGGACGTGGCATGCATCCATAGGCACTACATCACACAATAGATCTTCCTTGAAGGATTGTCCAATGGAGAAGCAAACTCGGGCTTGTTGTGTGACTTTCAAACCTTTGTTCTGATTTAACCATGTAATATTGTATGGTCGAGGATGAGGGACGGTTTCTAGATTCAACTTCGACACGAGCGTTTGTGACGCCACATTAGTGCAACTCCCACCATCGATAATCAACGAACAAACCTTTTTGTTGATGGTGCACCTTGTAAAGAATATCGACTCTCTTTGGATTTCCATGGGTAATGTCGGCTATCAAGGACGCACGGAAAGCTGGCTCTGAGTCCAATCTGTTGTAAGATCGCCTAGTCCTTAGGGGTTCTTACAATCTAGCTTCTCGAATCGAATCGAAAAACAATGGGCTTGGGGTATGGGAATGTCGAATGGAAGAGGGAAGAAAAGTTTCTGATTTTTTTGTATTTTTTTGGTGAGTTTTCGAAAGTATTGAAATAATGCAAATAACGGCTAAATCGAATCTCACTATGAAATCCACGTAGCAAGAAACGACGCTCTTAAGAACCGAGACACGCTTGCCAAACGTATCAAGACAATAAGAACTTTTGCTAATATACTTCTAATCCAAGAAATATACAACAACGGGAATTGGTGAAACAAAGTTTCGGTTTTTTTCTTAATTTATCAAAAGCTGAAAATTACATATGAAAGTACCTTACTTATAATGCTACAAACGAAACTAAGGAACGAAAACTACCCGAGGAATAACCGCTCAGCCGTGCACACAAACCGTGCATCATGGGGTAGTTACCTCGTTGACTTGGCCGGTTATTTTAACACAAAATAACCGCACAAAACCAACTCTAAAAATTCTGAAAATTAAAATTAAGTAACTACTTACGACTCCTAAAAACGTAACTAAAAATTATTACAACTTAATTAAAAATAAGACTAATGAGCTTGAAATGAGGCGCCCCTTGATCGACATTGTGGGCGAGATTAATGAACTCTTCCGTAGCTTGCTTGACTTCCTCGTGGACGTTGACTTGGACTTGATCGTTTTGTATCCCTTTGTCGTTAGTGACCAATACGCCAACAAGAAAGAATTCAGAGATTTTGTGAAGGTGCCAAGAACACAATGCACAAAGTTCTCTATTTATACACAAGAGGAGCCTTGTGCATTCACCACCATTCATGATCATATTGATGATCATTCACATAAATGTCATCATAAATCTCCTTAATACATCACAATTAAATCAGAGATTAAGAAGATAATGATGAATCCTAAGCATTAAACACAAAGAAAACGGGAAGAAAAGCAACGGTCACATCTCAGCACTGATCGCCGAGTCGGCGATAGGTCCAAAGGAGGGACCGCCGACTCGGCGCTAGCCTTCTGACCAAATCCTTCTTTTCCAGAGAGCAAAAGCCGACTGATGTTACTCATGCGTGAATTGGGCTTTCCCAAATGATTTTACTGACATAAACCGATCTGAACTGAGGCTTTCTCAATTGAGTCTCTATTCATGGCTTTCGTAAACGAATCCGCCACATTGAACTTGGTGTTCACATAGTCAAAAGTTATGACCCCGTTAATGATAAGTCCTTGCACTAGGCTATGCCTAAGAGCAATATGACGAGACTTACCATTATATACTTGACTATACACTCTACCTAAAGCCGTCATGCAATCCGCATGGATTGCCACCGGTGAAATTTGCTTAGGTAACAAAGGTATCTCAATCATGAGATTCCTCAACCACTCTGCTTCACTAGCCGCTGAAGCTAGAGCGATAAACTCAGCTGACATCGTAGAGTCGGCTATACATGTTTGTTTCTTAGAGGACCAAGAAATAGCACCTCCCCCATAAACAAACACCCATCCACTAGTAGAAGAGTTATCCTCTTCATTAGTGATCCAGCTAGCATCGGAATAACCTTCTAGAATAGGATGTTCTCCGCTATACGCAATACCATAATCCTTGGTACGCAACAAGTATATTAATACTCTTCTTATCGCCATCCAATGATGGGGACCAAGGTTACTAGTAAATCTACTAAGTTTACCAACCGCAAATGATATGTCAGGTCTGGTACTAGTCATAGCATACATTAAAGATCCTATGACCTTTGAATACTCCAATTGTGAAATTGGTTGACCGGTATATTTTGCAAATTTCATACCCGGTTCCATGGGAGTAGAGACCGGCGCTTTATCAAGCATATTAAACCGTTTAAGTATCTTCTCCACATAGTGAGCCTGACTTAACTTAATACGGTTCCCTTGCCTTATGATCTTAATGCCTAAGATCACATCAGGCTCCCCCATATCCTTCATCTGAAAGGATCTAGATAAAAAGTCCTTTGTCTCTTGAACTTGTGTTTTACAAGTTCCAAAGATAAGCATGTCATCAACGTATAGACAAATGATAACGCCATTACCATGGCTATCAAACTTGCTATACACACACTTATCGGCTTGATTCAGTTTGAATCCAAAGGACAAAATAGTTTCATCAAATTTTTGATGCCACTGCTTAGGTGCTTGTTTAAGTCCATACAAAGACTTGACAAGTTTGATGTATTTCTAGATGATAGACCGTAGCTAACGCTACCAATAACCTAATAGTGGTTATTCTTGCAACCGGTTCATATGTATCGAAATGATCGATACTGTGCTTTTGTCTAAAGCCTTGAGCCACTAAACGGGCTTTGAATTTATCAATAGTATCGTCGATTTTCATTTTCTTTCTGAAAATCCACTTGCAAGCGATTGGTTTACAAGTCGGAGGAAGATCCACTAACACCCAAGTGTTATTTCCCATGATGGATTGCATCTCATCATCGATAGCCTCTTTCCAAAAAGCGCAATCATGTGATGCCATAGCATCGCTATAAGTCAATGGGTCACCTTCCACATTATATAAATATGGAACACTAGAAGATACTTCAATTCTATTACCTTCAACCAAGTATACTTGGAAATCTGGTCCAAAGCTCTTCGCTTTCCGTTGTCTCTTACTCCGTTTAGGAATAGGATCAACTAAATCAAGTTCATCTATTTGTTGACTTTCATCAACATCTAGAAGTGAACTTTGTTGACTATCATCAACACTTTCATTGGTACGATTTTGTAGATTCCGTTGTCTACTCAATGATGAAAATCTATTTTCATCAAAAATCGCATCTCTCGACTCTATAATCGAATGAATCGATATATAGTCATTTTGTTCTATGACATAGAACCTATAGGTTTTGCTATGAATAGCATAGCCTATAAAGATGCACTCAAGCCCACGTTCACCGAGCTTCTTTTTCTTGTTGTCGGGCACTCTTACAATGGCCCTACAACCCCAAACCTTAAGATAGCTTAAGTTTGGCTTCTTTTTGTACCAAAGTTCATAAGGAGTCTCCTTATTCGTTCTCATTGGAACACGGTTAAGAATGTGACAAGCCGTCAACATTGCTTCACCCCAAAATCCATCACTCAAACCCGAGTAGGATAACATGGAATTAACCATCTCTTGTAGAGTACGGTTTTTCCTCTCCGCCACACCATTAGATTGTGGTGCATAACCGGCGGTAGTTTCATGAATTATACCCATTGAATTAAAATAAAGCGGATCATAATATTCACCTCCTTTATCGGTTCTTAACCTTTTAAGTTTACTACCAATTTGTAATTCTACTTCTTGTTTGTAAATCTTAAAATGTTCAAGAGCCTCATCTTTTGTATGTAATAGATATACATAACAAGCTTTGAGAAATCATCAATAAAAGTTATGACATACTTTTTGTTTCCCAAAGATGGTGTACTATGAAAATCACAAAGATCACTATGGATTAACTCCAAAATTTCGGTTTTTCTTTCAACACTTTTAAACGGTGTTCTAGTGTAATTAACTCATGTTTTGCAATTTTTAGACATTTTAACACACATTGGAATTAACTCATGCTTAGACATAAAAGAAATTTTATCAAAATTAACATGTCCTAGTCTAACATGCCACAAGTAATGTAAATCATCCTTTTCATTATCACATAAAACATTACATATTGTATTTTTATTCATGTCTAAAGAAAGCTTAAAAAGACTATTACATAAATAAGCACGCCCAATAAACAAATTATTTTTGGAGATAATACACCTATCGGCTTCAAACACTAGTTTGTAGCCCAATCGATTCAAAATAGGACCCGTGACTAAGTTTATACCTATTTCGGGTGTGTAATACACATCTCTTAATACTAAAAGATTCCCCGAAGTAAACAACAATTCAACTTGTCCTTTGCCTTGGACCTTGATAGGTGCATTGTTTCCCATGTAGAGATGCTCCCCATCAACAACCTTGTTAAAGGTTTTGAACCATTGTGTAGAGTTACAAACATGTCTCGAAGCCCCCGAATCGATCCACCAAGCCAAAGTATCATCCTGCAAAACACTAATATTAGTATTCATAGTAGAAAAACTCATATTAGAATTTCCATCAAAAGTTGCAAGATTACCTTGAGTTGATGGTCCCTTGCTTGTAGAAGCTTGACCATTCCCCTTGGCTTTCTTTTGCTTGTTCTTCAAGACGAAGCAATTTTTCCTTCGGTGCCCGGGTTTTCCACACTCCCAACATACTTTATCGGTATTGGAAATAGTGGTTTTCCCCTTTGAAGAGTCATTGCTCTTCCTCTTATCTCCGGGACGGGATTGTGGTTTCCCTTCCCCAACCATATTAATAGTAGGTACATTAGGATTATCATCCTTCCGATTCTCATGAACCCGAATGCTAGACTCAACAATTATATGTTGCCCAAGATCGGAGAGTGTAATCTCCTCTCTTTTATGCTTTAAAGCATGTCTAACATCCCTCTATGAAGGAGGCAATTTGTCTATTATGCTTGAGACCAAAAACACCTCATCAATTTCAATTTTTTGCTATTTTAAGTTTGCATGCATTCTTTGAAGTTCATGAAATTGATCAATAATGGGGCGATCTTCTACCATTTTATATGAATTAAAATTACTTACAAGAAACTTCTTGGAGCTAGCATCCTCCGCCATGTATTTATTCTCCAAGGCATCCCACAAATCCTTTGCGGACTCATGGTATTGGTAGATGTCGAACAAGGCATCTTGCATGCCATTGAGAATGTGACCCCGGCAAATGAAGTCATCGTTGTCCCATTTGGACCATTTGCGGTTTTGTTCAAGAACTTCCGTCTCCAAATCATCCTCTTTAGGAGCATCCGGCTTAGGTGAGCTTATCACATAAGCCACACTTAGAGTGGTGAGCATGAACATCATTTTCTTTTGCCAACGTCTAAAGTCGACGCCGACAAACTTTTCAAGCTTAGCAAAGTTTGATGTAAAATCCTTCATAGATGCCATCGGTGAAGAATATCACAAAAGATTATTACGAAAGTATATAATGTAAACAAATTACAACCGGAAATTTGTTTCAAACCCCTTTGATGATGACAAAAATGAAATTACAATATTATTACAATGCTAAATGAAATTGAAGATTAGTTTGTAACACCAAATGTTACCCGGAAACTTGATACAAGTTGTAGGCGTGTGCTCACTTTCCTTTTGTGATATTTCCCCCACAAAGGTACTTGGGTTTAGAGTGGAAATTCACAACGAGATACAAACAACTCTTATATGCCCTTAGTACTTAGGGTATATAACGTAATAGCAATGTGTTTAAGAAATTATGAGCAATGGAAAGTGCACACAAAAGTTAATTACTCTCTTGAGTGCACAAAACAAATGAGATAATAGAGAAGAAAGAATTCAGAGATTTTGTGAAGGTGCCAAGAACACAATGCACAAAGTTCTCTATTTATACACAAGAGGAGCCTTGTGCATTCACCACCATTCATGATCATATTGATGATCATTCACATAAATGTCATCATAAATCTCCTTAATACACCACAATTAAATCAGAGATTAAGAAGATAATGACGAATCCTAAGCATTAAACACAAAGAAAACGGGAAGAAAAGCAACGGTCACATCTCAGCACTGATCGCCGAGTCGGCGATAGGTCCAAAGGAGGGACCGCCGACTCGGCGCTAGCCTTCTGACCAAATCCTTCTTTTCCAGAGAGCAAAAGCCCATTCGGCTAAGGCTCTTCCAGGGGGATCGCCGAGTCGGCTTTTTGCCACTGCCCAAGATCCCCCTTTTCCTTCATTTTGTACCAACTTTAATGCCTATTGGACCTAGTATAACGATACGTTTTGTCCCACTACTTTTAGTAGCTTTAAGCGATATTACGGACTTATATATTGTCCCACTACCTTAGTAGTACTTGGTGATTATATTCAGGATTATTATTATGTTATTATACACTAAATGTTCAACAGGAAAATGGGGTTTAATGTAGGTTAACAAGAGGGTAGGAAGGGAAAGAAAATTGGTTTGATCCAAACTAGCAACTAGATCCATACAATGCCTAAGTCCCACAAGTCATGCCTAGTGCGCTACAAATCTACAATCTCATTAATCTCCATGAATGCACGGTAGAGGCTCAATAAATATTCACGGGTTTAAGAACATGTCCAAAAATACCAAAAGGCGGTGCCACAAACCAATTCAATGCTTGACTTTTGTTTTGAAAACTCAAAGTTCAAAGGATTGTAAATCAAAAAATTTTAGAAGAAATAATCTAAGCTTGCCAAGGAATCATACACAAAATTAAGAATATGGCCCAAAATGAAATCAAGTCAGCTACTGAAGATCAAAACTGTGCATGAATGTGATTCAAGGAATTGAAAACATACCTAATCAAATTAAGAAAATATAAAACTAGTTTACAAAAACAATAAAACTGAAAAAGAATCAATAAAAGCATGCATATATACACAACAAGAACCTAAGGAGACCATAAACACAACACCTCCCCCAAGCCGAACTGAGCAGTGTCCTCAATGCGACAAAAGGGCTTTAGAGAAGGTGGTTAGGCTCTACTCATCACTCTCATCTCCCTCTCCATCATCCTCATCATCATCTCCCTCTTCATCGTCATCGTCGTCCTCATCATCCTCTTTCTGTGCCCCAGGACCAAAAGAGGTACTAGCACCACCCACATTACTATAGACATACCCAAAATCACCAGGCGGGGGTGTGTACCATGAAGGGTGCACGTGATCCGGAGGGATGTGTCCCTGCCTATAGTGATGGTCATATATGGGATATTGGCTGCGCTGGTAGTCGACCATGAATTGGCCGTACCGGCTTTGTTGTGCCTCTATCCGGTCGAACCGCTGATCAAAGCCGTCCATACGTAAATGTAACCGCTCTAAGGAGGCCAGGACGGGATCAGGATTGGTATGGCAAGGTGATGGTGGGGGTGGAGGAGCTGTGTGCGAGGTGCCACCAAACTCATAAGTAGAGGATGGGCCTCCTTGCTCAAATGTGGAAGAGGGGCGGCGCTCCTCGTGTGCGGAGGAAGAGCCACCTTGCCTAAAACTAGGCATGAATCCATCTCGTCCCCCTCGTGAATACTGGTTGTGAAAACGCTCATGATGAGGCCTCTCCACTACAATAGGCTCAGGTTGAGGTGCCTCCTCTCTAAAGAGATAAGAGGCACGATTGGGGACTAAGTCGGGGAGAGCTTGTGAAACAGCCCAAACCAGCATAAACAGTAATATATTACTGTCTACAAAGCACAGCGGAAGACTTATAAAAGTCTGGGCTGAATCCGACCTGTGGCTCGATAGCCACAACAAACTAATATCAGAGTATTTAAAACTTTTTAACATTAAATACGTTACAAAATAATTACAATTTAATTTACAAATATCTAATTTACATTATGATTTTTCAAAAAGAAGTCCTCGCCTCGCACTTAACACATAACACAAGCATACACCATCTCCACAGCAGAGCTAACCTGAAAATAGATCTATCCCCCGTAAGGGATAGGCCCCATCAAAGACTGTCAACAATTGAATTGTTGAGTAATCCAACAAACTATTACATTTATATGCATGTCATTAACAAACAACTCCAATATTTAATCTTTTGCTCATTTAGAAACTCCTTATAAAACATTAATTTATCAAACCAAAACTCTTTTAAAAGATCGTTTGGTCTCAACATAAATACGGCTAATGAACCTTTAGTTCAAAGCGAATAAAAACACGGCTATAACTTTATAAGTTAATAGCGAAATCAAAATACGGCTATTACTTTACAAGTAAATAGCGAACGTCAAAATACGACAAATGAAACATATAAATTCATTTGCGAAACAAACAAAATTTTATATACCAAACGTATTTATTAAAAACTCATATTAAAACAATAATATAACAACAATTTAAAACATGGGAATATATGGACCGTCAGGAAGTAGGCTTGATCTAAATCCTGAGAATACGGGTGATCGTCATCACCGAAATACTGTTCTTGCAAGAACGAAACGGGATCGGGGGCTCGAGACCGATACGAAAAACCATTACCTATTATCAAGCTATAGGATTTCATAATAATCCGGATATAAATATCCGTTGCCAATTCCCAAAAATGAACATGTTTCAATGTCGAACATTTCAATATCAAACTAATCAATAAATCACTTGATTTTCTTTAAAATCAATAATCATAACTCATTTTCATAGTACAATATTTGAAAGCTCATATTTATAAAGCTATGAACATGCAAAACATAATTTTGATCAAGGATTAAAAGCAAGGTCAAACCAAGTCAAATTCCAAAGTTTTGAACACTAATAATATACGATTTTGCTCAAATATAAATAGCAGTAATATCACAGCTTATAAAACATAACTTAAACTTTGAAATACTTAAATTAACTTTAAAAGATAATAGTGTTTGTAGGATTACCTTTCTACGCCATGAATAGCAATCAATAATTAAAATACCAATCAATTCATCATCAACCTTCAACATGTAAAAGGTTGAGTAACTATCATTGGAGTTTAACCAATTTTACACAAATGTTAAAATCCCAATATCCAACTTAGATCATATCCAATTGACATCAGCTAATCAAAACTCAAATGATACTTAAGTTCCCAAATTTATACTTGAACCAAACAGCCTTATTAATCAAATAAGAACTATAACTCAACAATATCAATCAATAAAGAAAGAATAATAACCATAAGTTGATCTTAAATACCCAACAAATAACCTTAAACATTAAAACAAAAGAATACCCAATTAGTGTCATAGCATTCAATCCTACTTGAAGAATCCCGTATTAGCATCGTAACAGGACACCTGTAAGTATTTTGGTCATAACTTCCTCATACAAACTCGTAAAGAGACGATTCAATTTGCTATGCGACCCTGACTCAGAGATCTACAATTCTTATGCAGAAACTAAAACCCATAAACAATCACAACTGCCCCAAAAATGCCAAAACAGAATGATGGTTCTCGATTAGCCTGTTGTACTTCACTATTTTGAACGTAACTCTCTCATACGAACTCATATTGGGGTGATTCAAGTACCCACACGACCGTGACTTGAAGCTCTACAAATCTCCTTAAGATACCAGAACCCCAAAACGACTCTAACTGTCTCAAAAACAGCAACACAGGTTCAAACAGAACAAAACAGAAACCTCTTTGTCGATTATCATGACAGCCTACTAGAATTTGGGCATAACTCCCTCATATGAACTCGCTTTGGGGCGATTCAAGTACACACGCGACCGCGACTCGAAACTCTACAACTCTCATGAAGACACCAAAAGCTAAAAATGAACACAGCAATACAGAAAATAACGAAACAGTAGGACCCTTGTTTTATCGGGAATTTCAGAATTCATATTACATAATTTGATACTATAATATTAAACCTAAATAACATTTACTAATCATCATCAACAAGAAGCCAATTACTACTTGAACTCATATACCCCAATTAAATTCTAATTGATGCTTAAACTTGAATTAAAGCCCTAAATTAAACCATAAACACTAAGCTACTACCAAATTTCAACAATCATTGTTCATACTTAAGAACATAAAACTACTTTAAATCAATCAATTTATACTTAAATAAATAATTTGAGGGTTACCGTAATCACCATTGAAGAACACACCTGCAAGCTTCAAAAGACATGGATGAACTACCTAACTTCAACACAATCTTTAATCACCATTGAAGAACCTTTTACTTTTCAATCTTGAACTTTAACTTGAGTCATAAAATCCCCAATTTGATCTTGATAGATGAATCTAGTTCTCATTTCTTCAATAAACCCAAATTTTACACTTGAATTAATATAAACCCTAACCTTAGTAATGATTGGAACTTGATGATACTTAATCAATTTGCTTCTAATAACATGGGGCTTTTTATAATCAAAGCAATTGGAGATGAATTCTGTACTTTGGTGTGTTTTGGAGTAGAAATACTAATTCCGTAAGATGGTGAAGTAGTAGTTTGAGTTCTTAGGAAGTTAAGGATGATATCCTGATGAAGAGTATTGTAGTTTATGAAGAAGTGGGTGAGTTAATAAATTGACACATCTTCTAAATGACTCATGTATCATTTTCGTCTATTTTCAATTACGCCCAACTTTGTTTGTATTACTTAGATCCCAAATTAAATACGGGTGATATCTTTAAGAAATAAAATATTATTCCGAGTCCCAATAAAATAACATACTTAAAATTTAATAACCCAAATTAACTTAATTAATTACTATTAATTAAGCCGCTAAAATGGAGGCTGTCTCATTCTCCCCAACTTAAATAATTTCGTCCCCGAAATTACTCTATACTTCAGGAAACATATTAAACTCATATTCTCCCCAACTTAAGGATAAACCTTAGTTAGTTCCACATCCAATACTTAACTGAAAACCTCAACTTTGACTTTTGGCAGTCGTTCAAGTCTAAAAACAATGTTTATGATTCTAGCATGACCCATAATAATTTCCAAATGCACAAAACTCATGATGCAAAACACATTTGCACATATACAAGTGCACATATAAAATCGCAAACTGATAATCAGAACTTCAAAACAATATTTGCAAACATTTAAAACAAAGATGTTTTGACAATCTATGAAAAATTTGATAGAGTTTCACTGAAAAGAGGCAGATAGTTTTATTTTCAAAATCAATTTTTTTTTCGTCAAACTAACCTATTGAATCTCCACATAACTTTTACGTCATACTTGAATACTTTTTAACAAACCGTTACTTGTTTTAATCATTTCAACCATTTTGTATCCTCAATTTAAAAATCCAATTCTCTAAATTACTTGGTTTTCCCAAATGACAACAAAACTTTACTGAAGAACTCTTTTAACCCCCAATATACTTAGAAATTGTCACTTTAAAGCACACATTATATATCTCATAATCAAATTACTTGAACCTCAAATTAGAAAATTTTCTTGATCACTTTCGACTTTCAACCTTTAATAAATTATAACTCAATCGTTATCGTTTAACTTCCACTCATAATACGTTCATATCCACCTTTACTACATGACCCTCAACACTTTAAGCTTAAAACACATCTTTACCAAATAGCTTCCATACACTTGACATTCAATTATATACGTATTTCGATCATCTATTTTGCCATTAATACAATTTTACACAATTTAGTCCATTCAACTTTTATCCTTTAATGTCACATCCAATCATGGTTTAAACAAACACTTTTGTTTCCCTAGTTATAAGCTTTTCGGTTACCTCAATACAATTAACTTCTAATCAAATATTCATTTTTCATAAATACAATTTATCTTCAAATTTCTCCATACATGTAATACAAGGCTCTCGCAACTTTTATTTGATTCTTATTTGACTTATCAACTTTAACTCACATCAACCATAAATAAGGCTTGACATAATTTGAACCATTCAAACTTTTTAATTATCAAATTTATCCTTTCAACATCGTAAATCATTTAGAATATTCTCCATCATAATTTTATATTAACCACAATACGTATAGAGCACTCAGTAGTACTACCATAATTTAAACTTTACGACATTCTTATTCATATCAAGCCTTCTTTCTTTTTCACAGTTTCCCTTAATTGAAATTTCTTATCCAAATATCATTAAATTGAACATGTCACAAATACTTTTTCTACATTCTTTATTCCTTGATTAATTAGTTTTCAATCTTTACGTACAATTAACTCATAACTTTCAATATTTCCAAAATGCTTCTTTTGAACTCTTTCCATCGAATCATTCTTGCACAATATCATCGCAATTCTCGACAAGCTTGGTCCTCAACTCCTTATACCAGTTATCCGAGTACATATAATATCTTTTGTAAAACAATTTCAAGAATACTTGACTCAAATATATACATTTCAAGTTGAAATTTTAAGCTCTTTTAAAAACAACATTTTTTTTCATGACATATAAACAATCACACAAAATTTCATATGAGATCAATTAGATCCACCAATCAAGATTTAAACGAAAAACATTCCCAATTTAACTTTAAAGTATCCTTCAAAACTCCTTTCACCAAACTTCGAAGCCCCAAATAAATATCCGGACATAACTCTTGCCCTACGGCATGACTCTTACTAAAAGAGAATTCACAACACGTAAGGAAACTTCAAGATTTCTTTTAACATATAAGCATGTCACATATAACACATAATTACATTAATACCATCCGATTCTTAGAAGTTACACCCTAAGACTCAACTACCGCGCTTTCTCGGATTTTCGAAATTCATTTTTCAAAAATTTTGTACTCGAATTTGAGGATTCAAGTACTCCAGAAACAACCATGCTCTGATACCAATTGAAACAGCCCAAACCAGCATAAACAGTAATATAATACTGTCTACAAAGCACAGCGGAAGACTTATAAAAGTCTGGGCTGAATCTGACCTGTGGCTCGATAGCCACAACAAACTAATATCAGAGTATTTAAAACTTTTACATTAAATAAGTAAATACTATTTACAAAACGTTATAAAAAAATTACAATTTAATTTACAAATATCTAATTTACATTATGATTTTTCAAAAAGAAGTCCTCGCCTCGCACTTAACACATAACACAAGCATACACCATCTCCACAGCAGAGCTAACCTGAAAATGGATCTATCCCCCGTAAGGGATAGGCCCCATCAAAGACTATCAACAATTGAATTGTTGAGTAATCCAACAAACTATTACATTTATATGCATGTCATTAACAAACAACTCCAATATTTAATCTTTTGCTCATTTAGAAACTCCTTATAAAACATTAATTTATCAAACCAAAACTCTTTTAAAAGATCGTTTGGTTTCAACATAAATACGGCTAATGAACCTTTAGTTCAAAGCGAATAAAAACACGGCTATAACTTTACAAGTTAATAGCGAAATCAAAATACGGCTATTACTTTACAAGTAAATAGCAAACGTCAAAATACGGCAAATGAAACATTTAAATTCATTTGCGAAACAAACAAAATTTTATATACCAAACGTATTTATTAAAAACTCATATTAAAACAATAATATAACAACAATTAACATGGGAATATATGGACCGTCAGGAAGTAGGCTTGATCTAAATCCTGAGAATACGGGTGATCGTCATCACCGAAATACGGTTCTTGCAAGAACGAAACGGGATCGGGGGCTCTAGTCCGATCCGAATAACCATTACTTATTATCAAGCTATAGGATTTCATAATAATCCGGATATAAATATCCGTTGCCAATTCCCAAAAATGAACATGTTTCAATGTCGAACATTTCAATATCAAACTAATCAATAAATCACTTGATTTTCTTTAAAATCAATAATCATAACTCATTTTCATAGTACAATATTTGAAAGCTCATATTTATAAAGCTATGAACATACAAAACATAATTTTGATCAAGGATTAAAAGCAAGGTCAAACCAAGTCAAATTCCAAAGTTTTGAACACCAATAATATACGATTTTGCTCAAATATAAATAGCAGTAATATCACAGCTTATAAAACATAACTTAAACTTTGAAATACTTAAATTAACTTTAAAAGATTATAGTGTTTGTAGGATTACCTTTCTACGCCATGAATAGCAATCAATAATTAAAATACCAATCAATTCATCATCAACCTTCAACATGTAAAAGGTTGAGTAACTATCATTGGAGTTTAACCAATTTTACACAAATGTTAAAATCCCAATATCCAACTTAGATCATATCCAATTGACATCAGCTAATCAAAACTCAAATGATACTTAAGTTCCCAAATTTATACTTGAACCAAACACCCTTATTAATCAAATAAGAACTATAACTCAACAATATCAATCAATAAAGAAAGAATAATAACCATAAGTTGATCTTAAATACCCAACAAATAACCTTAAACATTAAAACAAAAGAATACCCAATTAGTGTCATAGCATTCAATTCTACTTGAAGAATCCCGTATTAGCATCGTAACAGGACACCTGTAAGTATTTTGGTCATAAATTCCTCATACAAACTCGTAAAGAGACGATTCAAGTGGCTACGCGACCCTGACTCAGAGATCTACAATTCTTATGCAGAAACTAAAACCCATAAACAATCACAACTGCCCCAAAAATGCCAAAACAGAATGATGGTTCTCAATTCTCATGACAGCCTGTTGTACTTCACTATTTTGAACGTAACTCTCTCATACGAACTCATATTGGGGTGATTCAAGTACCCACACGACCGTGACTTGAAGCTCTACAAATCTCCTTAAGATACCAGAACCCCAAAACGACTCTAACTGTCTCAAAAACAGCAACACAGGTTCAAACAGAACAAAACAGAAACCTCTTTGTCGATTATCATGACAGCCTACTAGTATTTTGGACATAACTCCCTCATATGAACTCACTTTGGGGCGATACAAGTACCCACGCGACCGCGACTCGAAACTCTACAACTCTCATGAAGACACCAAAAGCTAAAACCGAACACAGCAATACAGAAAATCACGAAACAGTAGGACCCTTGTTTTATCGGGAATTTCAGAATTCATATTACATAATTTGATACTATAATATTAAACCTAAATAACATTTACTAATCATCATCAACAAGAAGCCAATTACTACTTGAACTCATATACCCCAATTAAATTCTAATTGATGCTTAAACTTGAATTAAAGCCCTAAATTAAACCATAAACACACTACCAAATTTCAACAATCATTGTTCATACTTAAGAACATAAAACTACTTTAAATCAATCAATTTATACTTAAATAAATAATTTGAGGGTTATCTTAATCACCATTGAAGAACACACCTGCAAACTTCAAAAGACATGGATGAACTACCTAACTTCAACACAATCATTAATCACCATTGAAGAACCTTTTAATTTTCAATCTTGAACTTTAACTTGAGTCATAAAATCCCCAATTTGATCTTGATTGATGAATCTAGTTCTCATTTCTTCAATAAACCCAAATTTTACACTTGAATTGATATAAACCCTAATGATTGGAACTTGATGATACTTAATCAATTTGCTTCTAATAACATGGGGCTTTTGATAATCAAAGCAATTGGAGATGAATTCTGTACTTTGGTGTGTTTTGGAGTAGAAATACCGATTCCGTAAGATGGCAAAGTAGTAGTTTGAGTTCTTAGGAAGTTAAGGATGATATCCTGGGGAAGAGTATTGTAGTTTATGAAGAGGTGGGTGAGTTAATAAAATGACACATCTTCTAAATGACTCATGTATCATTTTCGTCTATTTTCAATTACGCCCAACTTTCTTTGTATTACTTAGATCCCAAATTAAATACGGGTGATATCTTTAAGAAATAAAATATTATTCTGAGTCCCAATAAAATAACATACTTAAAATTTAATAACCCAAATTAACTTAATTAATTACTATTAATTAAGCCGCTAAAATGGAGGTTGTCTCAACTTGGGTAGGGAGAGGGATACCAACTTGTCTGTCATGAACCTTCCACCATGTTTGACCGTTAATGAGCTCTATCTAGTTAGATTGAACTAAGTGGGTCATACTGATGGTGGTGGTCTCACGAGGGAGTACCCTTTCTCCTCTCCAACCAAAGTGCATTGCTATGTGAGTGATGAGTCCGCCAAACTATATCGGTGTACGGACAATGCTGGGTTGATTAATAGTATGGCGGAATGTATTGACTAGGAGTCTAGGTAGATTGTAGGTAAAACCCCATTCAGGGCGGAGGAATGAGCCTAAAATAATCAAATCATTGTTCTTGGCCTTGTTGGACTCGGATTTGGCCGTGATAGTGAATGACATGAACTTGAGACAAATCCTGAGAACAGGGTGATGGAACTTTTTCAGAACTAAATTCTGCATGTTGGTCAAGTTTTCTCCAGATATTAACGGCCAAATCTGGGAAGGGTGTTGTGCATAGTCTAATCCCCCTCCCGAGTCATCTAGACCAAACAAATCAGCAAGCTCAGACATACTGAGCTGCCGCTCAACTCCATCTATCCTGAAAAACAGAGTGGTTTCACCATAATCATCTTGCGTGATGGTCAAGGAGCTTAAAAGTTCTAAGACTAACCCTGAGTATGTCTCCCTATGCATATTAAACATGAAACCCATTCCTATAGCTCTAAAGAAATGCATAGCGTACTCAAATAAACCTAGGTTTCTAAGCAAATTAGCGCAAATAAATCTGGTTGGGATGATAGGCCTTTGTTTAATATATTGAAACTTATTTTTTTGCGCCTCATCCCGAAAGGCAACATTAAGGTAGTCCTCATCTGGTTCAAGGTGTGGTGGTGATGGACTCCTCTCTTTTCTTCTTGTTCTCCTTGGTGCCATTGTTGATAATTACTGCAAATGAACAACAAAAACAAGACACAAACACAAGGATTTCTACTAAAATGTAGAAATTTGTTAGGAAAAACAAAAATTAAACCCAAAAATAAAATTTACCTTGAAGATGCAAAAAAACCTAAAATTTGAGACTTGAGATGGAAATGGTGATAATGGTGTGACAAGGATTGAAGAAGATGATGAAAATGGTGGGAGATTAATGGATTTGAAGAGAAAAGATGAAGAAAATGGAAGAATTAGAAGGATTTGAGAGTTAGGGTTTGGGTTTTTTTAGAGAGAGAAAGTGAGAGAAGTAAGGGTTGCTCGAGTGGAATTAGGGTTGCTCGAGTGGAATTCGTTTTTAAAGACGAATTCTGTCAGAAACTGCTTCTCGCTCGACCGAGCGAGCTCGCTCGACCTGGTCGAGCGGAGTCCAAAACCCCAGATTTTGCTTTCTGCCTCAATTTTGAAGTTTCTGGAAAGTTTGTCAAAATTTGCTCGAGTGGGTCGAGCGATTTTGCTCGAGCAGGTCAAGCTAATCCCCTGCATTCAGGCTGCACACCTGATGCTCGCTCGACCAAATGGTACAGCTCGAGCAGGTCGAGCTAGGGTCGAGCGGGGTGTTTTTCTGCTGATTTCTTGCTTTTGAGCATCTTAGTGCCATGTTAAACTGAAAATACTCTTTTTGCTCGACACTACAGCTCCAGTTCTGCAGATTCCTTCGTCTTATGCATTAATGAACAACCTAACTTACTAAATCCTGCATCCACCAACTAAGTACAAGCATGCTATACAAAATATGATAAGTAAATAAAAACAAACATAGGAATTAAAATCAAATACACAAAAAACATACCAAAATTGGGTTGCCTCCCAACAAGCGCTTGTTTAAGGTCGTTTAGCTTGACCGTCGCGCATTATCCATCTAGAACACATGGGGGCTCAAGTGGCATTACCATTGGCCCCACTAAAGGCTCACCTGCGCGATAGTGTTTCACACGTTGACCATTCACCTTAAATGTTTCCCCTTTTGCATTAGATAGCTCAAGTGAACCGTAGGGGAATACTTTTGTAATCTTGAATGGACCCGTCCAACGTGACTTCAATTTCCCTGGGAATAGCCTCAAACGAGAGTTGAACAGTAACACCAATTGTCCAACCTCAAAATTTCTCCTGATAAGACCCTTATCATGCCATTGCTTGGTCTTTTCTTTGTATAACCTTGAACTCTCGTACGCATCCAAGCGTATTTCATCAAGTTCATTGATATCCAACAATCTCTTCTCACCAACTTGCAGTAGATCATAATTGAGGGCTTTGATTGCCCAAAATGCTCTATGTTCCAGCTCTACTGGTAAATGGCACGGCTTCCCATAGACCAACTTGTATGGTGTAGTTCCGATGGGGGTTTTGAATGCCGTTCTGTAGGCCCAAAGAGAATCATCCAACTTGTTCGCCCAATCCTTTCTTGACCTTGCAACCGTTTTCTCCAAAATATTCTTGATTTCCCGGTTGCTAATTTCAACTTGGCCGCTGGTTTGTGGATGATAGCTCAGACCAACCTTATGATAGACCCCATATTTCCTCAAGACACCCTCAAATCTCTTTTCTAAGAAATGCTGCCCTCCATCACTGATTAATACCCTTGGTGTGCCAAAGCGCGGAAAAATGTGTTTCTTAAAGAACTTGGTAACTACTCGCGCATCATTGGTGGGAGATGCAATGGCCTCCACCCATTTTGACACATAATCAACTGCCAACAAAATGTACCTATTCCCATAGGAGGATGGGAATGGTCCCATGAAATCCACCCCCCACACATCAAAAACTTCAACCTCTAGAATGTTATTGAGGGGCATTCTTCTTGAAATATTTCCTGTTCTTTGGCACCTATCACAAGATTTTACATAAGCGTGCGTATCTTTGAACAGAGAAGGCCAATAAAAACCACAATGAAGAATTTTTGCAGCAGTCTTAGAGGTGCTAGCATGACCTCCGCAGGGCAAATCGTGGCAGTGTGAGATAAAAGAGTGTATCTCTTCTTGCGGAACACACCTTCTAATTACACCATCAACACATAATCTATACAGGATCGGGTCTTCCTGAAAATGCCTCTTGACATCATAGAAAAACTTTCTTTTTTTGCTGAGATGAGTATCCATCGGGAATGATTCCACTCGCTAAATAATTTGCCAGGTCAGCATACCATGGAACATTTTCCATATTCACAGCTAAGAGACACTCATCTGGAAATGAATCATCAATTGGAGCTTCCAGACTTGCTCCATCCTCATGCATCAGTCGGGATAAGTGGTCAGCAACAACGTTCTCCGCACCTTTCTTATCTTTCACTTCTATATCGAACTCTTGCAGTAGAAGAATCCACCAAATCAGGCGGGGCTTAGCATCTTTCTTTACCATCAAGTACCTCAAAGCCGCATGATCGGTGTGGAAAATCACCCTTGAGCCTAACAGGTAAGGCCTAAATTTCTCTATAGCAAACACAACCGCCAAAAGCTCCTTCTATGTTGTTGCATAATTCATCTGAGCTGGGTCCAATGTTTTGCTCGCATAATAGATGGCGTGCAACTTGCCATCCTTCCTCTGACCCAAAACAGCCCCTACTGCATAATTACTTGCATCGCACATAATCTTAAAGGGGAGACTCCAATCTGGTGGTTGGATAATAGGAGCAGAAATAAGAGCCTGTTTCAACCTGTTAAAAGCTTCAAGACACTCATTAGTAAACAAAACGGGGCATCTTTGGCGAGAAGCTCAGTTAGAGGCCTAGCAATCTTGGAGAAATCCTTGATAAACCTCCTGTAAACACCAACGTGACCAAGAAAACTCCGTATTCCCTTAACATCAGAGGGAGGAGGCAAACGCTCTACGACCTCTACTTTCGCTTTATCAACCTCAATGCCCTATTAGAAATAATATGACCTAACACTACACCCTGTTGTACCATGAAATGGCATTTTTCCCAGTTTAGGGTGAGGTTGGTCTCCTTGCACCTACGGAGCACTCTTTCGAGGTTGCTTAAGCATGCTTCGAAAGATGTTTCGTACACAGAAAAATCATCCATGAACACTTTCATAAAATCTTCAATAAAATCAGAAAAAATGGCCATCATGCATCGTTGGAACGTGGCGGGGGCATTGTAGAGACCGAAAGGCATCCTTCGATATGCAAAGGTCCCTAGGGACAAGTGAAGGTGGGCTTTTCCTGATCATCTGGATGGATAGGAATCTGGAAAAATCCAGAATATCCATCCAAATAGCAAAAATATGAATGGTTTACCAACCGTTCCAACATCTGATGTATAAAGGGTAAGGGGAAATGATCTTTTTGGGTTGCTTTGTTCAATTTTCTGTAGTCTATGCACATTCTCCAACCCGTAACAGTTCTAGTGGATACCGACTCACCTTTATCATTCTTAATAACGGTCATGCCACCCTTCTTGGGCACTACTTGCACGGGGCTAACCCACCTACTATCGGAGATAGGGTAGATTATACCTGCGTCAAGCAATTTTTGAACCTCTTTTCTCACAACATCTTTCATGTTAGGATTCAATCTCCTTTGTGGTTCTATAGATGTGGCATGATATCATTAAGAAAAATTCTATGCATGCAAAAAGATGGACTTATACCTAGGGATGGGCAAGGGTCCAAGACCCTATTCGGACCTTGTTGGACCCTACCCTTTTATAACGGTAAGGGTCTATTTTTTTTGGACCCTAAGGGTCCGGGTCCGGGTCCGGGTCTAAAAATATTAACGAGTTTTTTTGGGTTTCGATGAGAGAGAAACCATTGTAGTGCCTATTGCGCTTCCCACCATTCGATTTTTATACGATTTGATTTGGAGTTTTCTACATTTTGATTTAATTGTTTTCTTTGATTGACTTCTACTTATTGATGGGTTATTATATAATTTGTTAAAAAGAAGTGTTTGTTTCAGTGTAATTCGGCTCGTAAATGGAGAATCTATTTGTTGAGATCGTGTTCATGAAATACTATCTCTTTGTTTTTTTTTATTACTATGGGAAGTGAAGTCACAAGAAGCTTGTGCAGATTTGGAATTGGAAGGCAATGAAATATGAGTAGCTAATACAAAACCTCCATTAGAGTTTTATTCTTCCAAATGAATTTGCGGCCTTCTATTTATTACTCCCTCCGTTTTCTAATGTTTTTCCTAATGATCTATGGATTTTAGGAACCTAGACCCTAAGAGTCTAAAAAGGGTTCAGATTAGGGTCCAGATTAGGGTCCATATTAGGGTCTATTTTTTAGACCCTTTAATCTCACTCAAGAAAATTAACTTTTTAGGGTATGGTTTTAGACCCTAAGAGTACGGGTCCAGACCCTTAGGGTCGGGGTCTGGGTCCAATTTTTTAGACCCTTAATATTAGGGTCCGGGTCTGGACCCTACCTTAAAATTAGGGTCCGAATCCGGGTAGGGTCCAGACCCTACCCATACCCTTAAATGCCCATCCCTACTTATACCAGTAATATCATCAATTGAGTACCCTATGACACTTTTAAAATATTTAATCAATGCAATCAATTGGTCAAGTTGGGTATTATTTAATTCAACATTAACAATTACCGGATAAGTTTCATTTTCTCCTAAATAAGCATACTTTAATGAAGAAGGAAGGGGTTTAAGATCTACCTGAGGAGGCGTGGATCTCTCCTTTTTAACCATCACTGAAGCCTGCAAAATTGTTTCCTTTACTGGTTCTACATAAAAATCTGGTTCATCTAACAGCTTTCTCAAACTTGCGGCTTCCGAGCATCTTCCATCCTCGATTCCTTCTAAGACTGATCTCAGGGGGTCATCATACTACGGGTGCATAATCTCAACTCTTGCTACTTCTGCTCTGCACAATGATTCATCAGCGGGCCCTTTCATCATTGATGGTAGATGAAATTCAACATTTTCTCCCAATATATTCAATGTGAGCTTGCCATTGAATACATCAAAAACAGCCCGTGCAGTTTTCAAGAAATCTCTTCCAAGGATGATGGGTATGACATGATCTTCAACAATATCCATGATCACAAAATCACAAGGGACATAGAACTTCCCTATTTGAACTGGCAAATCTTCAACAATTCCAACTGGAAACCTTACTGATCTATCGGCTAGCTGCAAAGACATCCTTGTTGGCTTGATGTCTGCATTGATCCTCTTGCATAAAGACAACGGCATGATACTCACATTAGCTCCCAAATCAGCAAGTGCTTTATTTACCAAAACTTCACCAAATTTGACAGGAATGGTGAAACTTCCAGGGTCAGCTTCCTTTTTCGGCACTTTGCACTCTAGGATAGCGCTGCATTCTCCTCTTAGTGTTTCTACACCCGTTTCTGGCAGCTTCCTCTTGTTGGATAATACCTCCTTAAGAAATTTTGCGTAAGAAGGCATTTCCTTGATAGCATCTATGAAGGGAATGTTTATCTCAAGCTTACTCAGAACCTCTAAAAATTTCCCATATTTCTCTTCAAGCTTGCGACGCGCTAATCTCTGTGGGAAAGGAACAGGAGGTACATATACATCAGTGGTGGGATCCTTCCTTTTCTCTGGGGTAGGTGTTGGTTGTTCCTCCTTTTCCCCCTCCTTTGGTGCTTCTTCCTCTATGACCGCCTCTCCTTCTTCATTATCAACAACCATGGGTGGAGGATCATAGGTGGTGCCGCTTCTTAGTGCAACTGCATTTACATGCCCGGAAGGATTTTTCTCTGTGTTGATTGGCAGCTGTCCACTTGGTCTGGAAAGGTTGCTCAATTGTTGCGCTATCTGTGCCATCTGGTTATCAATGATTTTATTGTGTGCTTGAATCTGCTGGATGACACTAGAGGTATCGGCATTGATCTTGGACTGAGTGGCTATGAAGTTCTCCATCATGGACTCCAAATTTGATTTTTGCGGTGGGTTTGGTGGAGGAGGTCTTTGAAATCCTGGGGGTTGTTGGTATGATGGTGGAGGTTGGTGATATGATGGCGGGTTTAATGCTGCATTGGGATTTTTGTATGAAAAGTTGGGATGATGTTTCCAACCTTCATTGTAGGTGTTGGAGTATGGGTTGAATGGTGGCTTTCCTTGATTGTACACTGCGATAACCTGCTGACTTGATGAACATTCTGCTGTTGCACACTCCGATGGGGAATGACCTTGGATTCCACATACTTCACAAGCCTTCAAAGTGTTCCCAACACTTAACTGGTCCATTCTCCTTGTCAAAGCATGGACAGAATTTTGAATGGCGATTAGTGCATCTACTTCATATTTTCCACCTTTCTTGGTGTTCCTTTTATCTCTCCAATGGAAATTCGAAGACATTTCCTCGATAATTTTCTTGGCTACTTCGGGTGTTTTAGCCATCAATGTTCCTCCAGCTGCAGCATCAACTGAAATCAGAATCTCGTCCCTAAGACCATTGTAGAAATTCTGAACTAAGAGCCAATCTGGGATTCCATGGTGCGGGCACTTCCTTTGCAACCCTTTGTATCTTTCCCAAGCCTCATACAATGCTTCACCATCTTCTTGACGGAAAGAAGTGATGTCATTGCGTAGTTTAGCAGTCTTGGCTGGTGAAAAGAATCGAGCAAGGAAAGCTTTGGATAATGCCTCACAAGTGCGATACTTGTTTGGCCCTTCGGATCTTAACCAATCTCTTGCTTCACCGCGGAGTGAGTAAGGAAAACAAATCAGCTTCATTGGCTCATCGAAAATCCCTTGATATTTGACAGTGCCACATTTGTTCACGAACTCGTCTAGGTGTTCGTTTGGATTCTCCATCTCAGTGTCGGCAAACTGATTCTGAGCGATGAATTGAAAGAAAGCTGGCTTGATCTCATAATTGGCGGCTGTGATGGTTGGTTGAACAATGCTCGATCCTAGACTACCATCGGGCATGGCATACTCCAGAAGGGATTTTGGGTGTTCTTCCGCCATTTTTCGTTGTTTCCTTCTCTTTCTTCTTGAACCAAGTTCAGGACCTTCAACTCAACTCTCCACAAGTGCAGACCAAGCTCAAACAGAGGCCTCAGAACTACAGAAGTTCAGCAGCTCCACATCTGCTTTACCACCTGTTTCATCATTGAAAGAAAGCCTTGAGCCACCTAAGAAGGCACATCCTAGTATTAAGACAGGCCCAGGATCATATAAAGACAGCCCCAAAGCCAAGAAAAGAAGCCAAGATAGCCCAAGGCAGAAAATGCCAAATCCTCAGAATCTGACAGTTATTTTAAGCAAGATGTCTGCACCAAATCTTGGTGGGAGCATGGGAGAGGATTCCAAGACTAGAAATGGAATGAGGGAAGGGTTAGTCAACTATCCAGACCAAGAGAAGAGCTTGGAAAGCCCAAATGAGCAAGTTAGGGCCCCAGGTAACTTGACTGCCACAGGAGACAGGACAACTGAGCAAACTGGTGACCAGCTGACCTTGGTCAACTTGCTGAGTACAGACCAGAGCACCCTAGACCTGGAGCAGGCCAAGAATGGCATCTCTGTACATGGACCCAGCTATCAAGGCCCGAGAACCCTCCTGGTCATATCCCTAGAAGCCTAGAGAATCAGCACAAGGTGGCCTGGTTCACAGATTTCTGAAAACTGGCCTGTGGCCTAATTCTGATACTTAGTCTCTTTTCTGTTTTGTAATAAACTATAGCATGTGAGTCACGTGCCTTTATAAAGCCTAGATGAGGCTTATTTCCTTCCATTTAGAAACCTATATATAGGGGTTGTTAGGAAGATCAAAGACATGATTCATTTTTCAGATTTATACAAGTTTTTCTTCTTTCATTTGCTTAGTGTGCATTTGTGTTTTTTTTCTGTTTTTGAGTGATTGTGAGGCAATCATTTTCAAGAAGGAAGTCATCCTTCTCTAAAGATCAAGGATCTTAAGGGAGAAGTGTGAGGGTTAGGCCTACAACTCTAGGAGTTGTCTAAGGTCTCATCCAAGGACAGTCAGTCCTCAAAGATTGGCTGGAACACACCAAGAACCTAGTTCTTGGTTCTTATTTTCAAGGATTGGTTAAATCATCAATGGATTTGCATAAGCCTGGATTGTGTTGTTGATTTCCTCTCATATTTGGTGCAACTTGGTATCAGAGCCACGGTGGCTAAACATCAACCAAGGAGGAAGAACAACCAGTGGCTGTTAAAGACAAAACAACATCAGCACTTTCTGGTAAGAAATTCTGTCTTAAGGTGCATCTGAAGTTGCATCTGGATTTGGTGTTTCATTCAAAAGAACAGGTAACCTTCTACCTAAATCTCTGAAAGGAAGGTAGTATAATCTCATTTAATCCAAATTTTCTTCTTAAAAACTCTATTCAATTCCAAGTTAAGAAAAGTCAGAAGCCAAGAAACCACTTCTTGTATTCTGTTTTGATCTCAAACCCTTGCTGTGATATTGGAATCTTGTTTCAGTGTTGAATTAACATAAAGGCTTATTGTTTTGATACATTTGTTTTATATCTTTTCTTTGTCTTTGTTTTCTTGAAGTAAAGAGTCTATATCAGGTTTGTGCACATTTCACCCTAAACCATGGCTCAGAATATGGACCTTGAGGAGAAATTTAATTTCCTCACTGACATTGTGCAACAATTGGCCATCACTGTGGCTAATCACACTAGGGAGAATGAGGAGAGGATACCACCACCATACCAAACTCCTAGAATCACAGAAGACAAGACCCTTAGGCTGGACCTTCCTGAATTTGATGGGCACAGTCATAATCCAGAGACCTATCTTGATTGGGAGGCTAACCTTGAGAGATACTTTGAGTTTAAGGACACACCCCCTGAACAACAGTTCAAGCTTGCCAAGATCAAACTCACCAAACTTGCTGCTGTTTGGCTTGAGGGAGTGTAGAAGCAAAGAAGGAGGGAGGATAGGGAGAGACTGAGCACTTGGGAAAAGCTTAAGAAACATCTAAGGAGGAAGTATGTCCCTAGGAATTTTAAACAGCAACTCTATATGCAGTGGGGGACCCTGAGACAGGACAACAAGTCAGTCTCTGATTATATACAGGAGTAAGAGAAACTAGCTGTGATGTGTGACACCAATGAAACAGAAGAGATGATGGTTGGCAAATTTGTAGGTGGACTAAAAGAAGACCTAAGGAAAAAATTAGAAATCATGCCTAACCTCACTTTTAGCCTAGCCTGCAATACAGCCCTAACCTTGGAAAAATATTCCAAGAAAAGGACTAGTAATAGTGGCACATACAACAGGCCTTACAGACCTAACACCAACAGAGTCACACCAACTCCTGCCAGCACTAACCAACAGGCATCAACCTCTGGACCTGTTAGAAATCAACCCCCTCAGACTCAGTTTAGGAACAAGGAGACTAAGGACCCTAAGGGAGTGGTTTGTTTCAAATGCCATGGGCATGGCCACATCAAGAGTGAGTGTCCTAATGCTAGGGCCTTCACAATACAGGAATGGAGTGTGATTAGGGAAACCAGCAGACCTAAGTCCATGCTAGTGAGCAGGAATGGAAGGGAAGAGATGGTAGGACCTTGCACAAAGGAGGATGACCCTGATGGAACCTATGTAATAGGGGAAGATGGGGAAGTAGAACCCTTGGAGGATTCTGACCATGATGAGGAAGATGAAGATAGAGAGGAGGTATATCCTGAATATGAGAGACAGAACATGTTGATTAGGAGGAACTTCCATGCTACACCTAAGGTCAAGCCAAATGACCAAAGAGAGAACATATTTCAAACCAAATGTAAGGTGAAAGATCAGATTTGTGATTTGATTATAGATGGAGGCAGTGAATCCAACTGTGTGAGCAAAGATTTAGTACACACTTTAGGATTAGAGACCAAGAACCATCCTCACCCTTACAAATTGAAATGGTTGGATAATAAAGCTAGTGGTTATGTCAAGAAGAGATGTTTAGTTCAATTTGCCATAGGTTCTTACACTGATAAGGTGCTTTGTGATGTGTTGGATATGTCAGCATGCCATATCTTACTTGGAAGACCTTGGCAGCATGATAGAAAGACCATCCACAATGGTTACACCAATGTGTATACCCTTAGGCATGAAGGGAAACTGAAAGACCTAATGCCCCTGCCCCCTCACAGAACTATTCCACCTCAGAAAGCCAAACCTAGCTTAGTCTTGATAAGTAGGAAAGTAGGGGATAAGATGGTTAGGAAAGGAGAGCAAGCCTTCCTTCTGTTTAACAAGGAAGTTAGGAATGAGGATACACCCCTGGACCCTAGGATAACCAAGCTGTTAGAGAGTTATGCAGATGTTTTCCCTGATGAATTACCACAAGGGTTGCCACCACTTAGAGGAATTGAGCATCAAATTGACCTCATACCAGGATCCACATTGCCTAATAAACCTGCTTATAGAACTAGCCCTGAGGAAACTAAGGAGCTTCAGAAGCAAATCCAAGAGTTGATGGATAGGGGTTATGTTAGAGAGAGCATGAGTCCATGTGTTGTCCCTACATTATTAGTGCCAAAAAAAGATGGGACTTGGAGGATGTGTGTGGACAGCAGGAGTGTAAACAACATCACCATCAAATATAGGTTCCCCATACCTAGGATTGATGACATGTTAGATGAGTTGGCTGGCTCACAATGGTTCAGCAAAATTGATCTAAGGAGTGGCTATCATCAAATAAGGATGAGGGAAGGGGATGAATGGAAAACAGCCTTTAAGACCAAGTATGGGCTGTATGAATGGCTGGTGATGCCCTTTGGACTTACTGGTGCACCTAGCACATTCATGAGACTAATGAATGAAGTCCTTAGACCATTTCTAGGCAAGTTCATAGTGGTATACCTAGATGACATATTAGTATACAGTAGGGAAGTCATAGAACACCTAGATCATCTTAGGCAACTATTTGAAGTTTTAAGACAACAAAAGCTATTTGGAAAATTAGAAAAATGCTCCTTCTTGCTCAAGGAAGTCTATTTTCTTGGATTTGTTATAGGAAGGGAGGGAGTGAAAGTGGATCCAGCTAAGGTAAAAGCCATCAGGACTTGGCCTACACCCACCAACATCACCCAAGTGAGATCATTTCATGGGTTAGCATCTTTCTACAGAAGGTTCATAAGGGGATTTAGTACTATCATGGCACCTATAACTGATTGCACTAAGAAGGGAGTGTTCACCTTGACTAAGGAAGCTCAATCAGCCTTTGAAAGCATCAAAAACCTCATGTGCCAACCCCCCATCCTTAGACTACCTGACTTTAGCAAACCATTTGAAGTGGAGTGTGATGCTAGCAATACAGGGATAGGGGCAGTATTGATGCAAGAGGGTAGGCCAGTAGCTTACTTTAGTGAGAAGCTGAACAAAAGTAGGGTAAATTACTCAGCCTATGACAAGGAATTCTATGCCATGGTGAGGGCACTAGAACACTGGTCCCATTACCTTAAAGGTCAGCCTTTTGTGCTGCACTCAGATCATGAGGCTTTAAAACACCTTAGTGGACAGAACAAACTTAGTGCTAAGCATGCTAGGTGGGTGGAGTTCATGCAAAGCTTCAATTTTGTTGCCAAATACAAGACTGGTAGGACCAACATAGTAGCTGATGCCTTAAGCAGAAGGACACACCTACTAGCCATACTAGATGCCAAAGTCCTAGGGTTTGATATGATCAAGGAGCAATATAGCCTAGACCCTGACTTCAGTGACCTATATCAGCAGTGCCAAGACCAACCCCAAGGCCCTTTTTACATACAGCAGGGTTTTCTGTTCAAAGAGAACAGACTGTGCATACCTAAGACCCCCCTAAGGGTGACTCTAGTAAAGGAGGTTCATGAAGGTACTTTAGGTGGTCACTTTGGTATCCAAAAAACATTGGATATGCTAGCCAAGCATTTCTACTGGCCCAAGATGCTTGGAACAGTAGGAAAGGTTGTTTTGAGGTGTGAATCATGCATCAAGGCAAAGATTACTTTTCATAAGGTGGAATACCAACCCCTCCCTATTGCTCAAAGACCTTGGGAACACATTAGTATGGACTTCATAGTGGCCCTACCTAGAACATAGAGAGGAAGAGATGCAGTGATGGTTGTGGTTGATAGATTTTCAAAAATGGCTCACTTCATTGCATGCAATAAGGTTGATGATGCTAAACATATAGCCCAATTATACTTTGCAGAAGTTGTTAGGTTGCATGGGGTCCCTAGAACTATTGTATCTGACAGGGATAGCAAATTCCTAAGCTCCTTTTGGAGCACCCTATGGAGACTGCTTGACACAAAGTTGTTGTATAGTACCTCACATCACCCTCAAACTGATGGGCAAACAAAGGTCACTAACAAGACCCTAGGCTCAATCCTAAGGACATTGATTAAAAAGAATTTGAAGGATTGGGACCTCAAACTTTGTCATGTAGAGTTTGCCTACAACAAAAGTCCTAGTTGGGCTACAAAATTGTCACCCTTTGAATGTGTATATGGGGTGAACCCCTTACTGCCTATCTCACTAATTTCCTTACCTGTGCAGGAGAAAGCAAACAAGGATGCTACAACTCAAGCTGAAACCATGCTGAAAATTCACAAGCTAGCACAGGAGAACATAGCAAAGACTATTACTCAGTACCAAAAGAAGGCCAACAAAGGCAACAGCAGCAACAGAACCTACCAAGTGGGTGAATGGGTGTGGATCTACCTAAGGAAAGATAGATTTCCTCAATTGAGGAAAAATAAACTTATGCCTAGAGCTGATGGACCCTTCCAAGTCTTAGAGAAATATGGAGACAATGCTTACAAGATAGAACTACCAGATCACTATGGGGTGTCACCAATATTCAATATAGGGGATCTGAGACCCTATTATGACCCTGCTGAATTGAGGACAATTGGCCCTGAAGAAGGAGGGAATGAACCAAGTTCAGGACCTTCAACTCAACTCTCCACAAGTGCAGACCAAGCTCAGACAGAGGCCTCAAAACTACAGAAGTTCAGCAGCTCCACATCTGCTTTACCACCTGTTTCATCATTGAAAGAAAGCCTTGAGCCACCTAAGAAGGCACATCCTAGTATTAAGACAGGCCCAGGATCACAGCCCCAAAACCAAGAAAAGAAGCCAAGATAGCCCAAGGCTGAAAATGCCAAATCCTCAGAATCTGACAGTTATTTTAAGCAAGATGTCTGCACCAAATCTTGGTGGGAGCATGGGAGAGGATTCCAAGACTAGAAATAGAATGAGGGAAGGGTTAGTCAACTATCCAGACCAAGAGAAGAGCTTGGAAAGCCCAAATGAGCAAGTTAGGGCCCCAGGTAACTTGACTGCCACAGGAGACAGGACAACTGAGCAAACTGGTGACCAGCTGACCTTGGTCAACTTGCTGAGTACAGACCAGAGCACCCTAGACCTGGAGCAGGCCAAGAATGGCATCTCTGTACATGGACCCAGCTATCAAGGCCCGAGAACCCTCCTGGTCATATCCCTAGAAGCCTAGAGAATCAGCACAAGGTGGCCTGGTTCACAGATTTCTGAAAACTGGCCTGTGGCCTAATTCTGATACTTAGTCTCTTTTCTGTTTTGTAATAAACTATAGCATGTGAGTCACGTGCCTTTATAAAGCCTAGATGAGGCTTATTTCCTTCCATTTAGAAACCTATATATAGGGGTTGTTAGGAAGATCAAAGACATGATTCATTTTTCAGATTTATACAAGTTTTTCTTCTTTCATTTGCTTAGTGTGCATTTGTGTTTTTTTCTGTTTTTGAGTGATTGTGAGGCAATCATTTTCAAGAAGGAAGTCATCCTTCTCTAAAGATCAAGGATCTTAAGGGAGAAGTGTGAGGGTTAGGCCTACAACTCTAGGAGTTGTCTAAGGTCTCATCCAAGGACAGTCAGTCCTCAAAGATTGGCTGGAACACACCAAGAACCTAGTTCTTGGTTCTGATTTTCAAGGATTGGTTAAATCATCAATGGATTTGCATAAGCCTAGATTGTGTTGTTGATTTCCTCTCATATTTGGTGCACTTCTCCTTCTCCCAATTTCTAGATTTAAAGGCACAAGGTTTTCTTGTCCTTGAGACCTAGTTTGCATACTCTACACACTCAAAAATCGGGGTCAAGTGCAAAGTGAAGAAAAAATGAAAACAACTCAATGTGGTAAAGAACAATGAACTAGCTAATCAAGAAAAACAATTAACAAAGTCGCCACTCCCCGGCAACGGCGCCAAAAACTTGATCGGGACTTTACGTCCTTCAAATGTAATACCGCAAGTGCACGGCGTAGCTTAGTACGACGGCAAGTACGGGTCGAATTCACAGGGAGTGGGGGTTGTGTCAATGGCTTCTCAATTAATTACTGAGCTCAAAAACGTATATAAGATGGTGTTTGGAGATGAAACTATATAAAGCAAGCAATTGAAATGAAAAACAAAACATAAAAGTAATTAAGAGCACAATGAACTAAGACAAAGATAAAATAATCAATTAACTAAAAAGGCATAGGCTAGCTAGGCTTTCTCACCAAGGTAGTCCTTACTATTTTCAACCTATGGTCATGGTTATGGGTTGTTTATGGGGAAGAACGTATCTTGAATACTAGTGTTCTCTCTCGAGCAACAATAGCTTCCTAAAACATATTTAACCACCTATTCTCATGGAGCTAAGCATGGATTAAGACATGGAGCACACATTCATTATTTCCAACCAAAACATCTACCTATTCTCATGGAGATGATTCAACTTTTAAGCATAGATTATCGTTAAAAATCGACTCTCGCCCTCAATTCAACGACACTAAACAAGATAGCAAAACCTATGCTAAACCATAAACAACACAACCAATGCCAAAGGTCAAGATAGCAATTCAAACTATATACATGGTGATCATGCCTAGCCTAAGCCAAAACAAACTACTCACAAATATTCATATTGAATTTATAGATCACAATTAAGTTAAGAAACATCGATAAATGAATTGAATAAGAATATCTTAACAATATGAATCAACTAGTTGAAGAACACTCAAGCATAAATATATAAAAGTAAAGGCAAGCAATAACATGAATTACATGAATTGAATTCAATGAAATAAAGATAGAAAATACTCTTTGATGAACAAGATGAATGGATGATGCAAGTAGTTCCTTACAAAGGCTTCAATACAATACACTAATAGTTAAAGAAATCCAAATTGCAAAGTTTTACGAATAGGAAATGAAACTAAGATTGAAAATGAAATTGCAAGTGTTTGATTTGAAAGTGGAATTATACAATACACTAACTCTCTATTGAAATAAAAGCTAAGCAAATGAAGAATGCATAAAATTACTCTAAATGGAGATGAATTTCTGAGATGCCCCCCAGCTCCTCCTTCTTCTTCTCTATTTATAGAGCTTCAAGGCATGTGGGGGTGGTGGTTTCATGATTGCTCCACCACCCCTAGGGTATAGGAGAGGGGGTGCCACCCCTAGTGAATAGGTTAGGGTGGCAAAGGGGGCTGGCAGTAAAGATAAGAAGTAAAATGAATTCAATTGGACCAAAATGCTTTTTAAAAGAATCGCGAAAAGCTGCTGCCGCCCATCTCACTCGACCCGAGCAAGTCCGCTCGACCTGGTCGAGCGAGCATCAGGTACTTGGCCAGAAACATCAGAATGTGGACAGAAGGATTGAATTTGGTCTGCTCGACCCGAGCCATCACGCTCGACCGGTCGAGCGGGTACCCTGTGCCTTGTCTTGAGTTCTGCCAGTGTTCAAAAGGTACTGGAAGTTGGAGAACAATTCGCTCGACCCGAGCCATGTTGCTCGACCTGGTCGAGCGGCCTTCAGGATGGCTTTAACCAGCTTCTGATCTCAAGTGTGGGTCTAAGCTTGCTCGAGCCACCTTGGCTCGACCCAGATTTGGTCAAGTGGCTTCCAAATGGCCTAATTTGGCTCTCTTTTCGATTCATCTTCTTGACTTGGCTTATCATGCTTTGCTTCCTTAAGTTTTCGAAGCTGAATGAGCAACGTATGCATCAAAAGTGCTTGAGTTTTTCCTGAGATTCATCAAAACAACAAAACGCCAAACCAAGCGTAAAATCTTACATAAAATAAGCATTGTTGCATCAAATCTCAACATAATTCAATTAAACTATGGGGGTAAAGTATGAATAAAATATAGCTAACATTTCATGCATAACAAACCACGTTTGAGCTACTTTATGTGCGAAAGTGCAAAAAAAGCTTTAAAAACCTTAAAAACGCAACTTAATACGTAATTTGAAGCATATGACTAAGATTTTCAATTCTCACTATTTCAACACAATAATATATACCAATTATTGTTGTGCGTCAAGTTTCATGCATAACAAACCACGTTTGAGCTACTTTATGTGCGAAACTGCAAAAAAAGCTTTAAAAACCTTAAATAATTCATACCTTGTGAATTACTTAATTCAAATGTATTCCTTTCGTGTGATCTACACGCATATAACCAACATCTTCATCATCTTCATAGTCGATTTTGGATTAATAAAGGGTGGAGAGTCTTCAAAAGCATCATATTCTTCCTCATCCTCAGCATCACCTATACCAAGGATACTTCTTTTTCCTGGTATAACAATAGGCCATTTTTTATCAGAAGGGTCTACAATGTAGAATACTTGGTTGGCTTCTGTGGCTAGTATGAATGGCTCCTCACTATCACGCAAACGATCTAAGTCTACAAGAGTGAATCCACAAGGGTCGTCATGTTTAACGCATCGTCGATTGTTATCCACCCACTTGCATTTGAAAAGACCATAGTGAAAGTACAGTAGTTAAGCTCCCATATTTCATGTACCCGCCTGTAGTTACACGATTTAGCATCAAATGGCGATTGATCCTTAGCACTTGCGTAAAATGTAGATGACGACAAATTCAAAACCCTAATATTCTACAGATTCGATGACTTCTTATCTTGACCCTCAGTCCAAAATGTGAACGCATTGACATCGTAACCCTCATATTTGTTGACATTATTACGAGGACCAAAAGCTAACCACTTAACAATTTCAGATACACCCTTTAGTTCTTCACATATTACTCGATTATGAAACCAATCAATAAACGTCTTGTTATGCAACTGCATCAATACCCTATCACCTTTAGAAGGATATTTTGCGCCCAGTATATAAAAATGCTCATTCAAAAAACGATGGACTTCTTAAATATGATGCAGCACATACATGTGTGCTTGTAGAAAACTGTCCCGAGGAGGTGTGATTGTTTTGGAGCCAATTGTTCCTTTTCCCTCAAGCCTTCCTTCATGTCGAGAGGTGGGAAGTCCAATAGAGGCTTTGCCATAGCCATATACTCGGCTATAAAATTACCAATCTCATCGCTTACAGTGCCTTTTCATACTCCCCTCTGGTTGTGCTGGATTCCTCACTTTGTTTTGTAAAACACCCATGCGTCTTTTAAAAGGATAACACCACCTTAAAATAATTGGACCCAAAAGCTTGATCAAATTAAAATGCGGTGAAAAACAAAAAGCAATTAATTAATCAATAATACAACTTTAGTTCTATACTCCATACACACCTTGAAGAAGAGAAAATTAAGTACATATTTGGAAGATGGAATATATATGACAGTAAACCTCATAACACCCATATCTCAAAAAAACCAATTGAAATGCGACCTTGATACTTATAAGCAAAAACTATAAGCCATATATACAATTTTTGAATCTGATTTTAGATACCAAAAAAGTATCTGACCAAACCTTGTCCTTCAATGCATCTTTGATTTTCTGATTCGTCTACAATCAGATAAATCAATATCCATTTAAGGAGATGATTTGGTCAGGTACTTTTTTTTGCATATAAAATCAGATTTCATTTTATGGGTCAAGGTTTAGATATCAAGATCTTACTTGTTATTATGAGCGTTAAGAAAGTGATTGGTATTGTACATTTCCATAATTATAGATATTGTATAATTTAATATATTATTTTGTCAAGTCATTCTGGTTGTGGGAACTATTAAGCCGATTAGAATAGACATTTAGTCCCAGATTAGTTCCTTTATGGAAACATCATTAGTGTTTCTAGAAAACATTGGGATATATGTTGCCAGAAATATATGCTTCTAGGGGTCATACATTGCAGTAGTTTTACATTCCCTAAAGACCCAACAAATGCCAAAATGGAATTGTTTGATCAAGGAAACTGTTTTGCTTTACACCCCATAGCCATTTCAAACAAGATAAAGTTGACTACATGAGCTAGAACTTCCTCAAAAGATGGAATGTATTTGTGCTCTTAAGAAGGAGAAGTTGTAGCTCATGTAATCAACTTTATCTTTGTGCAAATACATTAGTGAGAATATTTAATCTAAGGGTGAATTGTTGAAATATGATACATGTTTTTTTTTATATATATGTATATATGTTATCTCAATAAGGATGATACAATGGTGGTACCTTTATAAAAAAAATGAAGTTTAAGCTGGTTCTTTGATCTATCAATAAGTAGCTGCCAGTAGAAGTTGGAGAAAGCATGATTGTTAATAAATTAATAGTAGAAGTAAACCAGTATTCGTGAAACTCCTAAAAAGGTCAATCTCATCTCAATAGGAGAAAAGGCAAAAATAATTTGGAAAAGGAGAGAGATAAGAAAAGATAATACAAATATAAAATCATCAAAAGTCCCCTTCTCTCTAGGGTTAGGGTTTATTCTCTCTCTAAGGTGTTTCCTTTAGAGACCTTCGTTCCGTGTGATTCCTATCGGTTTCCATGGCTAAAGAACTTGTTAATCAATTTTCTAAGTTTTGTCCAGTAATGAGGAAGAGGTTATAGATCTTGGTACTGATATTGAGGAGACGGTTGATGAGAAGTTAGGGTTGAGATTGGTGGGTAGGGTTATCACCACAAAACCATTGAATTTTGATGCTGTGCGAAGAACACTTCTCCATGTTTGGAGTCTTAAAGATGGGGTTGTGATCCCGGCTTTGGGTTCGAACACCTTCCTATTCCAATTCTTTCATTGGCGAGATCGAGACAAGGTCTTAAATGGTCGACCATGGAGCTTTGAGAACCGTTTACTTGTTGAAACAGATGTTTCAAGAACACTAGCCTACCCAAGCACAGAGCAGGACAAAGCTAGTACAGGACAACACTGCCTGACCTACAAGTCCATGTTAGAGGGCATAAAGGAGGCATGAGCCACCTCCCATGACACATAAGGGCTCAAGGAGAAGCCCAAGATCCCATAACCAGGTCCCAAACACAGAAAAAGCAGCCCAAATTGATGGAATACAAAGAAGGGCAAAACCTACAAAATTAACAGGAATTTGCACCAAGTCAGTTGCACCAAATCTTGGTGAAATCAAGAGTGAAGGAAGTAAGCCCATGGACACACCCCAGGAAGGGTTAACCCACTATCCAAACCAAGAAACATGGATGGAAAGCCCAGAGAAGGCAGATGGAACCTCAAAAGACAAGACTGCCACTGGAGACAGAACAACAGAATTCACTGTCAAGCAGCCTACCTTGGGGCACGTGCTGAGCAAGACCCTGGGTCAACCAGAACCAAACCAGGGTGAATATGACATCTTGGTACATGGACCAAGAAGTCAGGGCCCCAGGACCCTCCTCATCATACACCAGGACCTGCAGGAGAGCTGATGAAGAAAGGCTGACAGCCAGTTTTACCAGAATTCAAGACTTAGGCAAATTTAGCTTATATTCAGTTTATTGAGAGTGCACATGGGAGGCACGTGAGTTCATTAGGCTTATGATGTCATATGACCGTTATGTTTGTTATTTTTCCCTATATAAGGGAGGTCTCATTTGATGTAAAGACAGATTTGATTCTGTTTTTCAACATAATTGAGGTAATTCAGATAAAGCATTTTCTGTTTTTGTTGGGTTTGCTTGCAAACTGTCATCAAAGTTGTGGAACAACTTTGATCCTTAGGAAAGAAGGATTGTGGAGCAACCTGGTTTTTCTTAAAAGGGCTCAACCAAGATCTGGAAAATCTAGTTGTACACACTACCATTGGAGTTATCCAAAAGACTACAATCAGAAGCACATCATCAGAAAATCAAGAAGCTGGTTCTTGATTGCATAATTGTGGACATCAGTGTTTCTGTGTCTGTCCCAGAGTTTTCAAGGCATAGACCATCAGCCTTTGAAGCAATCCCTGCATATTTACAAAACAAGGGTCCCATACAACCTTAGTTTTGTATCACTTGTGATCCAAGAAATTGACAAAGAACAGCAACCCTCGGACATTACTCTGAATTTCTCACCGTTCTAGGTTCGTATGTATAATCTCCCGTTCGGTTATAGATCCGATGAGAAAATAAGGGTGAGTGCAAAGGGGATTGGAGAAGTTATGGAGGTAGAGGAAGATTTCTTGGATATAAACCCCTTTAGGCGTGTTAGGGTGATAATAGACATTACATAACCCCTGTGAAGGTAGCCCTTAAATACGAACGACTTCCTCACTTTTGTTTCCTTTGTGGGCTGCTTTGTCACACCGAAAAAGATTGTACTGTGATTTCTGATGAAGAGAGAGAAGAGGGATGCAGATGGGGCATGAACGCTTCACCACGGAAAGGCCTAAGCAAGATTAATGAGGAGATCCAGGCTCTAAAATCAAAACGCTGCTTGTTTGTTGCGAAGCCCAAGGCTGATTCGAATGTCCCACGATTCGAGAAGCAGCAGGAAATTCATACTAACATTGATAATGATGATGCAGAGGCTGCTGGTCCACCTATTTCTGGTACAGGTGAAGGTAATTCTTTAGCTGTTTCTATTTCTTCACCTACTATGTGCACTAGTAATTGTAGTAATGAGGAGAGTCATGGGCCCCTACCTAATCATGTGGAAAAAGACAAAATTGATGTGAATATTAATTCTTGCCCCCTATTACCTTGACCGAAAATGAGTAATGATGTGGGACCAAATTATGTGTCACCCATATGCCCTACTTTTGATATTGGGTCTTGTAATCCCTCATTAGAAAAGGCTGTGAAATCGAAGAGTAAAAAGAATGGGGATAATATTAAATTATGTAGAGACACTAACAGAATTAATGACGCTAAACATTCTGATCTTGTTGAGGCTGCTGGTAAGAGGAAAGCTTGGGATATGGATATTGTTATGGAGGATAGTGAATTGGTTATGAAAAAGTCTTGTTTGGTGCTGGATGTGAATTCTTCTTTTCAGGAAAAGTAGCGGAGGTTGGTCATCACCAACCCCGCGAACAGCAATGAAAATCCTCAGTTGGAACTGTCAGGGTCTTAATAATTGCCTGACAGTTCAAGCTCTCTACAGCTGGTGCTAGAGAGAGAGACCAGAGTTTGTTTTTGTTATGGAGATGATGATGGAGAAAAAGAAGCTAGAAGGTATAAGAAGTGAATGTGGGTTTGCTGATGGGCTGTGTATTAGTAGTGATGGTCATTTGGGGGGCATTGGTTTTTGGTGGAGAGATGCATCTGTCAATCTTGTTTCATACTCTAAGCGACATATTCTGGTTGAGGTTCGAGATGTTCAGGGGTGCGAGAGACAATGGTATGCATGTGGTATTTATGGTTGGGCCGATCGAGCTAATAAACATAAAACCTGGGAGTTGCTTCAGAAAGTTAGGGAGGATGTTTGGGGTCTGATGCTGTGTTTTGGGGACTTCAATGAGATTCTTCATGTGGAAGAGAAGGAAGGTGGGGGTCAGAGACAAGATAGGGATATGTTGGCTTTTCGTGACTGCCTGGATGATTGTGGTTTACATGATCTGGGTTTTCGTGGAAGCGCTTTCACTTGGTGTAGGGGTCTCACTTCTGCTACAATGATCAAAGAACGTCTTGATAGGTTCATTGCTTGTTCAGATTGGTTTGACATCTTTCCTTCCTTTGATGTGCGACATTTTCCTATATACCGATCAGATCATGCTCCTATCTTGCTGCATACATCAAGGCCTCCAAATGAGGACTATATTAGTAGTGATGGTCATTCGGGGGGCATTGGGTTTTCGTGAAAGTTTATTAGTAGGGCTTGGTTGGAGGATTGGTAATGGAGCGTCGGTATGGTGTCGAAGAGACAAATGGATCCTTAGCAATGGGCGTTTTATCTCGCCGGTTCTACTAGATGAGGCAACTCTTGATTGTCGGGTTAGTGAGCTTATTGATGATGATACGAACCTATGGGACCCTGAAAAGCTGAATATGTTTGATCAACCCACCAAAGAAGTTATCCTTGCGCTTCCCATTGCACCTACGGCGTCGAGGGACAGATTGTTTTGTGGCCCAAGCAAAGACGAGTGTTATACGGTGAAGTCGGGTTACTGGCTAGGGAAATTGGGTGTGAATTCTCAAGTACAGGTTCTTGATACTCGCATTTGGAGTAAGGTGTGGTCAATTCAAGGGCCTCTGAAGCTTCGCCACTTCATTTGGCGTGCATGTAAAGGGTCCCTCCCCGTGAATACAGTTCGGTTTAGGATACACATGCATGATTCGGCTTTGTGTCCCCGTTGCACAGTGGAAGACGAATCCATATACCATGCTCTGATAGGCTGTGCGGAATCCAATGATGTTTGGCTTTCATCTCCCTTCGCTGCAGTCATTCATGATGCTCCTAGCGACTCTTTCGACAATCTCTTTTTATGGCTCTGCTCCCATGTCCCCAAGGAGGACTTGTCCCACATATGTGCTTGCTTATGGGCTTGCTGGTTTGGCTGCAATAAAAGGGTCATGGAGAACAGTGCCTGCGATGTGAAGCAACTCTCTATATCCTCGACAACCTGCTGCTGTGCACTGTGCAAACTCGTGGCAGGTTCCTGCTGCGGGGGGTCTTCAAGGTAAATTTTGATGCAAGTGTGGGTCCGGGTATGAATCGGGGGCATGGCATTGTGATCAGGAATGACCGGGGGAAGATAGTAGCTACGGGTACTCAACGTGTGATGGCAAATTGGAGCGTAGAGATTTCAGAAGTTGCTGCCGCATTATATGGCTTGAAGGTCGCGAGAAGAATGGGTTTCTCTAATATTCACCTGGAGGGGATGCACTTAATGTGATTGTGGCCTTCAAGAAGATGAGCAGGGGTCTTGCACCTATATATCTCATTTATGACTCTTGTTTTGATGTTTTATCTTCTTTTGACTCTGCCACGTTTAGTTTTGTTCGTAGAGCTGGTAATACCGTAGCCCACATGGTTGCTAGATGGGAGACGGATGTGAACATTGAGAGAATTTGTATGCCCCCTTTTTCTGAGTGCCTTTTGACACTCGAAGAGCTCGATTTGAGCTAAGCTATCTATATCAGGTGAATTTCAAAAAAAAAGGAGAGATAAGAAAACATGGAGTTCATGTTGAAGGAAAATGAAGAAAACACAAATGAAGAGATGAACTAAATACTTAAGAGTAGGTATATTTATAGCATTATAAACATACAAACAGCATTGGGGGGGTAAAAAGGATTTTATCAATAACTTTTTTGGGAAAATGTTTTAATGAGCTCTTATTGGATTTTTAAATAATGATGATTCATATTGGATTTTTTAATAATGATTATTCGTATCTTTTGGAGGGATTTGGAAGTTACTACAATATTGCCTAAAAATCATTGTCATCCTAAAGCTATCAAATCAACTAAATCCTATTTTTTTTTTCCTTCTCTTTTCTGTCCTTTTTTTGTTACTTCATTTAACTCACATTGTGGAACATGCAAGGAGGTATTGGGTCCTTGATGTTGCACAGATGTCACACTTGGAAGCACAGAACTTGGTGGGTCTCAGCACTCCTTAATCAGAACACACAAAAGGCCTTCAAGAAGCAGGTTCTTGAAAATCAGGCCCTGAACTGGCTGACCTACAATGAAGGCTTCACTCCCCCTCAATGTGTGTCTCCCCCAACTCAGGCTCAGGCTTCACTCACCTAAGGCTTGAGAAGGAATCCCTCAGACTTGCTTCACTCACAAATCCCCAGGAAAGAGCTTGCTTCACTCACAAACTCACCCAAACAACAATGTTTGAAAAAAAAAAAACAGAAAAATGTTTATTAGAATTCAAAAAATGTCTTTACAATACAAGAGGCCTCCTTATATAGGCTCTCCTCAACTGATTAACGGTCATCTTGGGGCTTAATACAAGATTAGCTAAAAAAATACCCCACGTGCCATACATGTGCATCTAATTAAAACAGAAACAAAGCAAACTTATAAGGCTTCAGCTGTTCTGTTCAATCTGTTGACCAGCCCACCTTCAGTCAGATGCTGTGGGCTGTCCATGGATGATCAGAGTGGTTCTAGCCCCTTGATGGCTTGGCCCATGTGCTAAGATTCCATTTCTACCCTTGGTGTAGTCTAGTTGTCCCCAGTCTTCTCCCAGTAAGTGCACCAAGGTCTGCTGCTTGTCAGTTTTCTCTGTTGTCCTGTCTCTTGTGGCAGGCTTGTCTATTTGGGCTTGAACTAACTTATTTGGCCTTTCCAAAGGTCCTTGTTGATTGGCACAGTTTGCTAACCCTTTGCTAGTTCCATCCCAAGCCTTGGGGTCCATGGCTTTGCTCTCAGAAGGATTTGGTGCAGGTGAATAGGTCCAATTTTCCTGCTGATTTTGAGGATTTGTTCCTTCATGTTCTCTGTAGCTTTTGCTGACTGTTGCTTGTGAAATAATGCTTGGCTTATGTGTGTTTAGGCTTGAACCATCCTCACATGGTTCAACTCCCCATTCCTTTGTAAGAATTGCCCTCAATTCTTCATAGTCTTCATAAGGTACCAAGTCTCCTATGTTGAAAGTGTTAGAGATTTGATACTCATCGGGGAGAGCTACTTTGTATGCATTAGGGCCTATTTTTTTTTCTGATATTTGAAAGGGTCCAATGGCCTTGGGCATCAGCTTGTTTTGCCTCAGGTTTGGGAACCTGGTTTTCCTCAGATGAATCCACACATAGTCTCCAGCTTCTAGTGCTTTCCTAGTTCTTCTGCCCTTGTCTGCTTTCTGTTTGTATCTTTCATTGGCCTTGAGTTGGTTCTCCTGGATGTTTTTATGCAGCTTCATCATGTCTCTTGCTACTTCCTCAGCATCTTTGCTTGATTTATCCTGAAATTTTGAGCAAGTTAGTGATATAGGTAGTAGTGGATTGGTGCTGTAACCAGGGCTTCTATTGTATGCAAATTCTTCTTGACATAACTTGAGATCTCAATCTCTCAGATTTTTCCCAACTAGGGTTCTTAGGATGGCCCCTAAGGTTTTGTTTGTTACCTCAGTTTGGCCATCTGTCTGTGGGTGGTGGGCTGTGCTAAACAGAAGTTTTGTGCCCAACATTTTCCACAAAGTGTTCCAAAAGCGAACTTGTTATCCCTATCTGAAACAATTGTTTTAGGAATCCCATGTAATCTCACAATTTCAGCAAAATACAGCCTAGCTATGTGTTTGGCATCATCCACTTTGTTGCAAGCAATGAAGTGTGCCATTTTGGAAAACCTATCAACCACAACCATGACAGAGTCTCTTCCCCTTTGTGTTCTAGGTAGGGCAACCACAAAGTCCATGCTTAGGTGTCCCCAAGGTTTCTCAGCCACTGGTAAGGGAATGTATTCTCCCTTATGAAAGGTGATTTTTGCTTTGATGCATGCCTCGCATCTCAGTATGTATTTCCCTATGGTTCCTAACATCTTTGGCCAAAAGAAGTGTTGTCCTACCATGTCTAGGGTCTTCTGTATCCCAAAATGTCCCCCTAGACTACCCTCATGCACTTCTTTCACTATTAACAGCCTTAAGGGTGTTTTGGGTATGCCGAGCCTATTGCCTTTGAATAGGAACCCCTCCTGTATGGAGAATAATCCTTGAGGTTCCTTCTGGCATGCTGCAAATATTTTCCCAAAGTCAAGGTCAGTGGCATACTGTTCTTTGATCATCTCAAAGCCCAACACTCTAGCTTCTAAGATAGCTAGCAATCCATGCCTTCTGCTCAAAGCATCTGCAATCACATTGGTCTTGCCAGCCTTATACTTGGCTGAAAAATTGAAAGTTTGTAGGAACTCTACCCATCTAGGATGCTTTGGACTTAGCTTGTTCTGGCCATGGATGTTTTTCAATGACTCATGGTCTGTGTATAGGATGAAAGGCTGCAATTTAAGGTAATGTGATCAGTGCTCTAAGGCTCTAACCATGGCATAGAACTCCTTGTCATAGGTGGAGTAGTTCAGCCTAGACTTGCTCAATTTCTCACTAAAAAATGCTACTAGTCTCCCCTCTTGGACTAAGACTGCACCTATACCAGTGCCACTGGCATCACACTCAACTGCAAAGGGCTTTGTAAAGTCAGGGAGTTTCAACACAGGGGCCTTACACATAATTCCTTTGATTTGCTCAAATGCTTTCTGTGCCTCACTAGTCCAAGTGAAAGTTCCCTTTTTTGTGCACTCAGTAATGGGAGTCATGATAGTGCTGAAGTTTTTGACAAACTTTCTATAAAATAAAGCCAGTCCATGGAAAGACCTAACCTGGGTGATGGTAGTAGGGGTGGGCCAGGTCTGTATGGCCTCTATTTTTTGCAGGGTCTGCCTTTACTCCCTCTCTGCCTATGATGAACCCTAGGAACCCTATTTCCTGCATTAGGAAGCTACATTTTTCTAGCTTGCCATAGAGTTTTTGTTGTCTTAACACCTTGAATAGTTGTTCTAAGTGTCCCAAATGCTCACCTATATCTTTGCTATAAATCAAGATATCATCCAAGTACACTACTATGAATTTGCCTAGGAAGGGTCTTAAAATCTCATTCATGAGTCTCATGAATGTACTAGGTGCACCTGTGAGTCCAAAGGGCATGACTAACCATTCATACAGCCCATAATTTGTCTTGAAGGCTGTCTTCCACTCATCCCCCTCTTTCATCCTGATCTGATGGTACCCACTCCTTAGGTCTACCTTGCTAAACCACTGTGCCCCTGCCAACTCATCCAACATATCATCAATCCTGGGTATGGGAAACCTGTATTTAATGGTGATGTTGTTGACATTCCTGCTGTTAACACACATCCTCCAGGTTTCATCCTTCTTTGAAACCAACAAGGTAGGCACTGCACAAGGACTGAGACTCTCCCTTACATACCCCCTCTGAAGCAGCTCTTCTACCTGTCTCTGCAACTCCTTAGTTTTAGTGGGGTTGGTCCTATAAGCAGGTTTGTTAGGTAAGGCAGCCCCTGGCACTAAGTCTATTTGGTGTTCTATTCCCCTAAGGGGTGGTAGACCTTGAGGCAAATCCTCAGGGAACACATCTTTGTATTGGTCTAACAGTTTGTGTAACTCCTGGGGTATTGGGGTTGGTTGGCCTACCTCTTTGGTGAATAACAAGTAGACTAGGTCCTTGTTCTTGATGACCTTTTCACAAACTTTCCTACTGGCTAGGTGGACTGATTTCTTCACTGGTGGGGGTTAGTGATGGCCACGGTCCGGGTTGGCCCGGAACCGAACCGGTCCAGAACCGCTGAAAACCGGAACCGGAACCGGAACGTTCGCGACAGGTTCCGAACCGGAACCGAACCGCTAAATCGTGGACCCGCCGGAAAAAAGTTGCCGGAACCGTGGAACCGCCGGAAAAATTCGAAAAAACCGGACCAAAGAACCGCGGACCGGTTGGACCGGACCGGGTGAACCGGCCCAACGGTCCAATGGAACCGGTTGGAACCGCAGAACCGGACCGGAACGGGTGAACCGGCCCAACGGTTCCATGGAACCGGAACCGGAACCGCACGGTTCCAACGGCCCAACGGTTCTTTGGAACCGGTCAAACTAGCCGTTGGGATGGGTCAAACTAGCCGTTTTTTCCTCTTCTATAAATACCCATCACTTTCAACCATTCCAATTCACAACTCATCTCTTCTCCTTCTCTCTCTACTTACTCTCTCTACTTAATTACTTAATTACGCAATTATTCTCTTAATTACATAATTAGTTTACTAATTATTTCTTAATTATTTCTTAATTATTTCTTAATTAGTCATCTAATTAATTCTTAATTAGTTCTTAATTATTTGTTAAATATTATATAATCATGTCTTCATTTTTGAAAAAAGCCACAAAAAAAGTCACTAAAGTGGCAAAATCTTTGGGGGGTTCTTCTTCAAGCTCCAAAAGAAAGGCACTATCAACTCCATCAATATCAACAACACCGTCGGTTAGTAATTACGAACCGACTTATCCAGAAGGGTACGAGCCTAGTTACGACCGAGAATTACACGAGTACGCGGAATATGTTGAAAGAGAAATTGAAGATGAAGAAGAAACACCACAAGAAGAAGAAACACCACAAAATACACAAGAGGAAGATGATCCAACGACCCCTATCGGGATACTTAGATCTCGACAATCATCAACGAGATCGCTTGAAGAAGCACAACAACAACAAAGACAAGCTCGTGGTAAACGAGTCAATTTTCAAAGTATCGGTTAGTTTTCTAATTTTAATCTTCAACTTGATTGAAACTTAAATTCTTATTTATTTTAATAATGTTTTTATATTTATATTTAGATGAAGATGAACCTGTAAGACAACCTTTTCCGGCAATGCCACCTCCTAGTGGTAGAGCTGTTTCACATGTTTGGTCGTACTTTACAAAAGAACCAACCGACAACCCGGACGTGTTCTTATGTACTTGTCAAATATGTGAAAGCCAAGGAGTAAAGCCCTCGGTTTCTTATAATTTCACCAAAGGTAAATAGTTTTTAAGTTTTAACTTTTTATAAATGATATTAAATATTAGAAAGTATTAAATATTCATTTTTTGTGTTTTGTGAATACGTATTAGGTGGTGGTACCGGATCTATCAACAAGCATTTGGCCAAAAAACATGGAATTACAAAAGAAACACATACAAGCGGCAGCGGGACAACAAGCGGAAGCGGACAACCACAATGGGCAGCGGACTTTCCCGGCGGACCCGGAGGTATGCCTTTTAAATATGATCGTAATGTAATGATCGATGAGTTTTCTAAATATGTTATTGGTGATGAATTGCCCTTTGTACACGGTGAAAGTCAAAGATATGAATATTTCAATAGGAAATGTTTACAACCGCAATTTAGAGCAATCCCTAGGAATACTCTTAAAAGAAGAACTATTAAATTATATGAATCAAAAAGATATGAGTTAACACAAATGTTTAAAACATTTAACGAGAGAGTTAGCTTAACGACCGATATTTGGTCGGCTCCGCCACATTTAGAACCATATATGTGTGTAACAGCACATTGGATAGACCGTAATTGGTCTATTCAAAAAAGAATAATCGCATTCGAGATAATGCCCGAAAGACATACGGGCGAAAACATTAAATATAGATTAGTTGAAATTTGTAGAGAATGGAACTTATTGGATAAAATATTTAGTTTATCTACTGATAATGCTTCCGCAAATATAAAATGTATGGAACTTTTATATAATGAACCCGCTTTTACTAGTATATTAGGAGGTAGTTTATTACATGTACGTTGTTGTGCTCACATAGTAAATTTATCTTGTCAAGCAGGTATCAAAAGTTTAAGTGATTTATTAGGTCCAATTAGAGACATAGTCAAATGGCTTAGATTAGGACACGTTAAACGAAGATATAAACAATTATGTGCCCAATATAATCAAAAAAAAGTATATTGGGCTTTAGACACTCCTACACGGTGGGGTTCGACCCACGATTTATTAAAAAAGGCGATTTTATATCGCCCCATCATAACACAATTATATAGTGAGTTTACGGATAGTACTATAAGTGATGATACCTGGGACTTGGCTATAGGAGTAGAAAAATTACTACAAGCGTATGTCCACGCAACTAAAATATTTTCTTATGTATATGAACCAAACGTTCACTTAGTAATAAGTGAATGTGTTACTGTTTTTTATCATTTGCATTCATGTTCTTACGAAGATACTAACGTTGTTTTGAGGCCGATTATTGCAGAGATGATGGATAAGTGGAGAACTTATTTTACCGATTTCCCTTATATTTATGGCATTGCTACACTTTTAGATCCGTGTTTGAAGACGGAAGTCTTAACTAAAGTAATAGGATTTTATTATCAAGCACTAAATCGCCCGCCTACTGATGTACATAATTATGTAGGCAATTGTAAAAAACTGTTATCAGACCTTTATGACCATTATGCTACTATATATAACCCGAGCCGCGATACGTCTAGGCGTGCTAGCGTCTCGGCACGTCCCGATACTTATTATAATTCCGTAATCGCTAATATAATGAGCCGCGATGATACTTTTCTAGGATCATCTTCCTCCACCTCCGCTACATATATAGAATTAGATAGCTATCTAAAACATCATTTTGAAATCGACCTAAGTACTTATAATATTTTAGAATGGTGGAGAGAAAAAGCGGCAAAATACCCTATATTATCGCGAATTGCAAAGGATATCCTTGCAATTCCTGCTTCTACTATTGCGTCCGAGTCGGCTTTTAGTGCAGGTAAAAGAGTTTTGGATGAAAAGAGATGTCGTCTTGCACCACATAGCATTCAAATATGTGTTTGCAAAAAAGATTGGGATCAGGCGGAGGTCCGAATGCAAGGAGAAATGAACGATGATGATCAAGACGAAGATGATCCATGGATGCTGATGGATACGTCTGCATCGTCGGGAGGAGAGTCGGCGGGAGCATCCAACCAACCAGATGACGATGACGAGTAGGATCGCGACAACGGAATATCGGACCACGGCAATACGGCATTCAACCACTACTAATAAAAGGTATGTCAAAGAACTACGTGGACTTTGATTCCTTCGGGATACGTAGGCAGCTTAGTATTCCTTCGGGATACTAGGTTCAAGTCCATTCTCTCCCCCTTTTTTTTTTATGATATTTATCGTTGATTCGTTTCTTATTAATTTATTTTTTTCGTTCTTTTTAGTAAATATTTTAATAACGATGACAACCAATGCATTTCGCTAATAATCAAGTAATCGACGAAGGTACGTTCGCATTATTATAGTATTTTTTTATTAAAAATAAAGGAAAAATAAAAATGGAACCGATGGTCCGACCCACCCGGCCCGGGAATTGAGACCGCCGGAACCGTCTCATGAACCGCCAAGGAACCGGTTGGAACCGGCCGGAACCGGAACCGGAACCGGAAAAGTCTGGGTCAGGTTCCAAATGGAACCGGAACCGGGTGGAACCGGAACGGAACCGGCCCAACCCGGACCGCGGCCATCACTAGTGGGGGTATAGCCTTGTGTGGTGGTAAAGGTATGAGGTCTTTCAGCTTCCCTTCATGTTTGAGAGTGTAAATGTTAGTGTATCCATTATGCAACACCCTTTTATCATACTGCCAGGGTCTCCTTAGCAAGATATGACATGCATCCATATCTAAAACATCACATAGCACTTGGTCTTAGTAAGACCCTATGGTTAAGGTGATTAGGCTTTGTTTATTTACTGATCCACTTGCCTTATTATCTAGCCACTTTAGTTTGTAAGGGTGAGGGTGACTCTTAGTCTCTAAGTTCAGTTCTTGGACCAGCTCTTGACTAACACAATTGGTTTCACTCCCTCCATCTGTGATCAAATCACACACCTTTCCTTTTACCTTGAACTTGGTCTGGAAAATGTTTTCCCTCTGATCAGATTTCTTGGCACTAAGGGTGGAGTGGAAACTTCTTCTAATCACTAAGTTGTGATGGGTGTCCTGTTCAGGGTAAAGGGCCTCCCTACTCCCTGCTTCTTCTTCTGAGTCAGTGGTGTATAGGACTAACTCTCCTGTCTCAGTCTGAACATAGTTCTTGGCCTGTCTCTTTCCCTTATTTCATTCCATTCTTGAAGGGTGAAGGCTCTGTTATTTGGACAATCACTCTTGTAGTGTCCTGTTCCATGACACTTGAAACATACCTCATTTTTATTAGGTGTGACTCCCTTTCCCTTTTGGTCTGTGTTGGTGTTGTGTCTAGGGTTAGGTTGGGTGTTGGTTGGTCTGCTTGTGGTAGTCTGACTTCCCCTAGGGTAGGAGTGTCCTGTGCCAAAGGTAGGCTTCTTCTTGGCATGTTGTTCTATTAACAAGGCATGGTTCCCTGCCAAGGCCACAGTCAAATTTGGTACTAGGGCAATCTTGATCCTCAAGTCCTCCCTCAAACCAGCAAGAAACTTACCCACCCTCATTTCTTCTGAATCTGAATTGTCACATTGCACAGCCAGCTTCTTCCAATCATGGATATACTGTGCTACTGTCCTATTCCCTTGGGCTAAGGTATTCCATTTCACAGAACGTTGTTGCTTATAGTTAGGGGGTACATACTTCCTCCTAAGGTGTTTCTTTAAATTGTCCCAAGAATCTATTCTAGGCCTGTTTTCCCTTACCCTTTGCCTCTGTATACCTTTGCACCAAATTAAAGAGGGTATGGCACTCTTTAATTTGCCTTCAATTGATGAAGAAGAATTTGAGATGATCTACGCAGCCCAAGTGCCCAAAACAGAACAGTAATTACTTTTCAAGAATGTGTTTCTTGAAAATCCGGTCTGTCAAGCCACCCACGAACTTGGTGTATGGCTTTGTGAAACGAGTTTTGCCACTCCAAGGATGACTACCTTGTAGTGTGAAATGTGATCTTGAATTGGTGTGACTAACAAATTCAAGATGTTGAATGTGTGACTAACATTCAATCCACAAAACAACAATGTTTTGAAGAAAAACAACAAATGTGTTTATTTGAAAAAATCTGAAATGTGAGTGTTACAAGGCTTAAGGGCTCCTATTTATAGATCATAGGGCCTTCTAAAATTAGTTCATCCTATTAACAACTCATCCCATCATAAGGGAAGTATTAAAAAAGGTCACATGCTAACATGTGCACGTTTTAATGCACAAAATTCAGAAAATATCATGCACAAAATCTGACAGCAGCATCTTGCGAGTAGTTGACCTTGAGTAGATGTTTTAGAGGCCTTCTTGCGATTATTTATGGAACTCCTAGGTTAATATGGCAAGTTCCAAGTGCAAAGATTCCAAATCATTCTTTAGTTTCTTCTAAAACATTTCGAAGTGATGTAGGTGATCGAGGTAACGTGGGCTGGTCAGTATTTTTGACCGCAGCTTTCTGCTCGACGTGTTGTTGACCAAGCGATCTTCCACTCTACTTCTAATGGTTCTCTTGTGCTCATTGGAGGTGGTATTGGGTCTTGATAGTAAGATCCATGTATAAATATTCTTGATTTTCCCTTGGTGTCCTTAAAGGCGTTCAGATTAATTCGTGAAGATGCCCGCAAGGTGGGCTGCTCAAACAAAATTCGTGGTGGTTCAGTTTGATTGTTTATTGTTGTTTCTTGGGGTCTTTGATGCATGTGTTAATTTCTAAGCTGTGTATCATCACCACCTTGTCCCATATCTTCTTCTCCTACACTTGAACCATGTGTGCCATGCATATTTTGTTCAACTCCCCCTTCTTGAGAGAGAATTGTCCTCAATTCTGTAGGGGTGCCTTTATCCACTTTAAGCTTGTATCTCACATTAGCTTGATGAATATGCTCTGAGATTGAGTTGTGCAGCTTCATCATTTCCTTGGCTTGCTCCACAACACCTATGAATTTCTTGGCATGTTCATGAGTAGAAATCAGAGAAACAAGTAATAATGAGTTTTTTTCAGAGGCACATTCAAAAAATAGATGCTTAGTGTTATAGATGGAACTTCTATCATGAGTAAACTCTACTTGACACAGCTTGAGATCCCAATCCCTTAGTTTTTTGTTCACTAAGGTTCTTAAGATTGAGTCCAAGGTCTTGTTAGTACCATCTGTTTGCCCATAAGTTGGTGGGTGGTGAAATGTACTAAACAAAAGCTTTATGCCTAATAGTCTCCATAAGGTTTCCCAAAAGTAACTAAGAAATTCGTTGTTTCTAGGAAACTTATGCAATCTCATAATTTCTACAAAGTACCACTTAGCTATATTCTGAGCATCATCTACCCTTGTGTAGGTAATCACATGTGTCATGTTGGATAATCCATTATTAGCCCTGACAAGGTTCATGCTACGATGTTCCCTTGGTGTAGTAGTAAGAGGTAAAGGCATACATTCTCCTGTGTGATCAATATTTTTGGTCTTTAGACAAGCTTTCCTATTCAGAAGTTGTAAAGTATGACTATTAGGTGGGGGTATGGTCTTGTGTGGTGGTAAAGGAATTAAGTCTTTGATCTTTCCTTCATGTCTCACAGTGTATGTGTTAAAAAAACCATCCATCATGTGTAGCCTTCCTCTCATACTGCCATGGTTTACCAAGCAGTAGGTGACAAGCATTCATATCCAGCACATCACACATCACCTTATTCTTATATGACCCAATTATGAAGCTTACTAAACACTGTTTTTTCACAGCTCCACTTGCCTTATCATCTATCCATTTAAGCTTATACGGGTGTGGATGTGGTCTGGTCTTAAGTTTCATTTCATTAACAAGGCCTAAGCTAACACATATAGACTGACTCCCTCCATCTAGGATTAGTGTGCATGTCTTATCCCTAATCTTGCATCTAGTGTGGAATATATTCTCTCTTTGATCAGTGCATTTTTCCTTGAGGGTTGTGTGAAAGTTTCTCCTAATAGGTAAAATTCTCTCCCTCTCTTTCTCTTTAGACTCAAATTCTTCCTCACTATCCTCATATCTCTTTAATTTTCCCGAGTCAGTCACCTTATAGGTTCCCTCTGGTGCTTCTTCATCCAAAGTAGGCCAGGTTTCCTCTTCTCCACCATTCTGTGCTACCAATGCTATGATCCTTATTAATGTCTCTCCATTCCTGTACAGTAAATGCTCTAGCATTAGGGCAAGCACTCTTATAATGTCCACGTCCATGACACTTAAAGCACACTATATCTTTCAAGGGTAAATCTTCCTTTGGATTTCCCTTGCTCCTACTTTCTGGCTCTTCCCTCCTAGGAATATTACTAGGTCCGTTGGGTGTCTTTTGGGACTGATTCCTAAGGGTTCTATTAAAACTTGCATTGGATTGATTCAATTTCCTTCTATTGGCAAATCTCTCATAGTTTATTGCGAAACTACGCATCTCGGTAAAAGTCAGATTAGGAGTGTTTATCATTTTCTCAGCTATCTCCTCTTTTAACCCCCCCCCCCTAAGAACTTAGCTCTCCTCATTTCCTCTGTCTCAGGAATCTCACAAAGTAAAGACAATCTCTCCCATTCTTGCACATACTCGGTTACTGTTTTATTTCCTTGAGTAAGACTATTCCATTGCAGATAAAGTTGTTGCCTATAATTTGCAGGGACATACTTCTTCCTTAGGTGTTTCTTCAATTTATCCCAGGTGCTAATTTTAGACCTATCCTCCTTTCTTCTTTGTTTTTGCAACCCCTCTAACCATATAGCTGCCATCTTAGTGAGCTTAATTTTTGCTAGTTGGTATTGTCTATCCGGAGGTGTGTCTTTAAACTCAAAATACCTATCTAGGCTTGCCTCCCACTCGATGTATACCTCAGGGCCAAGTGTCAAACCATCAAAATCATCAATATCTATTCTTATAGTCCGATCTTCATGGTTTCTTGGTATGGGATTGTTGGGTTGTGTATTAGGTCTCTCAGTTGGCATTAATCCTGCATTAGCTAGAGCCTGAGTGATTTGTCTTAATGAGTTCTCTATGTTATTGATTCTAGCATCCATGGCTCTAAGTCTCAACAGCTAAGACCAGCACAACAAAGAATCAAGAGAATCAATTACAAAAGTTTTCAGAAATTAGAATGAGTTTATGACAATAAAGTCTTGCATACCAATGTGCACAAACAGCAAGAGTTAAAAAAAATCAAAGTGCACACAAAAATCAGGAAATTAATCTGCAATTTATGACTTGAAATTGCACTATTATACTTTGATACACCTTATGCACTAAAGAAAGCTATAAAACAAGCATGGAATGACACAGCAAACAAAAATAAGGAAAACAAAACACAAAAAAAAAAAGATAATGAAACACAAAAATCAGAAATCAAAGATGATTTTCTAACAGCATTCTAAGTGTGTGTGCACAATACAACATATGTTTCTTCCAAAACTACTTACAAGTTACAAGAATGGTTGATCCTTAATTAACAAAGAAAAACTAGAAGGGATTTTCAAAGGCTTTAAAGTGTACAAAAAATCAAAAATAGAAAAAATTGAATTTCAGCAACAATGCATCTTGGTATTTGCACTTGACAGCAGCTCTAAGGCTGTGGGTGCACTACCAAGCTCAAGATTTAAGACAATCAATAAAACCTATAGTACTAAAAAAAAATTGGAATCACTCAAAGATGTGCAAAAAAGATTGATATTTCTTTGTTGTCAAACAAAGAATACACCACAGCAGTCTAACAAATGTTCAGCACAAATAACGTTTTGTCTAACCAACAGCACAATGCACACTGATTTTTTTACCCAGATTCCTCTATTTTCTTTCCTTTAAAAATTTCTTGCAGAAAATGAATTATCATCAAATTACAAATGATTTTAATGACTTCCAAACGCACACAAAAAAAAGAAGAAAAAAAAGAAATAAAACACAGTGGACATGCACAAATGATTTCTAATAACAAATTGCTTCTGTTTTGCACAGTTTGTTCGACAAGCATTCACGATTTAGCACAAAACAAAGTTCTTGAAGCCTAAATAGATGTTTCTTTAGAATCACAGTTCAACATAGTCCTAATTATGAAATATCAACCCCATTTTTGAAAAAAATACAGCAAACAAACAATGTAATGTAGCAGCACTGCATGAGTATGTTTGCACAAAAAGTTTCTGACAGTAGGCAAATAAATCTAACAGCAACAATTTTTCTTTAATTGATTCTTGATAAAATTCAATTGAATATATGTACACTAATTTGCACAAACTATTTTGCACAACAAGAAATCAATTGATGAACATGTTGCAACAAAAAAAATTTCAGAATATGTGTTGATAAATGCTTTCTTTGAACACAAAAAAAAAAAAAATCAGAAAAAAATTGATTTCTGAACAGCAATATCCAAGCTGTTGGTGCACTTCAAGAATCGAAATTTAACACAATTCACGAAGCTTTAACAGCCTTAATTAACAACATCTTTGCTCCAGAAGAAAAAAAAAAAGAAACAAAAAATTCACAGATTAAAACAAAAGAAGAAACACAATACAATAGATGTGAAAACAAAAAATTTCTGACAGTAAGTAAAAAAAAGAATCAGATTTCAAATTTTACTTTTAGTGTGCACTTTTGTTTCTACCAAGATTGATCATGAAAAAAAATCCTAGTGTATAATAGGGCTTTCTACAAATGTAACACAAGAAAAAAAATCAACAAAACAAAACTATGAACAAAAACCAAAAAAATCAGATTTGCACAATTGGGATTTTTGCTTCTGTTAGGATGTTCAAGATTCGTTGTATGCACTTACCACAATGATTATTCACTTCTAAAACAATCAAAAAGAAATCAGGAAGACTCACACTATGATTATTTAGTAATGTAATCAACGAATATTAGAAAGATCTCACCAATATTTAGCCTCAAAAATTTCAGAAAATTCTCCAATATTATTGTTCTTGATCGAGTGTTTGTGCGTCTCCTCTTGCCCTCTCGTGACTTTCGCTCTGGTACCAATTTGCACCAAATTAAAGAGGGTATGGCACTCTTTAATTTTCCTTCAATTGATGATGAACAATTTAAGATGATCTACGCAGCCCAAGTGCCCAAAACAGAACAACAATCACTTTTCAAGAATGTGTTTCTTGAAAATCCGGTCTGTCAAACCACCCACGGACTTGGTGTATGACTTTGTGAAACGAGTTTTGCCACTCCAGGGATGTATACCTTGTAGTTTGCAATGTGATCTTGAATTGGTGTGACTAACAAATTCAAGATGTTGAATGTGTGACTAACATTCAATCCACAAAACAACAATGTTTTGAAGAAAAACAACAAATGTGTTTATTTGAAAAAATCTGAAATTTGAGTGTTACAAGGCTTAAGGGCTCCTATTTATAGATCATAGGGCCTTCTAAAATTAGTTCATCCTATTAACAACTCATCCCATCATAAGGGAAGTATTAAAAAAGGTCACGTGCTAACATGTACACGTTTTAATGCACACAATTCAGAAAATATCATGCACAAAATCTGACAGCAGTATCTTGCGAGTAGTTGACCTTGAGCAGCTGTTTTGGAGGCCATCTTGCAATTATTTATGGAACTCCTAGGTTAATATGGCAATTTCCAAGTGCAAAGATTCCAAATCATTCTTTAGTTTCCTCTAAAACGTTTCGAGGTGATGTAGGTGATCGAGGTAACGTGGGCTGGTCAGTATTTTTGACCGCAGCTTTCTGTTCGACGTGTTGTTGACCAAGCAATCTTCCACTCTACTTCTAATGGTTCTCTTGTGCTCATTGGAGGTGGTATTGGGTCTTGATAGTAAGATCCATGTATAAAGATTCTTTATTTTCCCTTGGTGCCCTTAAAGGCGTTCAGATTAATTCGTGAAGATGCCGCAAGGTGGGCTGCTCAAACAAAATTCGTGGTGGTTCAGTTTGATTGTTTATTGTTGTTTCTTGGGGTCTTTGATGCATGTGTTGATTTCTAAGTTGTGTATCATCACCACCTTGTCCCATATCTTCTTCTCCTACACTTGAACCATGTGTGCCATGCATATTTGGTTCAACCTTCAAACCATATGGCTGCAAGTTTGGTTAGGTTTACTTATCCATTTTGTATTGGCTAGCTGCTGGGGTTTCCCTGTAATCAAAGAACCTTTCCAATCCTTTCTCGCACTCAATATAGTCCTCAGGGTTCAAGGACTGGCCATCAAAGTCCCCTACATCCACTCTAGGGGACCTATCTTCTTGAGTCCTAGTGTTTTGTCCCCCTTCATGATTTATGCCCCCATCTGTTTTCAAAACACCAGCATCTGTCAAGATTTGGGCTGTGTCATCTATAAGGGCATTCATTTTGTGACTAAGAAAGTTAATGAGCACAAGGAAAACAGAAAAAGAGACTATAAACACAAATCCAACAAATTTTAACAGTTTGCCAATCAAGAAAGGAATTCTTGATCTAATCCTGGTGGTACTGGGATCAAATCCTACTAGGTCTGATGAAAACTTTGCAAGAAAGAAAAGTACTGAATTATTCTAATAATGCACAAGGATTTTAAACAGGAGTGTGCAAGGAAACTTCCCTGAAATGTCAGTTCAGTTTGAATCTGTGAAGAAGTGTCCTGTTGACTGTTCCTGCCCTGCTGCAATCCTCTTTTACCCTTGATCTTGAACGTGGCTCTGATACCAAGTTGGAACATGCAAGGAGGTATTGGGTCCTTGATGTTGCACAGATGTCACACTTGGAAGCACAGAACTTGGTGGGTCTCAGCACTCCTTAATCAGAACACACAAAAGGCCTTCAAGAAGCAGGTTCTTGAAAATCAGGCCCTGAACTGGCTGACCTACAATGAAGGCATCACTCCCCCTCAATGTGTGTCTCCCCCAACTCAGGCTCAGGCTTCACTCACCTAAGGCTTGAGAAGGAATCCCTCAGACTTGCTTCACTCACAAATCCCCAAGAAAGTGCTTGCTTCACTCACAAACTCACCCAAACAACAATGTTTGAAAAAAATCAGAAAAATGTTTATTAGAATTCAAAAAATGTCTTTACAATACAAGAGGCCTCCTTATATAGGCTCTACTCAACTGATTAACGGTCATGTTGGGGCTTAATACAAGATTAGCTAAAAAAATACCCCACGTGCCATACATGTGCATCTAATTAAAACAGAAACAAGGCAAACTTATAAGGCTTCAGCTGTTCTGTTCAATCTGTTGACCAGCCCACCTTCAGTCAGATGCTGTGGGTTGTCCATGGATGATCAGAGTGGTTCTAGCCCCTTGATGGCTTGGCCCATGTGCCAAGATTCCATTTCTACCCTTGGTGTGGTCTAGTTGTCCCCAGTCTTCTCCCAGTAAGTGCACCAAGGTCTGCTGCTTGTCAGTTTTCTCTGTTGTCCTGTCTCCTGTGGCAGGCTTGTCTGTTCGGGCTTGAACTAACTTATTTGGCCTTTCAAAGGTCCTTGTTGATTGGCACAGTTTGCTAACCCTTTGCTAGTTCCATCCCAAGCCTTGGGATCCATGGCTTTGCTCTCAGGTGGATTTGGTGCAGGTGAATAGGTCCAATTTTCCTGCTGATTTTGAGGATTTGTTCCTTCCTGTTCTCTGTAGCTTTTGCTGACAGTTGCTTGTGAAATAATGCTTGGCTTATGTGTGTTTAGGCTTGAACCATCCTCACATGGTTCACATTGCCATAGAGATCTATCAAAGCGAGCACGCATTTCTTTCGTACTATGCAAGATCTTTGTTTCAGAAAGAATTGTTTAATTATATTATATGACACAGTAGCTTCATAAATGTTATTTCAACATAGAATTTGTGGAACCGTCAAAGAGCAAACTAATCTAGCATATAAAAAAATCTTCATCATCATCCTACCCAGTACATCCCGCTCAAAGAAAACTATGGGCAGGGTCTGGGGAAAAATCTTGCTTTGTTGTATTTATTCCTCACGATCAGTCAAATGACTTTGTAAAGAATATGTAAAAAAATAATATCAAAAGCTGCCAGGATTATAACCCTGCTAAAATGTGTTTCTGGAAATATAAACCATCTTGGCAACTGTTTAGTTTTCCTACAAATATGTTTCAATCAATTTTGCAATTTTTTCGAAGTTGAGAGTGTCTTAGTACATGACAGTTACTTGTTAGATTAATAAATCACTCTTATGTGTTCTGATGTGATAGGTTGAGAAGCTGTTATTGAAAAATAATCTTTTTGGGTTTTGTTAATTTTATTATTATTATTATTTCTTTTGTGTTTTTGTGGTGATTTATGATTCATGATTATTAAAACCTCTTTTTTTTAGGTGAAAATCATTGAAAGTTATTCTAAATACCTTGATTGATATACTTTTTCATCATTAGCGTCACTACAACCGTATTTGTAATATCCCAGAAAAAATCGGAACGTTTTAAAAGAGATGACGACTTTTTGAAGAAACTAAATACACACCGAGTCAAACCATGATATCAGAATGGTAGTTTAAAAACGGATTTGAAACCAACAAAGCTTACAGATCGAGTTCTATTAGAGTTATTATAAACTACTAGTTATAAAAGAAATCTTAGTAACGGATAAAACAAATGTTCAGCACACTCCTTGCAGAACACCCCTTAGATCTTCACCAAGCCAACAATACAGAAACCCAAACAGACCACAGAAAGCCTTGGGCACAGAACACTGTATTGGGACTGTTCTTGAAAGGGATGAAACAAATGTTTCAAGGCCAAACTCAACACAAGGGCCCAACAAGTCAGACAATACCAATGAAGACACAGAAAGCACAGAACACCAGTCGGACTGTCTGACCTTCTCAACTGAAAATAGGAAGCTGGAGGAAACTAGGCCAAACCTCTTGGCACACAGGGGCTCACTAAGAAGCCCAAGATCACCAAAAACAAGGCCAAGCATGGAGAAAAGCTTCAAGGACAACAGAACACAGAAAAAGAACAAAACCCTTCCAAAAACCAGAAACAGAGACCAAGACACTTGCACCAAATCTTGGGGAAAGCAAGGGTAAGGATCATAAGGCCAGGAACATAACTAGGGAAGGGTTGGGCAACTGTACAAATCAAGAAACCAGCAAGGGAAGACCAGAAAAGGCAAACGGAACCTCAACAAGCATGCCTGCCACTGGAGACATGACAACAGAAGAATCTGTCTGGCAGCAGACCTTGGTGCACTTGCTGGGAAGAGACCTGAGCCAACCAGAACCCAACCAGGGAGGAAATGGTATCTTGATACATGGGCCAAGCCAGCATGGGCCCAGGATGGAGCTGATCATACATAAAGAAGTCACTACACCTGGTTGAAGGAAGGCTGGTCAACAGAATTAGAGAAAGGAAACTGTTAGGCTATTTTTTTGAGTTTTGTTATATTTTAAAAGGCATGTGCCTTGCACATGATTGTAAAATGGGAGGGAAAATTAGTTAGCCTTTCAAATAGCCGTTAGTCTTGTAGAAAGTCCTATATAAGGGCCTCATATCAACATTGATACTCACTTTTGACATTCAATCATTTTCAATACAAAGAGGAATTTCAGTGATTTCTGTTTTCTTAAGTTTTGAGGATCAAAACTTAATTCAAGGGTGTGGAGCATTCTTGAACTTTGTAATCTAGGAATTGTGGAACAATTCTGAATTTGCAAAGAACCCCCACAAATCAAATAGGGAAGTCTGAATTGTGTAGAGTACAGCATGCCAAGGGTTGAAACCCCCATCTCTTCAGCAAACAGCAAGATCAGCCCAAAAAACTGATTCTTGGTGTTGTTCTGTGGTTTTGAGGTTTGTGTGAGGATCACCAGGCCCAACCAAGGGAAGGACTTCAATCTCAGCCTATTTTTCCTTCATATTTGCATCAATAACAAACCAAGTTTAAGCTATTTTACGCGCGAAAGTGCCCAAAATCGTTCAAAACCGTTAAAAATGCAACTTAACACTTAATTTCAAGCATATGACAATTATTTTCGATTCCAACTACTTCAACACAATCATATATACCAAATAGTCTTGTGTGCCAAGTTTCGTGCATAACAAACCAAGTTTAAGCTAGTTTACGCGCAAAAGTGACAAAAAGGCTTTAATAACCCTAAATAATTCATTCCTTGTGAATCACTTAATTCAAATGTATTCCTTCCGTGTGATCTACACGCATATAACCAACATCTTCATCATCTTCATTCACCGATTTTGGATTGATAAAGGGTGGGGAGTCTTCAAAAACATTATATTCTTCATCATCCTCAGCATCACCTATATCAAGGATACTTCTTTTTCCTTGTATAACAATAGACCATTTTTTATCAAAAGGGTCTTCAATGTAAAATACTTGGTTGGCTTGTGTGGCTACTATGAATGGCTCCTCACCATCACGCAAGCAATTCAATTCTATAAGTGTGAATCCACAAGGGTCGTCATTTTTAACGCATCGTCGATTATTATCCACCCACTTGCATTTGAAAAGACCCATAGTGAAAGTACAATAGTCAAGCTCTCATATTCATGTACCCGCCTGTAGTATACCGATTTAGCATCAACCGACGATTGATCCTTGGCACTCGCGTAAAATGTAGATGACGACAAAATAGAAACCCCACTATTCTGCAGATACGATGACTTCTTATCTTGACCCTCAGTCCAAAATGTGAACTCATTGACATCATAACCCTCATATTTGTTGACATCATCACGAGGACCAAAAGTTAACCACACTAGCATAAAAAACGTCAATGGCTGCGGTTTTTTGACCGTTATTGGCTGCGGTTTTACCTCGCAGCCCTTGTTATAGCAGCAAACGAGATCTTATTATTGGCTGCGGTTCTAAAAACCGCAGCCTATAGTCATTTTTCAAAATCAAAAAAAAACATTTGCTGCGAACATGTACAACCGCAGCCGTTGAGGCAGGAACTTTTTTTTTTTTTTTGCATTTCGTTTAAATCCTATTTGTTCCAAAAACAAAGAAATCAACCCAGAAATCAAGAACACATTAAAGAAAGATGAAGAGCATATTTAAACAAACCAAAACAACAGTCACAAACAAAATCAAACAAAATCATAAACAAACTAAATTAAAATACAATTTACAATCAATATACAATTTTATCAAGAACAATTTACAATTCATAATGGTACCTCAAAAATAAAAAAATGGTACCTCAATAATCAAAACAACATCAAAAAATCAAAAACAATGGAGATTTGAGTATTGTAAGAATCATCGCACATGACGCCATGAAAGGATGCTGGACAAGAATCGAGATCTGAGTATTGTAGATGACGGAATCGAGATCTGGACAAGTAAAATTATTCCCCTGAAGACTTAGATTTTGAAGCATTTTGAGATCTGGACAAGAATCGAGATCTGCACATGACGCCATTGTTGATTTCGAGATCTGGACAAGGATGCTTAGGGTTTAGATGATTGAGTGTTCGAAAATTTTGAAGCATTTTCAAGTAAAATGTGAAGGAACACACTTGTTTCACTGGCGGATTCGTGAAGTAACAATAAACAAAAACAAGTCGAAGAGCTTGTTTCAATGGCAGATTTGTTGCTGTTTTTCGATTGAAATTTGATAAAAAGAATGATATTTTGAGTTGGAAATTTCTAGGATTAGAGGGAAGTGAGAGAGGAAGAAGAGGGATTAAGGTTAGAGAAGGGAGAAGAGGCGATGAGAGAGCTGAGGGAGAAAATGAATATATATACTAGGGTTTATTAAAGCCATTTGGGCAACCCTAAAATGGGCTTTTTAAAGCCTTATTGGCTGCGGACTATTCAAAACCGAAGCCATTAACCTTTTCTTTCTTGAAAATTCACTTATTGGCTGCGGACAAGGGCTAAACCGCAGCCAAAGAGTATTTTTTTAAAAAAATTATGGCTATTGGCTGCGAACATGGGCTAAACCGCAACCAATGAGTATTTTTTAAAAAATTATGGCTGTTGGCTGCGGACATGGGCTAAACCGCAGCCAATGAGTAATTTTTTAAAAATTATGGCTATTGGCTACGTTTATCTAAAACACGCAGCCAATTAGCAGCAGCCAATACGTTTTTTTCCACTAGTGCCACTTAACAATTTCAGATACACCCTTTAGTTCTTCACATATTACTCGATTATGAAACCAATCAATAAACGTCTTGTTATGCAACTACATCAATACCCTATCACCTTTAGACGGATATTTTGCGCGCAATATGTCAAAATGCTCATGCGAAAAAGGATGAATTCTGAAATATGATGCAACACATACATGTTTGCTTGTAACAGACTATCCCGAGAAAGTGTGATTGTTTTGGAGCCAATTGTTCCTTTTCCCTCAAGTCTTCCTTCATGTCGAGAGGTGGGAAGTCCAACAGGCTTTGCCATAGCGATATACTCGACTATAAAGTTACCAATCTCATCGCTTACTGTGCCTTGAATCATACTCCCCCCTGGTTGTGCTGGATTCCTCACTTTGTTTTGTAAAACACCCATGTATCTCTCAAAATGATAACACCACCTTAAAAAAACTGGAGCCAAAAGCTTGATTTCACGAACAAGATGAATAATAATGTTGGCCCATTTGGTTTTGATGATAACATAAACTTTATTAAACAAACATATTATGTTTTTGAGATTGTGTGATAGGTCAAATATCCGATCTTTAAAAGGGTCGTTGATGGACCATTAGAAGTTGAAAAGGGATTACTACGTAACTGTTTCAAGATCAAGTCAAAGTTCGAAGATTGGTCAATCAGAGACAGTGCAGTGTTCCCAGATCAACAGTCAGAGAAGAAGTCAGCAAAAATAATTAAGAAAATAATTTTTAATTTTTATTTTTTCTTTTTTAGTTTTGTTGTACGGTTGATAAAAACTAGGTTGCACAAGGTAGTTATCTTGAAAATATTTTAAATCTAGATCTTAAATTAAAATAACTAACTTTTTAATTTAAATCTTATAATTAGATTTCTTATATTTTGTCTTAGCTATTTTTAGCTAGAATACAAGAAAAACTTGGAGTAACCACCAAGTTTTCTAACCATTATCTCACGTCAACTAGCCCACTATTCCCACATCTTTAGATCATGGGATTAAGGCTTGGCAAGATCTAAAAAGTATTTAAATGGGATTTTGCAAACCGGCACATTTGGTGATCAATTTCAAGAGAAAATATTTTTCTAAAAAAATATTTTGTGCCCAATATTTTCGTGAGTATTCAAATCAAAGAATAGGAAATCTTGAATGTTTTAATTGCTAATTAATTTCAAGATTAGATCCTTGTGCAATTCTTGTTTTGTTCATCCACATTTTTAGATAAATCTTGTATGGGTTTATTTGAGAGAATTTGTAATTAGACTTGGGTAAGTCTAAAGGGGAATAGAGAATAGAGAATAGAGAAAGAGAAGGAGAATAGAGAAAGGGAACGAGAAGGAGAAACCGAGAGTTGAGAAAGAGAAGGAGAAGAGAATAGAGAAAGAGAAGGAGAAATTATTTTGTGTAATAGAGAATTGATTTACATAAAATAATAGAGAAGAGAAATCCCTAGAGGGTCGTGGTTCTTTTTCCCACGTTAAATCTTGGTGTTTCTTTTTAGTTTTCTTTATTTTGTCTTGAGTATTTTTATTATTCAAATTCCGCAAGAAAATAGGGCAAAAAATATTCTAAAGGGCAAAAGCAACAATTCACCCCCCTCTTGTTGCAGTTCATTGTCTCTAAGTGTTTCTACAATTGGTATCAGAGCCATGTTCCTCATTTGACTTGGAAACCCTGAGAGCCGTATCTTGGTGTATTAGAGATGCTGAAAATGAACGAACGCATGGAAGAAGGGTACTCTACTTAGAGACCACCAATGTTCGATGGCAAATTCTATACATATTGGAAAAACAGGATGGAGATCTTCATCAAAGCTGAAAATTATCAAGTTTGGAGAGTCATCGAAATTGGAGATTTTGAGGTAACAACTACCAACTCCAATAACGAGACTGTTCCCAAACCTAGGGGTGAAAGTTCGGTGTACGGTTTGGTTTTTTAACTAAACCAAATCCAACCGTAATTATTTCGGTTTTAAAATTTTCAGTCCAAAACCCAACCTTATTTATTCGGTCTCTACACCGCACCAAACCATATTTTATTTCCAAAGACCGAATTAAACCGCCAAAGACCGAAATTGTGTTTTGAACATTGTTGAAGCCATGAAGGTAGTGAAATCTTTTGTCAAATTAGGCTGTATATTTATTCATCCAATAACATATAAAAGTATTTTGGATATTAAAATTTTCTCAAATAATACAAGTTCAATCTAGTAAACAATTAAAATATAGAGTAGTACAATAAAATATCATTAAAATGATGCAAAATTCATAAAGCTTACAAGATTTACAATGATTCACATTTTGAAGCAAAAAACAAACATATTTATGAACAAATCAGTATATAAAACATTAAGAAAACCAAGAAACAAGATGCTGAGCGTCGAGGATAATGAGCTTGAAGATTTGGATGATGTAGAGAGGATAATGGAGGAGGAAGCAAGTCTAAATGATGATTTGGATGAAGATGTAGAGAAGATGTAGAGAAGATGAAGATTTAGATAACTGCCACTTTAACCCTTCAAAATTTACTAATTTAGAGGAGAAACTAGGAAGCAAGTCAGGAAGAATGAGAAAAGAAATTAGGTAGAAAAATTAGGGTTTTTTGTATTATATATGACGGCTGGTGTAAGGGTTCAACTTTTTCTGGCCCATTTTCATTCATTTCTTTATTGGGCTTACCACATTGTTGAATATTTCGGTTCACATTTCGGTGTTCGGTCCCGTAATTTCTGAAACCGAGTCCAAACCTAATTAATTCGGTTTTTTGATTTTCAATCCAAATCCAAACCATATTTTAAATTCGGTCTGGACTGATTCGGTTTACGGTTTTAATCCGAATAACTTTCACCCTTACCCAAACCTATTACAGAATATGAGAAAGAAGATTTTCAAAAGATGGAAATGAATGCTCTTGCTATCAAATTACTTCATTGTGGGCTTGGTCCAAATGAACATAATCGCATTATGGGATGCAGAACCGCCAAACAAATTTGGGATCTGCTGGAGGTTACCCACGAAGGAACGAGTGAAGTAAAGCGTTCCAAGATTGATTTGCTCATGTCCAAATACGAAAGATTCATGATGGAACCTAAAGAAAGCATTCAAGAAATGTTTACTAGGTTCACGAATATCACGAATGAGCTTGTCTCCCTTGGAAGGCTAATTCCCTCAGATGAACAAGTGCGAAAAATCCTAAGAAGCCTACCTCAAGATGATCGTTGGAGAGCTAAGGTCACAACCATTCAAGAATCTAATGATTTCACAAAGTTTAATCTGGAAGAGTTGGCTGGATCCCTTATGACTCATGAATTACATTTGGGAACAGCTGACAGTTCCAGGAACAAGGGTTTGGCTCTGACAGCAAACGATCAAGAAGAATCAGAAACTGATGAGGAAGAGGCAGCAATGCTGGTACGTAGATTTAAGAAGTTCTTCAGGAACAACAAGTATAAAAATCAAAGAAATAACAAAGAAAGAGGAACTTCAAATTCCAAAACATATGAATGCTACAAATGTGGAAGTACCGAGCATTTCATCAAGGATTGCCCATTATGGAAGAATGAGAAAGTTAAAGGGAAAGCAAGAGAAACAGGAAGACAACCTACAAAAGGAAACTTCAACAAAGCCGATTTACGCAAAGCCATGATAGCTGCATGGGGAGAATCCGAAAGCGAGGCCGAAACCGAAGCTCCCGTTGAAGAAGAAGAAGTAGTCAATCTATGTCTCATGGCGACGCATGATGAGAAGTCTAAAGGAAAAGAGGTACTGTCTTCTGATCCATTTTCTGATTACTTATTTAAATTGGATAAACATAGATTAGTTAAAATGATTTTAGAATCTCACGAAAATTTAGAAAAACAAACAACCATCTGTCTCAAAACTGAAAAAGACCTTAAGGCTTGCAAAGACCAAATATCCTACCGTAATTCTTTTAGGTCCGATGTGCAAACTCGATTCTTTGAATTGCTTGATAATAATGTGATGTTAAAAGAAGCTATAGAAAAGGTTAAAGAAGAAAACATCATGTTAAATATTGAATTAAATCAACTTAAGCAATTTGAGATGGAAGTGAATTATGAGTCTAATAAAGAAATTAAATGTGTCCTTCTACAAATGAAATTAGACCCAGAATCCGCCTTAAAAGAAAATGATCGACTTAAGCTTGAATTAAATTCAAGAGAAAAAGGGAAAATCAAAGAAGTTCCCAAATGGATTCTAAATGCTAAAACCAAAGGAACCGAAGGTCTAGGATATGACAAACATGATAAAAAGAAAAAGGTCTATGTTGATCTCCAAAGTAAAAAGGTCTGTTCCTTTTGTGGCAAAACTGGTCACCTGAAACATCAATGTTTAAAAAAGGAACAGCATAACAAAACGAACCAAATTTATGTCGATAGAGTTTGGATTAAGAAATATGATTCTTGTATAATCGACATGGAACCCAAGGATGGCTGGGTTCCACCCTCTAACAACTAAGTTCGTTTTGCAGGTTCTAGTGAGGGGGAACAGCTCATGGTATCTCGACAGTGGCTGTTCCAAGCACATGACAGGCGATAGATCAAAATTTCTCTCACTAGAAGCCTATGATGGAGGAACTGTGACCTTTGGCGACAACATGAAAGCTGAAATCATTGCAAAAGGCAAGATAGGAAGGTCAAGTTCCCATGCTATAGATAATGTATTTTTGGTCGAGAATTTAAAGCACAATCTTTTAAGTATTTCTCAATTTTACGACAAAGGTAACTCTGTAAACTTTACTTCTGAAAAGTGCATCATTTCTAGGAACGACACAGGAGACATCATTCTAGAAGGAATCAGAAAAGGGAACACCTACGTGGTGGACCTGCACATTGTTCCTAAAACCAGTCTAACATGTCTAAGCGTTATAGAAGATGACCCTCTTCTTTGGCATAAACGATTAGGTCATGCTAGTTTTTCATTACTTAATACTTTACGATCTAAAGACCTAGTAAGAGGATTACCGTCCCTTAAATTTCAAAAGAATGAAGTATGTGATCCTTGTGCCAAAGGAAAACATGCAAGGTCATCCTTCAAACCTAAACAAGTCGTGACCACCTCAAGACCACTTGAATTAATTCATATGGATCTTTGTGGACCAATGAGAATCCAAAGTCGCAGCGGTAAGCGATATGTTTTTGTTATAGTTGATGATTACAGGAGATCGACATGGACTTTATTTTTATCTAGCAAAGACGAGGCTTTTGATGAATTTGTTGCATTCGCTACAAAAATTCAGAAATCTAGTAACAATCAACTAGTCCACATAAGATCGGATCATGGTAAAGAATTTGAAAATTCAAAGTTTATGGATTATTGCAATGAGCATGGTTTAAGCCACAATTTTTCCGCACCTAGAACACCACAACAAAATGGTGTGGTTGAACGTAAAAATAGAACCTTAGAGGAAATGGCTAGAACTATGTTAATTGCTAGTGGTCTACCTAGAAATTTTTGGGCCGAAGCCGTTAATACTGCATGCTATATATTAAATCGCGTATTAATTAGACCAATCACTTCTAAAACCCCCTACGAATTATTTAAAGGAATTAAACCTAATATTTCATATTTTCGAGTCTTTGGATGTCGATGTTTTGTGCATGTTAATGGAAAACGAAATATAGGTAAATTCGATGAAAGAAGTGATGAAGCGGTATTTCTTGGCTATTCATCTCATAGTAAAACATATAGAGTTTATAATAAGAAAACCATGTGTGTTGAGGAATTTGTTCACATAATATTTGATGAAACTAACTTTATGGCGAGTGAACAAGAAACAGGTGATTTTAAGATAGGTCTTGCTGATTTGGACGATGAAGAAAATATACAAAAGGAGCAAGATCAAGAAGAACAACAACAGGTTCAGAATGTTGAACCAAATCAAGAACAGGAGCCACAGGCAGAACTGGAACAGCCTGCAATTCCTAATCCAGATATCCCAAGAGAAATTCAAGAAGAAAGAAATGATTGTGAACCAAATCAGAATCAAGTCAGTGAGCCTGCTTCCACGTCTGTCTCCACCAGAGACTTTGTTCCAAGACCGTGGAAACACCAAAAATCACATCCACTTGACTTGATCATAAGCGACATGAACAAAGACATACAAACAAGGTCACAAATGAGAAACTTTTGTGCACACTTTGCTTTACTTTCAACAATGGAACCCAAGAATCATGAAGAAGCTTTACAAGATTCGGATTGGGTGGTAGCTATGCAAGACGAATTGAATGAGTTTGAAAGAAACAAAGTATGGCACTTGGAAGCAAAACCTAAGAACAAAAAGATTATTAGGCTGAAAGGAACAAGCTGGATGAACATGGCACAATTGTTAGAAACAAAGCAAGGTTAGTGGTAAAAGGATACAATCAACAAGAAGGTATTGATTATACTGAAACTTTTGCTCCCGTAGCTAGATTAGAAGCTATTAGAATTCTTATTTCTTTTGCTGCTTTCATGAATTTTAAATTATATCAAATGGACGTAAAATGTGCATTCTTAAACGGGTTTCTAGAAGAAGAAGTATTTGTGGAACAACCACCTGGCTTTGAAAACCTAATTTCTCCGGATCACGTCTACAAGCTTGATAAAGCTCTTTATGGGCTAAAACAGGCACTTAGACAATGGTACGAGAGATTATCTAAGTTTTTGATTGATAACAAGTTCATACGTGGTAAAATTGATAAAACCTTATTCTTTAAGAATAAAGGTTCGAATATTTTAGTTGTTCAAATATATGTTGATGATATTATTTATGGTGCTACTAATGAATCGTTATGTAAGGAATTTGCTGACCTAATGAGTAATGAATTCGAAATGAGTATGATGGGAGAATTAAATTTCTTCCTTGGTTTGCAAATCAAACAAACTGCTAACGGTATTTTTATTCATCAACAAAAATACATAAAAGAACTTCTAAAGAAATATGGACTAGACAATGCTAAGACAAACCATACACCCATGGCCACTAACATTAGATTAGACGAAGACTCTAACGGAATTAATGTTGACCAAACGATGTATAGAGGCATGATAGGATCTCTACTATACTTAACAGCTAGTAGACCCGATATATCCTTTAGTGTTGGTTTGTGTGCTAGATTTCAATCAAATCCTAAAGAATCACATCATACGGCAGTTAAAAGGATTCTAAGATATTTAAAGGGAACAGATGACTTATCCCTATTTTATCCTAAAAGTGATGTCTATGACTTGAAAGGGTATAGTGATGCAGATTATGCAGGTGACCTTGTGAATAGAAAAAGCACTTCAGGAATGGTACAGTTTCTTGGATCTTGTTTGGTATCATGGAGTTCCAAGAAACAGAACACAGTAGCTTTATCCACTGCAGAAGCTGAATATGTAGCAGCAGCAGCCTGCTGTTCCCAAATGCTTTGGATTAAACAACAGCTAAGAGATTTTGGTATTAAACTTGAATGTGTTCCTATTTATTGTGATAATACTAGTGCTATATGCATTTCTAAAGATCCAGTGCATCATTCTAGAGTTAAACATATTCATATTAGACACCATTTTCTTAAGGATAACGTAGAGCATAAAAATATTATTGTTAAACATGTCAATACTAGTGATCAAGTTGCAGATATTATGACCAAACCGCTTCCAAGGGAACAATTCGAAAAGATGAGGTTGGAGCTAGGTATGATCAACCTTCACTAAAGTTTAATGCTAGTATTCCTCCTCAAAACATCTTGAAAAATCGGAAGGGTTCAATCAACCACAACAACCAAGATTGATTATTCAATCATAGCGAGATTTGGGTATGCTTCTATTTAAGTATATGTCTTAAACTTTATCTTGATTGCTTGCATGTTTGAACTGATTAGACCAAGTAGCATAAATTTATTTTATATTATATATTATTATTTTATATATTATTACCCACATATTATAAATTATTTTTCAAAAATACAAAAATATTTTATTTTTCACAAATTCCAGCATTTTATTCTATTTTAATTTATTACGGTGAGTCAACATATTTTATGAAATGGAAGACGGATCATCGAGGTATTTCGGAAAGTAGTTATCTTAGTCGACATATTCAACGAACGAAGCTTAATTAATAACCACCCTTACACCTCCTAAAACCGCCATTATAGAAGTAGTACAAACCCCTCACTAACCGTACCTTCACACCTTTATAACCCTTACACTCATTTGTCCCATCCATCACTCACATCCACCTTACTTGTACTACTCTTGCAAACCGTCAATCCCATTAAAAGCTTAAAATTTTTTTAATCCCTAATTTCTCTCATCCTCACCATGAAAACCCCAAAATCATCTTCATCAAGCAAGAAAATGCCGAAATCCTCTCAACCCAAACCATTACAAGTAATCTACCCTGACATACCACCTTCATCTTCACAAGAACCATCCAAGACTAACACTCCAAAACAGCCAATGCATGCCGGAGAAAAGAGAACCCGTGGAACCCCAAAAGGTACTTCTTCATCCAAACCACCTAAAAGGAACAAGCGCATAGATCCTGATAGTGCGGAAGAGGTAGCAAAAGAGATGTCAGTCGGGTTTGGACTGGATAAATATTGGTATGATTCTACTTTCTTTCCCCAATTTCATGCTATATTACAAAATCAGGGGTGGGAAAGTTAATGTATGATCATTCATGCAACCCTATTTACCCAAATTTGATGCGTGAATTTATTCAAAATTTTTCCATAGAAAATGGTGTTTGCTCCAGTACAACTAAAGAAATTAAAATTGAATTTAGTAGTTTGATGATTGGCGAGTGGTTTGAAGTTCCTACCGTTGGTTTTGACACATATTATGTTGGGTCCAAAATCGTTTTTTCTGGTATTACTGAGAAGACCGTCCTGAAATTTCTTGGTCAGGAAGATAAGAAAAGGTTCAGTCACATGTCTTTGTCTCCATTACATAAACTTCTCTACAACATTGCCCGTAGATTCATTTTGCCCCGCAACTCAAAGCGGAGTGAAGTCAATTTACGCGATGCCACATTGATTTATTGCATGGCTAACCATATTAAAATTAATTTTCCGTCGTTGATGGTGTCTCATTTGTCTGAGTGTGTTGAGAAGGGTCTCATGATTGGTTATGGAGGGCTGTTAACTTGTGTTTTTAGAAAGTTTGGTGTACCACTTGAGGGTCTTCATTTCCCCATGTCCGCAAACAATCAAATAGGCGCTAAGTGCCTTAAAAATTTACATTTAAATGTGAATGAGAAGGGAATTTTAGAGGACCTCATAGATGTTGATGAGGTTGTTTCTGATGAAGAGGAAGTTGAAAATGAAGAAGAGGTTGAGGAGGAAGGAAAGAAAAAGAAAGAAAAGGAAATGGAGGATCACTGTGCTGTTCCCTCTGCCAGTACTAAGGAGGCAGAGGTGAATGAGGATAAGAAGGAAGCTCCTTCTGAGGGGGAAGCTTCAAAGGAGGAACTTGAGGAGGTTGACTCCAGTGATAGTTCAAGTGATGAGGAGGTTACTAAACCTATTAAGGAGGATTCAAAAATCGCTCCTAGGAAAAGTACAAGGCTTGCTTCTAAGGTAAAGGTTGGTAAGGATGAAGCTACATCTAGTCACCCTACCAAACAAACTATTGATGCCCCATCCTCACCTAAACCAGTATCACCTATACCATCACCACCACCATCACCAATAGCAACTACTCCACCACCATTTACATCACCACCATCACCCACTGGTTTTTAGAAGGAGTCCTCACCCTTTCCTCCAACTCCAATTGATCTTATCCTTTCCAAATTTGATTCCTTGTAGTCCCAACTCATTGCTTTCCAAAGTGAAGTTCGTGCCTCACTGTCCACACTTGAAGAGCACATGTCCTAGATGGAGTCCCGTCTTGGAGCAAAGCTTGACACAGTGGAGGTGCAGACTGAATTTGTTGATGAGGAGACTGCTGCCTGATCCCTCCTGCTTCTGTTTTCAAATTTGAATTTAATGTTTGTTGGCCACATCGTTTGTAATCTTTAAACAATTTTTTTTCTTATTTTGTGTACCAGCTGGGGTACAAAACAATTTGCTTTTGGTTTATGCTACTAACCCACAACTTTTAATCCTTAATATCATCTTTTATTATCTATCCCCATGGTCTATGATGTTTGAATGCGTGCTTTCTTGATTCATGTTTGGGCATTTATTTTCTTAGTTTGCTGCTTACTATCTTAATTTGTCTAACGCTTTCCTTAGAGCTGTGGATTGGTTTACACCCCTACTTTTTGATTGATGCCAAAAGAGGGAAGAGTGGCAAACAAACTTAATTGATGCTTGTGAATGCTTACGTTTTTGCTTATTCTCTAAATAATTGATTCTCTGTTTTGTGTTCTAAACCTACGACTTTTTAAGACTTTAGTTTGTTCTAAAACTTTTAGAATGTTCTTAGTTTATGATTTAGGTTTCTCTTTTATAATGCTTAGTATATGACTTACTGTTTGATATACTTAGGCTATGAAATGATCATCATTGGTTTACTTATATTATGTTTGGTTTACTTAATTGGTTAATTGTTGTTTGATACGATTTATTGAATATCACTTTTGTTTACCTATGATTCTCACATAATAATTTGAAGTACTTAGACTGTTGTGTTTCTTAATTTTATGTTTTCATGTTTCTTAGTTTATAATTTTCTTTATTTATAAGTTTTTGTTATTTATGTTTTGTTCTATTTTGTTTTGTTTTTAAAATTAAAAACTTAAGTCATGTTTAACCACATGATTTTCGAAAAAAAGTTTTAAAATTTATTTATTTTTTATTTATTAGAGTAATATGTTTACATTAGAATTTAGTAAATTATTTGTAACGATTTATTTACTAGATATGGTTGAATGTGTGTTAATCTCAAGCATGTTCACTTTATTTGTTTTACTCTATTTTTATTAAGTTTGTTTATAAAGTTTGTCATCATCAAAAAGAGGGAATTTGTTGGCCCATTTGGTTTTGATGATAACATAAACTTTATTAAACAAACATATTATGTTTTTGAGATTGTGTGATAGGTCAAATATCCGATCTTTAAAAGGGTCGTTGATGGACCATTAGAAGTTGAAAAGGGATTACTACGTAACTGTTTCAAGATCAAGTCAAAGTTTGAAGATTGGTCAATCGGAGACAGTGCAGTGTTCCCAGATCAGCAGTCAGAGAAGAAGTCAGCAAAAATAATTAAGAAAATAATTTTTAATTTTAATTTTTTCTTTTTTAGTTTTGTTGTACGGTTGATAAAAACTAGGTTGCACAAGGTAGTTATCTTGAAAATATTTTAAATCTAGATCTTAAATTAAAATAACTAACTTTTTAATTTAAATCTTAAAATTAGATTTCTTATATTTTGTCTTAGCTATTTTTAGCTAGAAGACAAGAAAAACTTGGAGTAACCACCAAGTTTTCTAACCATTATCTCACGTCAACTAGCCCACTATTCCCACATCTTTAGATCATGGGATTAAGGCTTGGCAAGATCTAAAAAGTATTTAAATGGGATTTTGCAAACCGGCACATTTGGTGATCAAATTTCAAGAGAAAATATTTTTCTAAAAAATATTTTGTGCCCAATATTTTCGTGAGTATTCAAATCAAAGAATAGGAAATCTTGAATGTTTTAATTGCTAATTAATTTCAAGATTAGATCCTTATGCAATTCTTGTTTTGTTCATCCACATTTTTAGATAAATCTTGTATGGGTTTATTTGAGAGAATTTGTAATTAGACTTGGGTAAGTCTAAAGGGGAATAGAGAATAGAGAATAGAGAAAGAGAAGGAGAATAGAGAAAGGGAACGAGAAGGAGAAACCGAGAGAAGAGAAAGAGAAGGAGAAGAGAATAGAGAAAGAGAAGGAGAAATTATTTTGTGTAATAGAGAATTGATTTACATAAAATAATAGAGAAGAGAAATCCCTAGAGGGTCGTGGTTCTTTTTCCCACGTTAAATCTTGGTGTTTCTTTTTAGTTTTCTTTATTTTGTCTTGAGTATTTTTATTATTCAAATTCCGCAAGAAAATAGGGCAAAAAATACTCTAAAGGGCAAAAGCAACAATTCACCCCCCCCCCTCTTGTTGCAATTCATTGTCTCTAAGTGTTTCTACAAATAAGATGAACCATTATGTCAAAGAATGAAGGTGGAAAATACATCTCAAACTTGCATAAAGTTACAATCACGTCGACATGAAGAGCAACAAGTTTAAAGGGATCAAGAACTTTACTACAAATAGTATTGAAGAACGAACATAGCTCGTAATAGCATATCTCACATGTTTTGGCAATATTCCACGTAGTGCGATCGGTAAGAACACTTGCATCATTACATGGCAATCGTGATATTTCATGCTTCCCAACTTCAATTTACCATTTAGGGTCACAAATCTCTTCATGTTGGATGAGTACCCAGACGAAACCTTAATGCCATACAAAGACTCACAAAAGGCCCGCTTCTCTGCTTTGGACAATGTGTAGCAAGCTGGAGATAAATAAACTTTTTCACTACTCATCTTATTCTTACCGATCTTTCCCTTACTACTACCACCAACTTCATCAGTTCTTTTTCTTTTCTTACTCACCTTAACATGTGCCCACAACTCCGGACGAATACCCTTACATTCAAAGTAATCTCGCACGGCCTTATTATCCTTGTCTTACCCGGAATGTTCATGAGAGTCCCGAATATGGCATCGCATACATTTTTCACTATATGCATAACGTCAAGACAATGCCTAACCTGTAGATCTCTCCAATATGGAAGCGTCCAAAAGATTGATTCTTTTTTCCATAGTCGATCTTCACCCCTTTGGACTTGCCCTGTTTTACCAAATACAGTCTCAACCCCCTTAACTTGTTCGTAAACCTCATAACCGGTCAACGGTCGACGAGCTACACGGTCCTCAACCTCCCCGTTGAACATCTTCTTCATCTTACGGTATTGGTGATCTCGTGGGAGGAACTTTCGATGGTTCATGAATACATGCTTGCACATAGGAATCCACGTGGATTCCATGTCATCGATACATATTGGGCACGCTTTCTTCCCTTTGTTCTTATACCCTGATAAGTTTCCATATGCCGGAAAATCGTTAACGGTGCATAAGAGCATTGCACGCAAGGTGAACTCCTCATTAGCATATGCATCAAACACGGAAAATCCTTCATCCCACATCTTTCTTAAATCCTCAACGAGAGGTGCAAGATATACATATATGTCATTGCCAAGTTGCTTAGGACCCGAGATAAGAAGGGAAAGCATAATGTACTTACGCTTCATACACAACTAAGGTGGCAAATTATAGATCACTAAAAGTACCGTCCAAGTACTATGTTGAAAACTAAGATAACAAATGGGTTCATTCCATCCGTGCACAGTCCGAGCTTTAAATTACGAACTTCATCTCCAAAAGTCTTGTGTAACCTATCAATACTCTGAGAATTGGATGGATGTGTGAGTAAGTGATCTTTCTTCACCCTATCTGCATGCCACCTCAAATTTAGCGCATCTTTCTTTATAGAAAACAAACGCTTGAATCTAGGTATTATTGGAAGATACCACAATACCTTAGCCGGGGGCCCTTTAACATCTCGAGCCCCTTTACGCTTGTAACACGATAACCCACACCTAGGACACTCTTCTATGTTCTCGTTTTCATTCCGATACAATACACAATCATTCGGACACGCATGAATCTTCTGGTACTCTAACCCGAAAGGACACATTAGCTTTTTGGCATAGTATGTCGAGTTTGGAAGTTCATTTCCCTCAGGAAGCATCTCACCTAACGCTTCTAATAACATTGTGAAACTAGTGTCACTCCAATTGAACTTTGACTTAATGTTGAAAATCGTCAAAATTGTTGTAAGTTTGGTGAACTTTGTACATCCAGGATACAAAGGCTTTTGAGAAACCTCTGTCAACAAGTCAAATACACGATGACGTTTTCCTAACTCATCCTCGACTCCCTCCATCATCTCATCAACACGATCCACATCCTCATCAACATTCTCTTCATCCACTACATCCTCATTGACATCGGCCACATTATTGACATCTTAACAACACTCTTTTCCTTGTAAACTCCCTCCTCACCATGCCAAACCCAAACATGATATTGAGGCCTAAACCCACGTCGAAGTATGTGCTCCCTAAGGATATAAACACTATCTACCTTTGATACATTGCCACAATTGACACATGGGTAATAAAAACCAACCCCCCCGTCCTAACTTGATGTTCAACCGCAACACTACGAAATTCTAATACGCCATCAATAAATTCTGACGATTCAATGCTTCCATACATCCAAGAAAGATCTTTTGTCATCCTAAGTGTGATTATTTAATTCAAAACAAAATTAATACACATATATACTTATTTATACCAAACATATTCAACCCTAAAAATTGTTGGAATTTAGAGTGTATAGTGGACATCGGAAATGATTTAATTAATTAAATTAAGTAAATAATTTAATTAAATTAAAGTATATAATCCCAAGGTTGTAAAATATATGTAACACCCCTGAATTTCCAACCCCTTAAACGAAACCAAAAATCGTAAAAGACGAGAGGGAATTCGGGTGTTACATAAAAAGAAAAGAAAAAGTTAAATTTAAAATAAGCATTAAAGGTTTATTTTAAAAAAAAAGGTGAGTGGAAATTTCGGCAGCACTTGCCCTAAAACTATGCGTCTTTGTATAAAAACATAGGTTATTTAGAATCTAATAAAGCAAAGGCATCAACGGTCTATCAAAACTATATCACGGCGGAATGATTCATCGCCGGCTTCTCAAATCAACATGCTAAGCATGGATCGTGGTTCCGATGACAACGCTTGCGTTTTAAAAAGATTTGACTCCTTTAAACCGTACAAGTTAAAAACAACGCAGCGGAAAATACAAATATACAAAAGGAGAACACAAGGCCTCATAACCAAACGTATGTAACTAAAGCTTACAAACGATAAATAAGAACTACAGAATCAAATTAACGGTATGACACAAGTTATGCTTCGCCCTCGTCACTCTCCCCCAATGCAATGCAATGCAAAAGAAGCTCCAATACCTGCTACGACTGCCCATGATACTCCTGCTGCTCAACATTAGACCAAGGCCAATGTGTCATAGCAGGACAATCATAGAAAATCGTCAAACAATCAAACATAAACACAAATGCGTACACGTCAGTAACTAGTATCAAATATAATAAGACCAACTAATAGATAATATTATGCAATGCAATAACATAAGATGATTTCATCGGACACAAGCACAAATAGCAATCGTTTACCGTCCACCTACGCTTCTTGAACAGAATGTAGGTCTTCACATTTCTCTTCTCAAAACATAACATCTTGCAGAACATGAGTAGTATCAACTCAACCAAGGCATTAACAGACTATTTAGCACGGGACCCAATAGAGTTTGTCTATCTTAGAGTAAGGTATTCATAGCCCATCTCTGGGACGGGTGATTCCTTTGAGGTAAGTTAACTTAGGCGCACTTCTCACTAGCATAAACTATTCTATGAATGAGTAACATTCTATCAGTAGATCTTTTCTTCACTTCATGGCAGTGACATGGCCATGGGCGTTATCGGCCACCCGGCGCCCATGGTAAAGTATGAGCTCATACCCCCTCCAGCTGACCCTCTCGGGTCCTACCTTTGGGAAACTAACACTGGGGTACCAAATCCAGTGGAGAGGCAACCATATTAGGGTTTGCAAGGCCCGCATGGTGACACCTCGGTCAAGGGGCGTTATCGGCCACCCGACGCCCAATTGACAAAGTATGCTCATACCCCCCTTACGGTGGTCCCGTCGAACCTCACCTAGGGGACTACTAAATCAACCGGATATAATCCTGTTGAGTCACGCCAACTAATCATAATTTGGTACTTTATCAAAGGGGAATAACTCCCGCTTTTCACTATTAATGAATGCCCTGGGATAGCAGAACGCTTATACCCACTGAGCAACTCAAAAGAAATATGAAATTCAACTATAAAGGAGTCATTCTAACTCCAAGTAAGGCATAATCTAATTCTTAAATAAATAAGGGGGAAATGGTCCCCGCCTTCTACTAATACTCTCATTCTCTAAACTATTTTATGCTCGAGGATTTCGTAATCGATATCTCTTCCTACAAGACTTACTTGCTAATATATCATAATTTTGATACAATGCATATATATCACAATAAACAATGAACAATAATGTCTTAAAGGAAAATTGTACATAAGAATTAGTTACTGCGTATACGTACCTGTAAGCGTCACTGCACGACAAAAATCACGATAATCACCCAACTAAGGTTCTATTGTCCTTTTATGAACTGGGAACCTATACACGTTTGGAGTAGAACTAATAAGCTTATTTGTCTCCACTCTAGGGCATCTAAATGCTAGGATAAGCTATCATTCACCCATTCCAAGTAACTTCCACTTATTTTGATGCAAACTAAATCAATTGACATGTTCAATTTATATTAATCATAAGTTGTGAATTTAACTCAATAACCAATGCAAATAGACTTTCACATTCACTAAACAAACGATCTAATAAGGGTTCACATCAACAAAGTGCCTTTTATGACCATTTCTTCAAACCTATGGGACTCGAGTAATAATACCATATCACCATGTCATGTCATCAACTAACAACACTTGTACAACTACATTAATACTAATAACTTAATATAATGTTGATGTTAGTGGTAATCTCAAGTTGTGGTATAACACTATAACTTACTACAACACCCAAAATCACTCCCATTGACAAAGGACATGAAAAGAGACACTTCCATAATATAAACAATAACCACCATCATTTATGTGTATATATGTATAATACAAGTAACGGACACCCACTTTTGAGACTAATAAATTCAACCATCTATAATTACTATTATCACCATTCACCATATAATCACATATTTAAATCTCATCAATAATTCAAGTTATTAGACATTCTCAAACGCCAAAGAAGTGCAACTAGTATTATTTCTATCTAAATCGTTAACCGTAGTTCAGAAATATATTAAACTTACAAACCAAATTCTTACATCACTATAATAAGATTCACTAAAAATTAATACACGATCAACCAACTGATAAACATGGAAATTTCCAATTGAAACAAGAAACTAATCAATTTCTTACATTACCAAAATAAGATTCACTAAAATATAATAAACAATCAACCCAAACTCATGATAAGATTTAACCAACTTGATAACAATCAACCCACAACCATAGTTTCTAACCACACTTTATTAAACCCTAAGTCATAAACATATTCAATTTATCAAATTAAACTCTTACCCACAAAAAGATTCAAAGAAAATAACACAAAACCAACACCAAACTCATAAACATAATAAAATCTCAATTAGAACTAGATAATTTAATTAGAGAATAAAAGAGATGGCTTACTAAGGTGAAGAGGGAGGAGGTTAGTGTGGTGGTGGAGAAGAGTCACGGCAGCTGCTAGTGGTGGAAGGGGCTCGGCTGCCCTGCTGGGTGCAGCTCACGACCAACCAAGGAGGCGGTGCTGCTGGTGGTTGGCGTGGGAGAAGGAGGGAGAAAGGGCGGTGGTTGCTGGGCCTATGGCAGCCGTTTAGGGCGGCAGATCTGGCGGCCCACACTAGAGAAAAGAGAAAGAAGAGAGGGAAAGGGTGAATGGGGATGACGGCTCAAATGACCAAAACTAAGGGTTTTGGTCTCACTCAAGAATAAAACCCTAATTTATTTAATTATCTTATTTATTTATTTATTTGTTTATTTATATTCTCACAAGACCTAACTAAGGCGACTCACATTCGTTTTGTTCATATATTTTTAATATGATTATAGTCATATGAAACGAACCTCTTTATCTTAGAGATCGTACTTACAGTTTTAATATAGGTATATATATATATAAGATTTAAATTCGTATATAAAAGAAATTTATTAAGACTAATTCAAATTAATTTAATATATTTATAAAATCTTCAAAACTGATAAAAAAATAATAATAATAGTTAATGACGACATTAATATGACGGGGTGTTACAGACTACCCCCCTTAAAAGGAGTTTCGTCCCCGAAACTAGAGTAACAATGACACTCATCATAAAAAAAGTTTGTATTTCTAATAACTCAAGAAGGTGTTTGAACTATTTTAAGCATAAGAAATGAACTCAGAGATCGTGACTTATTGACTCTTTTATCAAAAAGGATACTCAATCTATCAAAATAGTTGTACATACGCAGTTTCCAGTATTTATAATCGCCAAAATCAACACGAACAACTGAGCAACGCATGAAGTTATGACACAGATTCATTCAAACAACCCATCCATAGCATGTAAGCATGTGGATATCACACAAATTGATTCAAGCTACCAAACAAAAGCATGTGAATTTGTGATAAGTTGATATCATAAAGGAGAAAATGCGTGAAAACGCGTGAAATTCAATCGCATTCTACCCCCCTTAAAACTTAGTTACGACCCCGTAACTCAACTAACCTCAAAATAGGACAATCTGAATCTTTTCTATGACTTCATAAAGTCTTATGAATTTCGGGCTTGACTTGCTTTTACTAACAATTCTTAATACATTTTTTTTTTCATCGGGCGAAACCCTCAATAGTAATCTCTCATAGTTAACGCATCATAGCCTGTAGTAAACCATCTTTTAAGTTTACTAAGCATCGCAACCCCTTTTTCTTACTTAGTTATCTCATAGAACAATCGACTCAATGAGACGTTTGCTTAATTTGCTTTACTTTAAGTTACAAATTTCAAGTATTATATATGAAGGGCTGGATAATAGTGTAGATATTAGAATAACAAATATCTCAAAATATTTTATAGTGAGGAAGGTCATGCTAGAACAATTGAAGTAACTATGATTGAACAAGGGATTTCACTAGGTGATACGTTGTATGACTTCAATGCAGTATGTCGAATTTGAATGAGTGGGTAACGTTAGATAGTACAATCATTACATGTAATAACGTATTATTAGGACTGGTAAAGAAAATTGAGTTCAATAACCATAACTCCAAAATAATAACCAATTTACTTCAGAACAAGCTTCAAGAGAATCACTCAAATATTTAACAAAGGCACGGATAAAGTTGATGGGATAAGGATAGCAAAATTGTTCAAAAGTAGAATTTAACAACCATTGTCACTACTAATTGGACATATACTTTAAATTCTCACTAACAAATAATAACATGATATAAGTTAATTTCAAGACATTTTAACACAAAAAAGTTTTAGAATATAATTGTATACTACTAAACTCCTATTTAAAATAGTAACCTCACTTTAATACATTAACAAATAAGTTTATATAATAAAATTAAATAAATAAATAAATTGTATTAACTTGACAAGTTTATCTCAGACAAATCAAACACTCAATGTTTTACTTTAAACGTTAGTAAGTTTTATATATGTAAATAAGCACTTAGTTATGCAACTGAATCATTAGTTAAGTTAAACATTTAAGAAGACATTCTACGATAAACTTTTGGACGAGACGATATAGAGTATTAGTAGTGATTCAGTCACCACATTTATAACTGTCTCATCTAAGAAATCCTTCAATTCCATCGTAACAACCCAATAGTACTATATTTGGATCATCAAACTTGACCAGTTCTCCCACAACTACGATAGACATATAATTCTCTAAGTCTTTGCGTTTAACCAAAGGAACAAGACACAAGCCAATCCAATGTATTATGCTAATAAGATACTTAATACTATTGTTACTTTTTATATATATATATATATATATATATATATATATATATATATATATATATATATATATATATATATATATATATATATATATATATATATATATATATATATATATATATATTATTGCTATTATTATTTTTTTATTTATTTATCTATTTTTACATAACTTTTTAATTATAATCCATGAGACAATACATTATTAAACCAATACTTACTCATGCTACCCTGTTACAATCCATACGACATGCTACATGTATTACTTCAATTAATTTAGTTAAGTAGAGTCAATCAACATTGTTATACTTAAATGATGACATCATTACATACTCTCAGCTTCACATATTCAAATTACTTTATTTTACTTATTAAAACACGATCCTGACATTTTACTAAAAAAAAATAGACATCCTCTTTTACTCAAAGATGTATAATGAAATCGTACTATAACATGCTAAATTATACACCATGACTCGGTTAAGAAAGTAACTAATGTAATTGATAACTTGAAACATTACGACTAAATTAAATATACACTCCAATTACATATATCACATCTTAGCAAGTTAATGTAGTTAACTCTTACAAGTTCACATTATTGAGCAGTGAAAACACTATATCTAGCAGAATTGGTTTTCATTTTTCAATGGAAATTCTTTGTACAATACTTTAGACGTACTCGAGGGCTTACAACACATATTAGAACTAATTTAGGAGGATATTATATCAAATTCAACTTGGACATGTTTGGTAGTAATACGTTTGATCACCCTGTCTTAAACGTCTTACCTAACAAATGACCTCGGACTATCACCAAAATAATTTAATATGTTATAAACACAATTAACCGTACAAGACCTTAATGTGATGCGAAAAATAGTGAACTCGTCTAACAATCAGTTCATACTTTTTGATAAATTAAATAGAGGATGAACTTTTTATTTAATCCTTCATAGCTTGAGTACATTTTTTTTTTTTTTGAAATCATAGCTTGCGTACATAATACTTGTACACATGGTTAAAACTTAGACCTATACATATATTACATTCAATTCCCACTGCAGGCATAAGACATTGACTTAGAACTAACTAATAAATTACATGATCCGATTAACTTGAAGTTGCATCACAAAATCATTAAATTCATTCGTTTTAGAAATTTGAAAACATTTATCAATAAACACAATCATACCACACTAAAACATAACATCAGTGTTGATATGACTAATTACTAGCAAGCTTAAACAATCACAATCCACACAAGACTTGCTTGAACTTGATAACACTCAAACTTCAAAACCATCTCAAAATAATCATAACTTCAAAGGAAGATATTGAATCAATACAAGTCTGAACATAACACCTGATGCGATAGTTTGATCTGACCAATATGACATTACCATAAAACTCTTAGAGACATTGAATACAATCTCTTAACTTCAACTTAACAATTTATAGTGGCTATAAAAACAATACTCTTGTAAATCATGATTTGAATTCAGGGGTTCAAGTCTCAGACCATGAACTCTTACCATACTTTGAGCCTTCTCTTTAATATTTAGATTTTGACAGGCTTCTCTAGCTATGAACGTATTATATTTATCAACTGTTGATTAAAATTTTATTTACAAGGTCATATAAAACCCATTTTTTTATTATATAAATGACTTTCATTTACAATCATATTGAATTCTTATCACACTTAATCTCTCGTTTATTTTCTTTTTAAACAGCTTACCCTCCTACTTGAATGCTCATAACCTATATACAAATCAATTTTGATCCACACTTTAAGTACTATGATGAACAAGTGCCCCGGCCTTATGAAAATGTACAACCAGATAATAATAAAAGATAAAAAAAAAGGAAAAATTAAATATATTATCAATATTAAAACTCATAAAACTTAATAAAACTCATTCACATGAACAATTATCGAGAAACGTAAGCCCAAAGTTTGTAATATCCTCGCAACCAAGAGAAAATTCCAAATGGAATGAATTTTTCCAAATTTATTTATTTATTATTTTTTTTTTTGTACTTCATATCCCAGTAATTAATACCTATCATGTAGCTCATGAATTGCACCAGAGACTCCATACTAATCATCAATAATCAAGAATTCATAATACAATTCTACCAAATTGTTAGATTATACAAACATTTGAACCAAAATCATAAGTATTGATCATAACAATGAAACACATGATCACTGATCTTATAGCATCCAATCAAATCATTAATGTATTATGCACGTACAACGATAAGAAAACTTATAACACAAATGATGCTCCTATCCCAAGCCTACCCCAACTCTCACGAATGACTTTAACTTCCAAAACTATTTTAAAATGATTTAAAAACACAAGGCGTCAAAATAGGAACCACTGGCTCTGGTAACCACCTGTAACACCCCTGAATTTCCAACCCCTTAAACGAAACCAAAAATCGTAAAAGACGAGAGGGAATTCGGGTGTTACATAAAAAGAAAAGAAAAAGTTAAATTTAAAATAAGCATTAAAGGTTTATTTTAAAAAAAAGGTGAGTGGAAATTTCGGCAGCACTTGCCCTAAAACTATGCGTCTTTGTATAAAAACATAGGTTATTTAGAATCTAATAAAGCAAAGGCATCAACGGTCTATCAAAACTATATCACGGCGGAATGATTCATCGCCGGCTTCTCAAATCAACATGCTAAGCATGGATCGTGGTTCCGATGACAACGCTTGCGTTTTAAAAAGATTTGACTCCTTTAAACCGTACAAGTTAAAAACAACGCAGCGGAAAATACAAATATACAAAAGGAGAACACAAGGCCTCATAACCAAACGTATGTAACTAAAGCTTACAAACGATAAATAAGAACTACAGAATCAAATTAACGGTATGACACAAGTTATGCTTCGCCCTCGTCACTCTCCCCCAATGCAATGCAATGCAAAAGAAGCTCCAATACCTGCTACGACTGCCCATGATACTCCTGCTGCTCAACATTAGACCAAGGCCAATGTGTCATAGCAGGACAATCATAGAAAATCGTCAAACAATCAAACATAAACACAAATGCGTACACGTCAGTAACTAGTATCAAATATAATAAGACCAACTAATAGATAATATTATGCAATGCAATAACATAAGATGATTTCATCGGACACAAGCACAAATAGCAATCATTTACCGTCCACCTACGCTTCTTGAACAGAATGTAGGTCTTCACATTTCTCTTCTCAAAACATAACATCTTGCAGAACATGAGTAGTATCAACTCAACCAAGGCATTAACAGACTATTTAGCACGGGACCCAATAGAGTTTGTCTATCTTAGAGTAAGGTATTCATAGCCCATCTCTGGGACGGGTGATTCCTTTGAGGTAAGTTAACTTAGGCGCACTTCTCACTAGCATAAACTAGTCTATCATTGATTAATCAATGAGTAACCATTCTATTAAAGTGTAAGCTTTCTATGAATCAATAAGCTTTCTATGAATCAATAAGCTTTCTATGAATGAGTAACATTCTATCAGTAGATCTTTTCTTCACTTCATGGCAGTGACATGGCCATGGGCGTTATCGGCCACCCGGCGCCCATGGTAAAGTATGAGCTCATACCCCCTCCAGCTGACCCTCTCGGGTCCTACCTTTGGGAAACTAACACTGGGGTACCAAATCCAGTGGAGAGGCAACCATATTAGGGTTTACAAGGCCCGCATGGTGACACCTCGGTCAAGGGGCGTTATCGGCCACCCGGCGCCCAATTGACAAAGTATGCTCATACCCCCCTTACGGTGGTCCCGTCGAACCTCACCTAGGGGACTACTAAATCAACCGGATATAATCCTGTTGAGTCACGCCAACTAATCATAATTTGGTACTTTATCAAAGGGGAATAACTCCCGCTTTTCACTATTAATGAATGCCCTGGGATAGCAGAACGCTTATACCCACTGAGCAACTCAAAAGAAATATGAAATTCAACTATAAAGGAGTCATTCTAACTCCAAGTAAGGCATAATCTAATTCTTAAATAAATAAGGGGGAAATGGTCCCCGCCTTCTACTAATACTCTCATTCTCTAAACTATTTTATGCTCGAGGATTTCGTAATCGATATCTCTTCCTACAAGACTTACTTGCTAATATATCATAATTTTGATACAATGCATATATATCACAATAAACAATGAACAATAGTGTCTTAAAGGAAAATTGTACATAAGAATTAGTTACTGCGTATACGTACCTGTAAGCGTCACTGCACGACAAAAATCACGATAATCACCCAACTAAGGTTCTATTGTCCTTTTATGAACTGGGAACCTATACACGTTTGGAGTAGAACTAATAAGCTTATTTGTCTCCACTCTAGGGCATCTAAATGCTAGGATAAGCTATCATTCACCCATTCCAAGTAACTTCCACTTATTTTGATGCAAACTAAATCAATTGACATGTTCAATTTATATTAATCATAAGTTGTGAATTTAACTCAATAACCAATGCAAATAGACTTTCACATTCACTAAACAAACGATCAAATAAGGGTTCACATCAACAAAGTGCCTTTTATGACCATTTCTTCAAACCTATGGGACTCGAGTAATAATACCATATCACCATGTCATGTCATCAACTAACAACACTTGTACAACTACATTAATACTAATAACTTAATATAATGTTGATGTTAGTGGTAATCTCAAGTTGTGGTATAACACTATAACTTACTACAACACCCAAAATCACTCCCATTGACAAAGGACATGAAAAGAGACACTTCCATAATATAAACAATAACCACCATCATTTATGTGTATATGTATAATACAAGTAACGGACACCCACTTTTGAGACTAATAAATTCAACCATCTATAATTACTATTATCACCATTCACCATATAATCACATATTTAAATCTCATCAATAATTCAAGTTATTAGACATTCTCAAACGCCAAAGAAGTGCAACTAGTATTATTTCTATCTAAATCGTTAACCGTAGTTCAGAAATATATTAAACTTACAAACCAAATTCTTACATCACTATAATAAGATTCACTAAAAATTAATACACGATCAACCAACTGATAAACATGGAAATTTCCAATTGAAACAAGAAACTAATCAATTTCTTACATTACCAAAATAAGATTCACTAAAATATAATAAACAATCAACCCAAACTCATGATAAGATTTAACCAACTTGATAACAATCAACCCACAACCATAGTTTCTAACCACACTTTATTAAACCCTAAGTCATAAACATATTCAATTTATCAAATTAAACTCTTACCCACAAAAAGATTCAAAGAAAATAACACAAAACCAACACCAAACTCATAAACATAATAAAATCTCAATTAGAACTAGATAATTTAATTAGAGAATAAAAGAGATGGCTTACTAAGGTGAAGAGGGAGGAGGTTAGTGTGGTGGTGGAGAAGAGTCACGGCAGCTGCTAGTGGTGGAAGGGGCTCGGCTGCCCTGCTGGGTGCAGCTCACGACCAACCAAGGAGGCGGTGCTGCTGGTGGTTGGCGTGGGAGAAGGAGGGAGAAAGGGCGGTGGTTGCTGGGCCTATGGCAGCCGTTTAGGGCGGCAGATCTGGCGGCCCACACTAGAGAAAAGAGAAAGAAGAGAGGGAAAGGGTGAATGGGGATGACGGCTCAAATGACCAAAACTAAGGGTTTTGGTCTCACTCAAGAATAAAACCCTAATTTATTTAATTATCTTATTTATTTATTTATTTGTTTATTTATATTCTCACAAGACCTAACTAAGGCGACTCACATTCGTTTTGTTCATATATTTTTAATATGATTATAGTCATATGAAACGAACCTCTTTATCTTAGAGATCGTACTTACAGTTTTAATATAGGTATATATATATATAAGATTTAAATTCGTATATAAAAGAAATTTATTAAGACTAATTCAAATTAATTTAATATATTTATAAAATCTTCAAAACTGATAAAAAAATAATAATAATAGTTAATGACGACATTAATATGACGGGGTGTTACAATATATGTTTTAGTAAAAACATAAAAGTCACGGCTCGTGACTTGGTTCGCGGCTCGCGAAAATACAAAGAAAAGTTTCTAGAAAATTGGAACAGGCCACTCGCGGCTCGCGAGCTAGGTCGCGGCCCGCGACCTCAGTGTTTTTCCCGGGACTGTTTTGCGTTTTGCTCTGTTTCGTTATGGTGGTTATAATATAACTTCCTACGGTTTATATGGTTATTTTAAGCCGTGTTCCTTGGGTTGTATAGGTTGAGTGAAAAGCGATATCGATTCGTGAATCGATCTCGTGTTTCACCGTTCATTCTAGTGCTTCATGGTTCAACACTTTGTTTCATGAAGTGGTGTGAGCTATTCTATAAATATAGAATGCTTGTGTGTTGTTTTATACATCTACAACATCCATAATTTCTGATTTCTTCTCCTCTTAAGCATTTCAATCAAGAACTTGCAATCCTTGATTGTGTATTTCCATATTTCTTACCATTTAAGTTGCTTTTATGTCATTCCAATATCCTTGTGCTAGGAAATTGGTGTAATTCTTTGTATCTCAGAACGTATTTCCGGTTGATTCCCAAGCACCGTGGTAGGGAGGAAATAACGTTTTAGGAAAGAGCATCTCGCCTAGAATTTATATCAAGTTCCAACAAAATCTTCATTGTTACTTTGATCGTGTTGAAGATCGGTGTATCGGAGATCTCAAAGGGTGAATATAAGCAAGGCTTGATTGTCATATGTAATTTGGTTTTTCTATCACAACTTGTATTTTATTTTATTGTTTATTTATAAATTAAAGTACATTTTACAACAATCTAAAACGTTATTCTCTTTGAATTACATTATGACAAGTCTCAAGGATTTGACTACCAATTTTGTGAAATTGGATAAGTATGTAGGCAATGAATTTAGAAGATGGCAAAAGAAAATGCTTTTCTTATTGACTACATTGAATGTTGCTTATGTGATAAATTCACCAAGGCCTAGTGAAAAGGAGGATGAGACTCTGGAAGATACCCGTGCTAGAAGCAAATGGGACAATGATGACTTTATATGTAGGGGGCATATACTTAATGGTATGAGCGATACTCTTTTTGATATCTACCAAAACTATGAATCTGCACAAGAGATGTGGTCTTCTCTTGAATCTAAGTATATGGCCGAAGATGCATCAAGCAAGAAGTTTCTTGTAAGTAATTTCAATAATTTTAAATTTGATGATGCTCGCCCTATTATGGAACAATTTCATGAGATTCAACGTATGTATGATAATCTTAAAAGGCATGATATAAATATGGATGAACTCTTTGTTGTTTCAAGTATTATCGATAAATTACCACAAACATGGAAAGATGTTAGGAATACCCTTAAGCATAAAAAGGAAGATATTGATCTTTCACAACTTGCCACCCATCTTCTCATAGAAGTTGGAATACGTGAGCAAGAGAAGGGTAAGGAAACATCCTCGGTTCCAACCATTAACATGGTCGATGAAAATTCTAACAAATCTAAATTTGTTAAGAATAAAAAGAGGGGTTCTACTTCTTCCAAGGGAAAATCTACTAAATCCTCTAAGAAGCCTACGGTTGATGGGTGTTGGTTTTGTGGAAAACCGGGTCATCGAAAGAAGGATTGTTTTCTTTTCAAGAAAAAGAATGGTAACAAGGGTGAGGCTTCTACAAGCCAAGATCCCGTGAATGAAGGTACTTCCTCACAATTAATTAAATTTAATTCCAATTTGGATTTAAATGGAACAAATAATAATATTTGTTGTGTGCAGGATGATTCATGGTACATGGATTCGGGTGCCTCTAGGCACGTTTGCATGGATAGGAGATGGTTTAAAACCTTTCACAAATGTGATGGTGATGAGTTTCTCTATATGGGAAATAATTCTTCTATTCAAATTCTTGGGAAAGGATCGGTTGATCTACATTTCACTTCGGGAAATCTTCTAACATTGAAGGAAGTGATGTTTGCTCCTAAGATTGCAAGGAACCTAGTGTCGGGGCCAACCTTGAATCGCATGGGATATAAACTAGTATTCGAATCCGATCGATGTATTATTAGTAGGGGTGGTGTATTTATTGGTAGATGTTATCTATCTTGTAATCTATTTAAACTTTCTATTAAGTCATGTATGGATGATAGTATGTTTCATGTTTATGATAAAAATGTACATAAGTTAGATTTGTGGCACAATAGATTATGTCATGTAAATTATGATAAGATGTTATATATGGGAAAATTAGATATTATTCCTATGTGTGGCTTTGATGATAAAAAGTGTAGTACTTGCATGTTAAACAAAATCACTAGAAATCCTTTTAGGAAAGTAGAAAGAACTTCTAACATTCTTGATTTGATCCATAGTGATTTGTGTGATTTTCATAGTACTCCATCTTTAGGTAACAAAAGTTATATGATCACATTTATTGATGATTATTCTAGATTTTGTTATGTGTATTTATTGCATTCTAAAGATGAGGCCTTAAATATGTTTAAAATATTTAAGAACGAAGTTGAAGTACAATTGGATTCTAAAGTCAAACGACTTAGAACGGATAAAGGAGGGGAATATTATAACCCTAGTTATTTCCAAGAAATGGGAATTGTCCATGAAACAACGGCGGGTTATTCACCACAATCAAATGGTGTAGCCGAAAGGAAAAATCGGACTTTACAAGAAATGGTTAATTCCATGTTATCCTACTCGGGATTGAGTGAAGGATTTTGGGGTGAAGCGATGTTGACCGCATGTCACATCCTTAACCGGGTTCCCACTAAAGGGAATAAGGCTATTCCTTATGAACTATGGTACAAGAGGAAACCAAACTTGAGTTATCTTCGAGTTTGGGGATGTAGGGCAATTGTTAGAGTGCCCGGTAATAAAAGAAAGAAACTTGGTGAGAGAGGTTTCGATTGCATCTTTGTTGGCTATGCACATCATAGTCATACCTATAGGTTTTATGTAATAGAACCTAATGACTACATATCGGTTAATTCGATAATTGAGTCTAGAGATGCTATTTTTGATGAGACTCGATTTTCATCAATTGGTAGGCCTAAAGACCTACAATTTAGTACCGATGTTCAAGAAGTTGATGAAAATCAACTTGATTCTCAAGATGTTCCATCAAATGATGAACATGTAGAGATTTCTCTTAGGAAGAGTAAGAGAGGAAGGATTGCCAAATCTTTTGGTCCAGATTTTCAAGTCTATTTAGTAGAGGGTACAAGAGATTCTCTTTGTACATCCACACTTTATTGTTTAAATGTGGAGGACAATCCATCTACTTACGAAGAAGCTATGTCTTCTCGTCATAAGGCTTTTTGGGAAGAAGCCATCAATGATGAAATGGATTCCATCATGGGGAATAACACTTGGGTCTTAATCGACCTACCTCCAAGTTGTACTCCACTTGGTAGTAAATGGATTTTTACGGTTAAACGTAGACCCGATGGGTCCGTGATTCGGTTTAAAGCAAGATTAGTGGTGCAAGGCTTTAGACAAAAGAAGGGTATTGATTATTTTGATACCTATGCACCGGTTGCTAGAACTACAACTATTCGACTCTTGATTGCCTTAGCTTCTATCCACAATTTGTTGATTCATCAAATGGATGTCAAAACGGCATTCCTTTATGGTGATCTGGAGGAGGAAGTGTATATTAGACAACCCGAAGGGTTTGTTGTTAAAGGACAAGAGAAGAAGGTGTGTAAATTGGTTAAGTCTCTTTATGGACTTAAATAAGCACCAAAACAGTGGCATCAAAAGTTTGATGACACGGTATTGTCTTTTGGCTTTGTTGTCAATGAGGCCGATAAGTGTATTTATAGCAAGTTCGATAATAAAGGAAATGGGGTTATCATTTGCCTTTATGTCGATGACATGCTCATATTTGGTACAAGTATAGAGCAAGTGGAAATGACAAGATTTTTTGTCAAAGTCTTTCTCTATGAAAGATTTGGGGGAGATGTTATCTTAGGTATTAAGATATTACGTCATAATGGAGGTCTTATGTTAAATCAATCTCATTATATTGAGAAGGTTCTCAAACGGTTTAATATGCTTGAGAAGGCTCCTATCTCCACTCCCATGGATCCATGCGAGAAGTTATTACCTTATGAAGGTGAAGCGATTTCTCAATTGGAATACTCAAAGGTCATTGGATCATTGATGTATGCTATGACCTGTACGAGGCCAGATATAGCTTTTGCAGTGGGTCAATTAAATAGGTTTACCCAAAGACCTGGTCCTACCCATTGGAAAGCTGTTAGAAGAGTACTTAGATACTTGATTAGAACCAAGGATTATGGTTTGTATTATCATGGAGATCCTCCGATTTTGGATGGATATTCTGATGCAACTTGGGCATCCAATAAAGAAGATAATTCTTCTACAAGTGGATGGGTGTTCATGTTTGGGGGAGGTGCCATTTCATGGGCGTCTAAGAAACAAACATGTGTTGCAGATTCCACGATGTGTTCTGAGTTTATTGCTTTAGCATCTGCTAGCAAGGAAGCAGAATGGTTAAGAAATCTCATGTATGAGATTCCTCTGTTGGTTAAGCCGATCTCACCGGTAGCTATCCATTGTGATAGTGAATCGGCTATGAACAGAGCGTATAGTCAAACATATAATGGTAAGTCAAGACATATAGCACTAAGACATAGTCTTGTGCGTGCACTTATCAAGGGAAGGGTCATTTCTGTTGACTATGTTAATACTAAACTCAATATGGCGGATCAGTTTACTAAGCCATTGAGTAGGAATTCCTTTGATGTTATGATTCAAGGAATTGGTTTATGCCCATTTTCAACACCATGAGCGAGACCCAATTCGACGCTAGAAGAAACATCTAGTCTTGAATTCAATGTGGATTGATTGCTCATCAGATGTTGGGAAGCAATTTTGAGACCCTTTAATTGCTTTGTTCGTGATGTTAAAAACGTGGTAGTAGAGTTGTTCCTCGAAGTCTCCATTTCTAGAGTTATGAAGATCTCTAGATTGAGTGCTTTATTCACGAAAGTACGGTATATTAGGGAGAAGCTACCTATATAAGTTCAAGATTTGGCCGTCTTAAAGAAATCAAGGGGCATACTTATGATTTCAATGAACTTATGAATAGATATGGACACAGGGCCTTTAACGTGTCAAGGACATGAAAGTAATGAATTATTTCGTGTGTACTACTCCTTCAATTGGTTGGATATATCTGCTTAATTCAATCCGTAGGGACATTAAGGGATATGATCAATTGTAAAGATGCGTGGTACTAGGTGTCAATTCAATTCGTAGGAACATTGGCATTGATGCATGAAATGGGTTAGTCATTGTGGTTTGCTAAAGAAGAAAAGGATTATACACTCTAAATGGGGGAGGATTGTTGGAATTTAGAGTGTATAGTGGACATCGGAAATGATTTAATTAATTAAATTAAGTAAATAATTTAATTAAATTAAAGTATATAATCCCAAGGTTGTAAAATATATGTTTTAGTAAAAACATAAAAGTCACGGCTCGTGACTTGGTTCGCGGCTCGCGAAAATACAAAGAAAAGTTTCTGGAAAATTGGAACAGGCCACTCGCGGCTCGCGAGCTAGGTCGCGGCCCGCGACCTCAGTGTTTTTCCCGGGACTGTTTTGCGTTTTGCTCTGTTTCGTTATGGTGGTTATAATATAACTTCCTATGGTTTATATGGTTATTTTAAGCCGTGTTCCTTGGGTTGTATAGGTTGAGTGAAAAGCGATATCGATTCGTGAATCGATCTCGTGTTTCACGGATCAACCTAGTGCTTCATGGTTCAACACTTTGTTTCATGAAGTGGTGTGAGCTATTCTATAAATATAGAATGCTTGTGTGTTGTTTTATACATCTACAACATCCATAATTTCTGATTTCTTCTCCTCTTAAGCATTTCAATCAAGAACTTGCAATCCTTGATTGTGTATTTCCATATTTCTTACCATTTAAGTTGCTTTTATGTCATTCCAATATCCTTGTGCTAGGAAATTGGTGTAATTCTTTGTATCTCAGAACGTATTTCCGGTTGATTCCCAAGCACCGTGGTAGGGAGGAAATAACGTTTTAGGAAAGAGCATCTCGCCTAGAATTTATATCAAGTTCCAACAAAATCTTCATTGTTACTTTGATCGTGTTGAAGATCGGTGTATCGGAGATCTCAAAGGGTGAATATAAGCAAGGCTTGATTGTCATATGTAATTTGGTTTTTCTATCACAACTTGTATTTTATTTTATTGTTTATTTATAAATTAAAGTACATTTTACAACAAAAATGTTATACATATTTATACCAAACATATTCAACCCTTAAAATGTATACTTATTTATACCAAATATACTAATTTTATATATGCACTACATTGTGTTCTAAAATAAAATCACTTATAATAATTAACATTGTACAACTTCATTCTTTATAATTCATATTCTAATTTTATATAACCAAACATATATGTACAACATTCATAAAATAAATTATGAAAAATTTAAAACTTAAAAACCACAACTACATACATACACATTCATAATTAAAATGAAATAATTACCTACAAATATAACAAAACATACATACACATTTATAAATTATGATAAATTTATCAATAATCCACAACCCTAATTAAACCTAATTTAAAACTTAAAAACCCCTACAACAACCAAATTTATCAATAATCAACATCAACCAACTCATTCATATAACCATAAACAACCCTAATTAAACCTAATTTACGTACTATAAAAAAATTATGATAAATTTAAAACTTAAAAACCCCTACTACATACACATTCATAAATAAAATGAAGAAATTATGGTAAATCAAGCCCAAATTTTGTGGGTTTTTCGTGGGTTTGAGAAGAAGAGCAGGTTTGAGAAGAGCAAGCCCAAATTACCAGTGAACAAGACGAATTTCGAACTTGAAGTAGTAGCAATTTTCAGAATTTGAGAAGAGCAAGTTTGAGAAGTAGCAGTTTTCAGAATTTGAGAAGTAGCAATTAACAATGGGTAGCAGTTTTCATAATTTCGAAGGCAAGAATTTTTAAGGCAAGAAGACAGTAGCAGTTTTTGTGAAGAAGAAGCTAAAGGGTCGTGTTTGAGTATAATAAAACAATAGAATAATGTGAACGTTGGAATAAAAGCGGGTTTTTTTAAGCCTATTAGCTGCGGACAAGTAAAAATACGCAGCTAATGAGATTTTTTTAATATTGGGTTTTTGGCTGCGGATAAGGCACAAACCGCAGCCAATGAATTTTTTTTTAATTATGGTTATTGGCTGCGGTTTATGCCTTGTCCGCAGCCAATGAGTATTTTTTTTTTCTAAATTAAGAATATTAGCTGCGTATATCTTATACCTGGACTGAAATTGGGGTGGTTGACTCCAATTCAGCACACTCCTTGCAGAACACCCCTTAAATCTTCACCAAGCCAACAATACAGGAACCCAAACAGACCACCAAAGGCCTTGGGCACAGAACACAATATTGGGACTGTTCTTGAATGGGATGACTAAGTTCTTGAATGAACTAGGCACCCTATTCCCTTACTTCCCAACCAAGACTACTCTAGGTTAGGCCAAGGATCAAGTCTTGGACTACTAAAGACTTTCTTGAATGATCACACACACTCAAGTAAAACAAATGAAAACTCAAATGCTGAAATATTATTGAGGACTGAAAAAGTGCCTTTGTTGTTACACATCAGGCCTTTATATAGGCTTTGATGGACTTAATACATTGGCTAAATGCAGGCCATTCTTCTAAACATAATATCTAGTTAGTCACGTGCCAGGCCATGTGCCTACTTTAAACACAAAACAGAAAAGGCTTTAAAACAGCCTAGTTATATAATTCTATGATTCTGTCAGGTAGGCCACCTTCAGCTGGGCCTCTAGGGCTCTTGGTGTATGTGTAGGGTAGTCCTGCCCCCAAGATGGCTTGCTCCATGTGCCAAGATGCCAGGCTCACCCCTGTCTGTCCATAACTCCTTCAGGTCTGGGCTCTAGGTGTGCCCCAAGGTGGACTGGTTCACAGAAAGTGCTGATTTGTCCTATACCCTGACTTTTCTAGGTTCTGGCCCTGGTTCTGGCTTCTCAAGTGTTTCCTTGCCTTCTTCTTGGCTTGATAGTGAAGCTAAGACCTTCAGGGACTCATCTATGCTTTTGCACCAAGCTGGTGGTTCATGGTTAGGATTTGGTGCAAGGATCTTTCCAGACAGCGCATTTTTGGTAGGTCTGTGACTTGGGCCTCTGAGTTGTTCTTTGAAGCTTCTGGACCTACTGGTGTTGGTTCATTCCCCCCTTCTTTAGAGGAAATTGCCCTCAATTTGTTGTCCCCTAAATAAGGAGTGAGGTCTCCTATGTTGAATGTGGAAGAGATGCCATATTCCTCTGGTAGGTCTATCTTGAAAGCATTGTCCCCATACTGTTCTATAATCTGGAATGGCCCTATGGCCCTGGGCATGAGTTTGTTCTTTCTGAGCTGAGGGAACCTTTCCTTCCTGAGATGAATCCAAGAAAAGTCACCAACTTGCAGCTTCTTTGCTCCTTTCAGTCCTTTGTTTGCTCTTTGCTGATACTTTAGATTGGCTTGCACAATGTTATCATGCACTTGTCTATGTATCTTCAGCATGTTTTCTGCATGTGCCTTGGCATTGGGGTTGTATCTGTCATCCACAAGGAGGTCAATTAGTGAAAATGGGAGTAAAGGGTTCACCCCATACACACACTCAAAAGGAGAGTGCTTAGTACTACAACTAGGGCTTCTGTTATAGGCAAACTCTGCATGGCAAATTGTTTCCTATCCCAGTCCTTCAAGTTCTGACTGATTAGTGACCTTAATAGGGACCCTAAGGTCTTGTTAGTCACCTTAGTCTGCCCATCAGTTTGGGGGTGATGGGAAGTGCTAAAACACAGCTTTGTTCCAAGTAATCTCCACAAAGTATTCCAAAAAGTGCTCACGAATTTACTATCCCTGTCTAAGACTATGGTTTTTGGGATACCATGCAACCTTAGTATCTCAGCAAAGTACAACCTAGCCACACTTTGTGCATCCTCTACCTTAGTGCAAGCCACAAAATGTGCCATCTTGGAGAACCTGTCTACTACAACCATAATGGCATCCTTTCCTCTTTGTGTCCTAGGCAATGCTACTATGAAGTCCATGCTTAGATGTTCCCAAGGTCTTTGTGCTACTGGTAATGGTTTGTACTCTCCTTTGTGGAAAACTAGCTTGGCTTTTATACAAGACTCACATCTGAGCACATATTTGCCCACGCTGCCTAACATCTTGGGCCAAAAGAAGTTCTGAGCTAAGATGTCCAAGGTCTTTTGGATACCAAAGTGCCCTGCCAACCCTCCCTCATGTGCTTCCTTTACTAACATCATTCTTAAGGGTAGCTTTGGTATGCACAGCCTGTTCTTGTTGAATAAGAATCCTTGTTGGACATAGTAGGAGCCATTAGGTCCCTTCAAACATTCCTGATATACTTCGTTAAAGTCTTCATTAGTAGGGTAGTAGTCCTTAATCATCTCAAATCTTAGGATTTTGGACTCTAGTAAGGCCAGGAGGTGTTGCTTTCTACTTAGGGCATCAGCAACCACATTAGTCTTCCCAGTCTTATACTTTGCCACAAAGCCAAAGGATTGTAGGAATTCAACCCACCTAGTATGCTTAGGAGTCAACTTCTTTTGTCCATGAATGTATTTTAAAGACTCATGATCAGTATGTAGGACAAAAGGCTGGGCTCTAAATTAATGTGACCAGTGCTCCGATGCCCTAACAAAGGCATAAAACTCCTTGTCATATGTAGAATAATTGAGCCTACTTTGATTAAGCTTCTCACTAAAATAGGCTATGGGTCTTCCCTCCTGTAATAGCATAGCCCCTATGCCTGTTCCACTGGCATCACACTCCACTTCAAAGGGTTGGTTGAAGTTAGGAAGCTTTAGAACAGGAGCCTCTGATGCGAATCTAAGGCAAGATAGATCCACTAGATTGCATAGATGAACATGGAGTCCTTCAATGGGCTTGAAACACGATGATAAACTCGCAAGATTTGGCCAAAACAGCCTTATTGATCACAAACACTCCAAGAATCAGATTCTTGGTTGATTGTTGTGGATGGATATGACTAAGTATCTTGGTTCCTTCTCCCTATCCTCTTAGCCTATGCACAACCCAAGGTTTCCTCCCCTTGGTTTGTGTGAGATTCTAGAGATTAAGGATTGTTCCACAACTCCTTAAACTCCACAATCTTGATGAAGTTTGCACACACAAAACTTCAAAACAAAGGAAAATATTTATAAAATATTTCTTGTATATTTCTTAAAATGTGAATTATGAACTGAATTACAATGAGAGCCTATGCCTATATATAGGCTTATTACACACAACATGGGAGGGACCTCATTAAAAGTCACGTGCCTAACATGTGCACGTTTTAAATGAGCCAAAAACAGAAAATTACACACTAATATTAAATCAGCAAATTTGCCAAACAAGCGACCTTCAGCCCCATTTCTCGAGCCTTTAACATGATGGTCTTTGAACTTCCTTGGTCCTGATAGTAAGTTCCAAGTGTAGAGATTCCAAATCTACCCTTGGTGTCCCAAAATATGCTCAGGTGTGATCTGTACAACCCCACCAAGGTGCCCTGGTCGTCATATTTGAGATGCTGCTCTTTTTGATGTTTTTGGGATTATTTGTACTTATCTTGACTTCCTTGGCTTGTTTGGTTGTCTCCATTTGATACAACCACATTTGTATCACTATTAGACCACCTTGATGCAGGAGATGAGTAAGCAAATTCAGTCATACGTAAGAGGATGAGAGCAGCTCAAGATATATAAAGAGCTTCATAGATCTACAACGCTGACCTATTGAGTTTTAAGTCGGGGATAAGGTATTCCTTCATGTTTCACCAACTAGGGAAGTGATGAGATTTGTAAAGAATTGTAAACTCGGTCCAAGGTTCTCTGGACCCTACAAAATTCTTGAGGTCATAGATAAAGTAGCTTTAAGCCTCGATTTACCAGTCACATGATATATTGAACCAAATCCAAGTGGTTCAGAGGCAACACAACAAGAGCAGCAACAAGGGCCAACACAAGAACAAACAGATCAGCCTTTAACAATCAGTTTGAGGAAAACACTTGCACCTTTTTCAGATGAGGCTGAGTATGAAGCACCCAAGGACATGGAAGGGTGGAGGATGGTCTTAGCTAAGTGTTCCCACCAAAAGAAACCCATGGAAAGCCCAAACAAAGACACTATGCCCTCAGAAAACTCAACTGCCAGGGAACAAGACAAATCAGACCCATCTGTGTACCAACAGACCTTGCACCATCTGGACAGAACAGACCAAGGCACTTGGGAGGATTACAAGGGCAGAAATGGAATGATCTCCATACATGGGCCTAACTACCAGGGCCCAAGAGTTCTCCTCATCTTTTTCTGGAAATACTCAAGAAATAGGGCTGAAGGTCACCCAGTCACCAGATGCTGCTGAATAACAAATTAAGGCAAATGGGTGTATTTTAATTAGTCATGTGCTAGGCACGTGCTTTGTGACCGTTAGAATTAGTTAGAAACTTGAGTTCCAAGTATTCTCTTGTCATAATCAGATGGCCTATATATAGTGGCCTAGTTCTCTTGTAAAAACATAAGTTTGATTCTAAAATTCATTTTTTCTGAAATTTTGTTAAAATTTCTGTTTCTTCATTTGGTGTTCATTTGAAGGGTTACTAAGGGCCAGTTTGCCCTCCATTGGTTGTGTGTTTTGTAGTCAAGACTCACATCTCTCTATCCTATCCAAGTTTAAGTCTATTTCTCTACATTAGCCTTGATTACTCAAGGAGAACAGTGGCCTAGTCAAACCAAGAAGCAGTCCTGAATCAGTTTTCTTGGTTGCTGTTCTTGGAAAGTTTCCAAGAACTGAGTTTCCATCATTCAAGCATCCATAATTGGATCAATTGGTATCAGAGCTAGAACGTGTAGGGCCTAGGCACGTTCTTGAAGACAACCCTCAGCAAGTCCAGCCCAAACAGCACTGATCTAGCCAGGGGTGAAGAGGAGACAGGACATCCAGGGAAATTTTTGTGTAATCTGTTTCTGAGGAGTATCTACAACCCACTTGGTAGTCTCTTATGTCAATTTTCTATTCACATTAATTGTCATCATTTCTTTCTTGAAATTTTGTTGTCATTAAGTCAATAGAGCACCATAGGGATTATTGAGTAGGCATCATCCTTTGCACCAATCTGAGAACTATTAAACTGTGGAGTCTTGAAAGTGGTGTATTGTGTATTTCTTGCATTTATTTGTTTGTGCATTTTATCTCACAATCTGAAAATTTGCACAACCACTTAGAAGTCTTATTGCATAAGTCTGTCTTACATTCAAGAAGTCAGTTCTTGATTGAGTTGTTGCATATTGTGAGCATTTCTTCATCTGCAATTGTGTGTGCATCTTTTGTATCTGCACAATATCATGAACATCAACATGAACCTAGAGGAAAAGTTAAATGCCTTGACAACCATGGTTGAACAGTTAAGCATGACCATTACAGACCTTAAAAATGGAACACCACCACAGAATCATAATTTCCAGCCTGACCTAAATAGGGAAGATAAGACCATGAGGGTGGATGTGCTAGATTTTGAGGGGACTAGTCATGACCCAGAGGTGTACATTGAATGGGAAAAGGAAATAGAAAGATATTTTGACTACAAAGGAACTCCCCCTGACCAACAATACAAGATTGCTAAGGTAAAGCTTGTCAAGTTGGCTGCAAATTGGCTTGAGGGTATACAAAGGCAGAGGGTTAGGGAAGATAGACCTAAGATTAGCACTTGGGACAAGCTCCAAACACCTTAGGAGAAAATATATTCCTTCTAACTATAAACAACAACTCTACATTAGGTGGAGCAACCTTAAGCAAGGGCAAAGATCAGTAGCAGACTACATACAAGAGGGGGAAAAACTAACTGTGCTATGCAACATTGATGAGCCAAAAGAACTGAGAATAGGTAGGTTCATAGGAGGACTAAGAGAGGACTTGAGGGAGAAAGTGGAGGTCATTCAGAACCTTACTTATGAAGGAGCTTTTAATAGTGCTCTTATCTTTGAGAAGTCAGCAAAAAGAAGAACATCTCAGACCAGTTATACACCTAGCAGGAACAAGGATGTTAGCACCAGACCACCTATTCAGACCAACTCTGCTAGCAAAATGACCTATAACACTTTGCCTACTACTAGCAAGGAAAAGGAGACTAACCTAAAGGACATAATGTGCTTTAAATGTCATGGCCATGGACACTACAAAAGGAATTGCCCTAATGCTAGAGCCTTTACACCTATTCAGAAATCTATATATATATATGTATGTTGACCTATTAATATTTTGTCGGTTAAACGTAGGCTGAGCGTATGAGAGGGGTCCTTTTAGAGTGTTCTAGCACGATGCACGGGGCCTCTGTGTTGCCTGCTGATATGGGTTACCAGTTGTGTACTCAGAGCCTCAATTCTATCTATACTTCGGTGACTGAGGTGTTGGGTCAGACGGGTTACAGTTATCTCATCCCGACTCCTCCGGCACATGATGAGACGACCCAAACTCCTCCAGGTGGTACAAGAGGTAGGAGACAACGAGGTAGCTCATCGACGGGATCGAGTAGAGGTCGTTCAAGAGGTTTAGGACGTTCTATTTCCCATGATCAGGCTTCAGGTGTGTTGTCGCCGTTTGTGGCCCCAGGATTCATTTCCACTCCATTACATCTATCGCCACCCATCCAAGTTCCAGAATATCGGCATCGTACACCTACTCTTGATGACATCCCCGAGGCTGATGAGTCAACACCGACCTCATCTATTGGTAGCAAACGAGGTCGAGGACTTTAGATTACTTCACTTGTATCATTTTGGATGATTGCGTTGTATTATATATGTTTTTCTTTGATAATCTCTTATTTTAATTTATATGTTTTATTATTCCGACATCGTTGATGGATTATACAGATGATTGGTTGAGATCTCGTAAATATTGAAAGTTAAATTTAATAATTGAGGTTAAATTAGGGAGATGAGTTGGTTATTAATGATTTAGTAAAGTAAACCGCTACATGATGTAGCGTTTTTATAGCTACACAAGAAAAGGCAAACAAAAAAATCCCTACCATAAAACCGCTACATCATGTAGCGGTTTACTTAAGCTGCTGAAGAAAAAGCCAAAAAAAATAAATTAACCTAAAACCGCTACATGGAGGCACGGTTTTGTGTGAAATATAAACCGCTACTCCATGTAGCGGTTTGGTGCAAATTATTTCCAAATCTCAGTGTGTTGCTGACGTGGATGGTAGTGTGGGAAATATTTTGTAAAGTTACGTAAAGTGGGAATTTTTTTAAAAAAAAAACAACAAAACTTGGCCGAGACCGCCTCAGCGTGAGACGGCCCATTATTCGCGGCCCAGATGCACGCGCGTGTCATGCACGCGCCCGTTCCCTCCAACTTCCTTTTTTTTTTGTTTTATTTTTGGCAACTTCTTAACTTTCCAAATTCAAAACATTCAAAACTAAATTTCAGTTTTCTCAATCATTCTCTGCCATTTCAGTTTCTTCAACCTTCATTTTCGGTCTTGATTCTTCTTCTTCATCCTTCTTGCTTCTTCTTCCTCTTTTTTTCGTTCGTCCTCATTTGGCGATCAACCTCCATTACTGGTAATGTTTTTTTTATTCATTGTTTTTGTGTTTTTATTTTGTGTTCGTTTTTTTCTTTGTTGCTTCTTATTCCTCCATTTTCGTTGTTCTTGGATTTTCGTTTGGTTGTTTTATTTTCATTTGAGACATTTTGTGATTTTTGTTGTATTTTTTCCTCTGTTTTTGTAGTGTTTTTGTTTTTTATAAACAATGGTGAAGTCTCGAGGGTAGGAAGCAGGACGATGATGTGTCGTTGGCATGCATTGCAAAACAAGTAGGAGTATCAAGGAAGAGTGCTAAAATCTCAAAGAAGTCGGCTGAATCTTCAAAAAATTCTGCTGTGAAGGCAAAACAGTCTAGAATTAGTCCAAAAGAACAAATTGCAGTGATCTCAACTCCAGAGGGACCGTAAGTTATATTTCCATAATTGTTAGGGTTAACATGAAATGTATTTGATATAGATCTGAAATTTAGGTCATTAATTTCTGAAATTTAGGGTTAACATGAAATATATTTCCCATAGAATGGATGTATGTGTGATGGATTTTTTTGTGTTGTAATTAGGTGAATTATTGATGCATATATTGTATTAACTGATAGTGATAAGTACTTCAAATTCATGTTGGTTTATATGTATTCATTGTGTTGTTTTGTATAATTTATCATCAAAATTGAAGTAGTTAAGTGATTGATTATACAAGTTTTGTTTTATGTATTCTATGTTGCCTTGTATAACTAGATGTAAATAAGATATTTGTATAATTTATGCATGTATGGTTTTAATTGATACTGATAAGTTTGGAATTGTTGGTATTTGATATAGAACTGCTGCTGCTCTTTGTTGATATTTCCATAATTGTTGGTTTGCTAATTATGGATGCATACATGGTCTTTTATTGAAAGTGATAAGTGTATAATTGAAAGTGATAAGTTTATAAGATAAGTGTATAATTGATGCATGTATGGTCTTTATTGAAAGTGATAAGTTTATAAGATAAGTGTCTAATTGATGCATGTATGGTCGTTATTGAAAGTGTTAAGTTTATAATTGAAAGTGATAAGTTTATTAGATATGTGTATTATAATTGATGCATGTAAGGTCTTTATTGAAAGTGATAAGTTTATAATTGAAAGTGATAAGTTTATAAGATAAGTGTATAATTGATGCATGTATGGTCTTTATTGAAAGTGATAAGTTTGGAATTGTGTGCGTAGGGTGGGGAAGGAAATCAGAACAAATTGCAAGATTTGGTCGTTTATGCGTACGGTGGATGGGGAGAAGGTTGTTTTAACAAAACAACAAATGGAAGCTGTAAAAGAAGTTGGGTTTGGTGGTTTGCTGGAATTGAAGATCACCAAATACCCACCAGGTATTTTAGCATACCTGGTTTCAAACTTTGATCCTCATGGGTGGGTACAATGGATCAAAACGGAGAGGTTGGAAAGGCAATACTATCTTTCTACTGCTGATGTCCATGATATTCTTGGGTTGCCGATTAATCAAAGCAATCTAATCCAATCTGTTTTCAATAATAAAGAGCTGGTCACAAGGTGGAGGCGTTTTTTTCGGGGTCGGGGATGATGAGGAGCTGAAAACGCATATGGTACTGGATAAGTTCAAGGACTATCCAGAGGGAGGTGACGTTTTCAAGCAATTATTTGTGTTGTATGCTGGTTCATCTATTATAGCTCCCCTACTGGAGAACAAAATCCGGTATAACTTGCTACCGGTTGTGGAGGTAGTTTCTTCAATTTCTTCTTTTGATTGGTGTCAATACACGATGTCTGTTTTAGGATCATCCATTGCTCGAATCTTTAAAGCTGGTTCCACCTATTCAATAGTGAATGGTTGTTCAATTATTTTATTGGTGGCGTATTGTCACCGTGTTGTATTCAAGGGTCAAAGGTACCCAAGGTCACTTCCTCTAATTGGGACCCTTAATGATCAGATGTTGAAGGAGAGATTTATTCAAGAGAGGGAGGGAGGGTTTGGCAATGGTTTGCTTTTAGTTGATGGGTTCCCAATTTGCGAGGGAAGTACGGTTGTTTCTTCTGGAGGTCTTAAAAATTTGTTTGTGGGTGAAGCTGGTTGGGAGGGTGAGGTGAACAATGTACTGAAGTTCACGATTCCGGATGGCATTAAGAAGGATTTTGAAATTAAATCCATGGCCAAAGATGTGAGTATATATGTTTTACTTATGTTTAAACTACTCTATTTAGACATATAATTGCTATTTTCATGATTACATTCGAGATTAATTGATAAGTTGTTAAGTTGTTTAATTGTTGGTTATAAAATGATAAGTGTTGGTGTTTTGAATGCTTTCAAAATGTTTATTTTTGATAATTGTATGTGTTAAGTTGTTAACTGTGGGAATTAAGATGATAAGTGATGGTGTTTTGACAGCTTTCAAAAGGTTTATTTTTGAAAATGTTTGTGTTAAGTTGTTAACTGTGGGAAATAAGATGATAAGTTAAGTTTTTTTGACAGCTTTTTAAAAGGTTATTTTTGTTAAATGTGTGTGTTAAGTTGTTTACTTTGGGAAATAAGATGATAAGTGATGCTGTTAGGTCGAAGATGTATTGTGTGTTTGATTGACTATAAAAGTGGGAAATAAGTTGATAATTTTGAACTTGTATGTTTTAATGCGTTAATTGTGTCATTTAACATGTTAATTGTTTGTGCATTTTTAATAGTTTGTTGAAGAGGCTTGTTTGATGCTGAAGAGAGACATTGATGTAGTCGTGCACACCTACATGGATAGGTTGTGTAAGGCTTCTACAAAGAGGTTCGAAGATGAAGGAGTAGGGCCAGTCACTTAACAGATTTTCGAAGACAATGAGTGGCTGGCTTCTGTTGATGCGTTGGTCGGAGAATTAATAAAAAAATCAAACTGTGCACAAAGTGTAGCAGTTGAACCTACTGTTGCGGGGCATTCAACTCCTGATCAGAACTAGAGGATGAGCCTAATTATATTGATGTTGCTTCAGCATTGAAAGATTGTTGTTCAATTGAGCTGGGGCCAAGCGGTGTGGACGTCCCGTATGTGTCCCAGTTTATGATTGTGAATAAACCACTTTTCAAAGATTTTTTACGGTTAGAGAAGGAGGTGATCGATTACTGCATGCTTGAGGAAACGACGGACAGCTAGTGAGTTCTATGAACCATACTTTTTTGCTTTTACCTTTATCTTATTACATTTTATTTGTTTTAATACTATGTCTCTTTTTGTGTTCCTTTTGTTTTTCAGTGAAATATTTTTGCATTTGAAGATTTTTATGCTATTTCACGCGCCGAAGCGTTGACTTTGAAGAACTATGGCCAGATTCAGTCTGTAATTCTGGATTGCTGGGCAGTATATTTGTGTATGACTGAGAGGAAGCAAGATCAGTTGATTCCCAATAAACATTGGAAAGCTTTTGTGTTCACAACACAGGCCCATGTAAGTGGTTCACACCTCTTTTTGAGGTAGTTTTTGATCGTGTTTATTTATATTTTGATGATATGTTTTTAATTTGATAGCGTGCTTTGGAGATGTTGATGACTGAGAAGGATAACGAGACGGCGATTGCATTGAAGGTGGAGGTTGTTGAGGCATGGCAGTTCCATGTGGACCTTTTGAATGCAAACGCTGAAATTGAATTCAAAAATATGGTATGTTTTTTGATACTCTTTCTTAATTGACATGTATATTTGGTTAATTGATAGGTATAAGAGTATTTATTGATTTTGGATATTAGTTAGTTTGATGGAATTTGGTTAATTGATAGGTATAAAAGTATGTATTGACTTGTATATTTGGATAACTGATAGACATAAATTGATTATTGAGGCACTTTGCATTGTAATTGATGCGTATTATTTGTTTTCAATTTTGACATTATGTCTATCAATAATGATATTATTTCTGTCAGTTTTTATGAAAAGGAACTAACAACGTAATTGAATGAGTTATTCATGAAATTGATTGCTTTAATTATATTTTTGATGACTGTATTTCTTTTTTCTATTTTATAGTTTTTCATCCCCATGTCTATTGAAAAACAACAACACCATGTGGTGTTTGTTGTTGATACAAGGCAGAAGGTTGTACATTATCTATATAACATAAAGAGAAGAAAGGATTATAAAGACGCAGCAATCTTGCATAAGCTTATTGTCGGTTGTTTTTCTGATTTTCTTGAAACATTTAAACACCCTTGTGCTGATGAAGTGCTTGAATACAATCTGAGATTGTTAAGATGCCCTGGGCTGTAAATGAAGCAAATGACTGTGGTGTTTATGCTGCGTTTTTCATGGAGCAATTTATGGGCGACAAGGATTTTGGCCCTCTTACATCTTCCGCAAACAGGATAAGGTACAGGGGGTCAATTTGTTGTAGATTAGTCTTGTCTGATGTGAATAAGAATAGAGGTGTATTGTTAAAGAATGTTGATACTTTGAACAAAGAAAAAGAAATCAAGAGGCCATTGATCATGGCTGAAAGGGAATTGAGAGTGGAGTACGCACAAAAGAAGAAGGAGGATGATGCAAAAAAGAAGAGGGAGCAGTATGCACAAAAGAAGATGGAGGAGTATGCAAAAAAGAAGGAGGAGTTGTCACAAAAGAAGAAGGAGGAGGAACAAAGGAAGAAGGAGCATGAACTTTTGAAGCTACCAAAGAGAACTAGCCGGAACAAGTTGGTTCCGTTGAAGGATATCACAAAGGGAAAATAGACAACAATTTGTAATTTGTGTTGAATGTTGAACAATCAAATATATAGTTTACTAAATCTTAGTTTATTTTGAACAATTAAAACAAGTTAGTAGAACATCATTGTTTTTTGTTTTTTGGTGGTAAACATTTTGATGTTAATATATGATGGCTTGTATTTTGTTTACTTTGATGTAATAGAAGGTTAACTTTCGAAATTGCTTTTTTTTTTAAAATACTAAATTGTCCTAAAATACTCAATTGTTCTCCTAAAATACTCAATTGATATGCTATACAATGCATATTTGTTTAACTTGATGTAATGTTATAATGTCAAAATTGTTATGTTAAAATTATCAATTGTCATCTTAAAATAGTCAATTGTCCTCTTAAAGTATTCAGTTGTCATCTTAAGATAGTCATTTGTCCTCTTAAAGTATCCAGTTGTCATCTAAAGATATTCATTTTTCATCTTAAAGTAATCAATTGTGCTCTTAACATACTCAATTGTCCTCTTAAAAAAAATTGATGTACAAGTTGTATATGATTTCACAAATAATGGTATTGAATCAAATTATATGTTTGATTTTCTACCCCATTTTCAATTTCATTAAAACTCTTTTCAGTTATCTTGTTAACTTCATCAATTGTTGCCTTATATAGTGTTTCTACCACCTTCCTTGCTTCTTCATTGTCTCCATGTAAGTGTGGAACGTCATGCATGTTGTCATCACTATATCCATCAAACCAGACGCTGTTAAGAATCAAACTGAGGCTATTATCAATGAAACTGAGTGTGTTAAGCAAAAAACTTTATTGGACAATTGATCCATTTAGTCTTAAAACTGATTGTAATGGAGAACTGAACATTTTAACCATGAAATTGAATGTGTTAAGATAGTAATTTAATTAAGAACTTATCAATGAAACCGAGTGTGTTAAGCAAAAAACTTCAATGTATTTTGATAACTGAGTGTGTTAAGACAATTGATCCATTCAGTTTAATTAAGAACTTATGCGTTTGATAACTGAGTGTGTTAATCAAACAACTGAGTGTGTTAAGCAAAAAACTTCAATGTATTTTGATAACTGAGTGTGTTAAGACAATTGATCCATTAAGTTTAATTAAGAACTTTATGCGTTTGATAACTGAGTGTGTTAATCAAACAACTGAGTGTGTTAAGCAAAAAACTTCTATTTTGATAACTGAGTGTGTTAAGACAATTGATCCATTCAGTTTAATTAAGAACTTATGCGTTTGATAATTGAGTGTGTTAAGCAAAAAACTGAGTGTGTTTAGCAAAAAACTTCAATGTATAAAAGCTCAATTGATCATACCTTTGTTGTCTGCGTCGTCTTCATCATACATCTCCATCGTCAAAATCACCATTAACATCTTCATCATGAAGAAATTCTGAAAAATTGTTAAGAATATGGCTTTCACATATAGATCGTTCATCTTGAAAACGAATCAAGAAATCACCTTCAATTTGTGTTCTTGATTCTTCTAATCTCATTTCAATTTCAAATTCATTCATTAAATCATCCATTTTAGCCATTCTTGAAACGAAAATGAAGAAATTTGCAGAGATTGTGATGAAATTGAGAGAAATTGATTAATTGTAGTTTATTTAGGGAAGTTTCTTAATTTTGGAAAACCGCCTGTGGAGGAAGTTTTCTGAATTTTGGAAGTTTATGTTTTAAAAAAGGAAGTTTATATATTGCATTGATAGCTCCCTCCAGATTTCCGCCTCTTGTTGTCTTGGGCTGGGCCGTCTCAGCGTGAGACGATCTCGGCCAAGACCAGCTGTAAAAAAAAAATGCATTTTGGGAAAAGATTCACTTGTTCTCGGTATTCACTTCCCAAATCAGTCGGGACAAACCGCAGCAGCGAAGCCTCTGGTTCTCTTGTTCATTTTCGAAAATTAACAAAGCCCAAAAACCTCATTCTTATCCGAGAAGCTGCGCTCCAGCCTTCATGCAGATGCAGGAGTATAGCAACAATGATTTGAAACTCTTAGAAGAACTAGTTGAATCTCATCCAGATGATCCTTCCCACCATTTCAATCTCGTAATTTCTTTTTCTACTTTGCATTTGTTTGTTAATTTTTACTTCATAGTAGCAAAAGTAGTTCAAGTTTTGTTGGGATTTGAGTGAATATGAGGAACTGATTGATTTTTTCTTTGTAGGGGAAATGTTTGTGGGAAAAAGGAATAGAATGGAAGGAAAAAGCAGCGGAACGATTCTTGATGGCGGCAAAATTAAATCCCCAAAATGGGGAAGCCTTCAAATATTTAGGGCATTACTACAGTTGTTTTTGTATGGATACCCAGAGATCTCTCAAATGCTACCAGCGCGCTGTCTCTCTTAATCCTGATGATGCGCAGTCCGGGGTAACTGCCCTCTACTGTTTCTAATGTTTTGCTATACCAGTTTCCATAGAAAATGGTTTTTCGTGTAAAGTAGTTTCAAATTGAACATGCCTGTGATAATTTATTTTTCGGTTTGATAGAAAAGTTTAAAGATGAAATAAAGGTGTTAAGGTTGGGGTGGAGAAAATATATTTTTAATTCCCTTGTTAAACCAAACGATGAGAAATGGAGAAAATAATTTTTTAGAAAGATGTTTTCTCCAAATCAGACACCCCCTTACATGACAAATACTCCATAATTCTTTGCATTTTTTTTAGGAAGCATTGTGTAATTTGTTGGACATACAAAGTAAGGAAAGTCTGGAGATTGCTATATGCAAGGAGGCATCTGGCAAGTCTCCCCGTGCTTTTTGGGCTTTCTCCAGATTAGGTTTTCTGCTGGTAAGCCTTTTATTTGTTACACACGTTCCTTCCTTAACCAAATATAAGTCAAGATAAGGTGTTTATAGGATGGTGTGAAATGCGTTCATCTTAAATGTACAGATCCATCAAAACAAGTGGTCTGAAGCAGTCCAAAGTCTTCAACATGCTATCAGAGGCTATCCATCCAGTGCTGATCTCTGGGAAGTCTGTACTTATTTCCTCCCCCCTCTTTCTTTTCTCGTTTATACGTAGCAAATGTTCTTATTTATTCAGTGACACTATTTCATTTTCTTTTGTAGGCGTTAGGTCTTGCCTATCAACGACTTGGCATGTATACAGCTGCCATTAAGGTATTACCATCACCCCATTTCCTCTGTTAATCTATTTCTTATGTTGATGTGTCAAATCAATCTATTACGTACTTTTTACCTATGCTATTCTCTTAGTGACCTTGAATACTTTTCTACCTTCCAAAAATGATGTTGCTCTCTAGGTCTATGACTTAAAAATACCTTATTGTCCAGGCCATGTTTCCACATGCATGACACTTGTCGGTCAAAGTGATTTAGAGCGAGAAACTTACCTTTGCGATAACCTCGAGTAATTAACGAGAACTTCAATAGTGATCATAGTGCAAAAACAAGGCCACATTGTTCCTAACTCATGGCTGAAAAGATGTCAGCGTATTTTGGGTGAAGTTTAAGCAAGGGAATTTAGTGATGCCCTTATGCTGTAAGAGAGGTGAAGCTTGCTGTAGATCTTTTTTTGGTTGGTCTATGTGTTGTATGTGGGGCATCGGGTTTTGTAGGGTATGATCTTATTGCTTACAAAACGGAATGGTTTCATAAGAATATGGTAGACGTGATTGTGCTTGTTACAATTTTTGTATGACCTAGTTGACCAACATATGTTTAAGTCTAGTTATAGCTCGATATGCTGCTTTCTTTTTATGGAACTTCTTGAGTATGTGAGTATCAAAAATAGACTGTGGCCTTATATTATGAGTAGAGATCAATATTGAACTTATGAACATGTAAACCATTTGCATTTGGTTGGGGCTAGAGGTGTTCAATGAGGCAAATCGACCCAACGGGCAACAGGTGAAGGGTCGGGTCACATTTTAACGGGTCATTAGCGGGGTGGGTCATTAATAAGCCTTGGTGTAAAGGGTCGGGTCGGATAATTATAAGAACTAATTACGAAAAACAAATTACCACTTTAATTTTTTTATATTTTTATAGTTTTTATTTTTTTATTAATATTTTAAAATGATATTATTATATACATAAGTGGGTCGATCCAACGAGTCATAAAGTAAAATAAAAAAATTATTTTATGAACTTTTACAAATCGGGTTAAAGTGGGTCGGATTTAAACGGGTTTTGACCCGTTTCGATCTGTTTAACGTTTGATATGACCTGCCCCGACCCGACCTGTTGAACACCCCTAGTTGGGACAGAGTACTAGTACTTGTACCCAAACATAATGTGTGTTAATAGTGTAGTTCGAACGAATGAAGAGCCTAAGATGAGTACTCTACTCATGTATTATCATAATACAATTTCTTCTTCTTCCTCTTCTTCTTCTTCTTCTTCTTCTTCTTGTTCTACCATTTCTATTTCCGTTTCTTGTTTTTGTATCTCTTTTAGTCTCTTTGTATTCATCTTCTTTTTTCAGTAATTCTCCTCCACTTGGTTCTTGGATCTGGATTTGAGAGCCGTCAAGTAGCATCTTCATCTATGCCTCTATCCTAACGTTTGTCTTTCACATCCTGTCTTGTGGTACTTCAACGCATGTGAAACAAGGCCAACCTAGACAATATCATCATTAATATTCATCACACTACTTAATTTGGTCCAAAAAGGTTTTATTGTATCCTATACCTTGCTCTTCCTTAATTCAACTAGAAGAACAATAAAAGGTCTTAAACAATTTTAACGTTGGATGTCAACCCAATGATTATTTATAGACTATGGCCCATTGAATCCTTTATATGTCTTAAGGACGTAGAACATATTCGCTATCATAACAATGTCATGATTTAGATTGATATGTAATTTGAAGTGAGTGACAACTTTGATTATAGCCTTATTAGATTTGCGAGAAATAAGAATTTAAGATACCTTAGAGAAGCTTACAAATGGAGACACTAGGAAGAAGGTGCGACAATTCAAGGATTAAGAAAATCTCATGGATTAGTAGTGAACTTAACTTTTTATGACTTTGTGTTGTAGTTAATAACTTAATAGTATATAGGTATTGTATAATCTTCTGTATCTTGTTCCTTTAGTCTTGTTCAACATACGTTTTTGGAATCATTGTGTCTTTATAGTGGCAAAAGTCGTGTATTAGAATTTGTTAGGTGTGTACTGTACATACGTAGTTGTGGACTTGTGGTTGCGTTTATTGTTGCTTTCACTTTTGTCTCTTTAATTTGGTCACATTTGAGTTGATGGCGAGCTTATATTTTTTTGGGCTCACGAGGATTTAAAGGTTGAAAACCTTTTTTCAAGTCACCATCTAATCTAGAAGAATCATATTTATGCCGAAGTAGATTAATGGGACACCAAACCAACATCTAGATGGTTATGGAAACCAAAAATCACTTGGCTAAACGCCTCCTTCATTTTTGTACTTGAGGAAATCAAAGGTTCACTCAACCGAGCTAAGTCTCTATTAGAACATGAGCTAAATTTAGAGATCAACTATAACAAGGAGGAGGAGGTTGTGGATTTTGTGATACGAAAAATTCCTCTTCATATCTCCATCTCAAAAAGTGAATGATGTTTAATGAAGAAAGAAGTTTACGAGATTTTCATGGAACTTTTTTTTTTACTGGAATAAGCGATTTTGGAGGATTTACAAAAAGAATGAGGCACAGAGGCTTACTGTGATGAACCCATTACTACACACCAGAATTTGTAAAGAAAAGAACAAGAAATAGAGGGGGAGGGAAGGACAGATCAGAATACAGAGAAGGAAAGAAGAGGGAGAGGGAGATAGATAATAGAGAAAGGATTAAGAGAGGAGAAGAGTGTATTAGTATTTTCCAAATCATGCCAATCACATTATTACATCATACTATTTATAGCTAACAAGTCTAACAAACTTGATGCCTTTTGATAGATTGGTTATATAATATTCCTTTTCTAGACCCTTCACTAAAAGACTATTCTACCCCTCGTATAATAGACCTTGATTCATTACAATACCGGCCGCCCCGAGATCCACCTTGTCCTCAAGGTGGGTAATGATCTGCATCCAAGTAGAGGTAAGGTGACACAATTTGGTTTGGTGATCTTGTACTCTTAATTGTCATTAATGATGTTAGCTCTTTAATTCCCTTCAAACCATGATCAGTGGTCTCACTACTGACTTTGTCTACCTTCAAAATATAATTCTGATTTGCATCTTTGGTGACATCATTGCTGACATCATCATCAAAAACCAAATAAATCACTGAGTGTCTCACAGGCCCCACACACTTTCCTTTAACCAAAAATATTGCAAGGAGATTTTGGAATCCCGATAGCCCTAAAAACCCAAAACAGTTGCTGCCATCTGCCTTCCACCCTTCGCCGTCAGCCCGCCACCTGTCTCCGGTCAACCTCTCATGTTTCCGATCGACACCGGTACTCTCCTTGACTTGCACCACTTTCTCTCTCATCAGCTTCCTCTGGTCTTTACCAACGCCTCCATTGCCAAGTCTCTTTCCGTCAAATATCCACCAATTTCCGGCGATATTTCGTCTTGTCCAGTCGCCTTGGTCACCACCACAACTTCCGGCAACCACCACCCTAGCCGCTGTCAACCAAGTAAGTCTTCTTTTTTTCTTTTTGATTTTTTTCCTTATTTTCCATCTTCTCTTTTTCTTCCTCCATCTTCTTTGAGTGATAGAGATGCGGTTTAATGGGGTAGAAAAATTATGGCTCTGAATATTTGGGTCTTTTTGGTTTAGGTTAGGAATTGGGGTAAGAGGGGGGTTGGTATGTGAGGTTACTATTTTTTTGGGTGATGGACTCACTGGGTTTTGGGGAGGATGGTTTTGGGTTTGCTGATTTTTGTTTTCATTAGTAGTAATGGGGGGTGGGTTAAGGTAAGAGGTAGGTATTAGGGATAGATGTTGGTGATTCACCATTAATGGTGAAGGTATTGGCAATGGGTTATTGGTGAGGGTTGTTGAATGGGGGAAATTTCTGGGTATATTTTGTGAGGAATTCGGGCAGTGGGATTTTTGTGGGGTAATGTTTCTATTTAGCAACTGATTCAAGGTCTCTAGCATTTTGAGTTGATTTTCTACTAGTAGTGCCATGGATTTATTCAACACTGTAAATTTTGTTTCAAGGACCTCATGATTTTTGGTTAGCTTTTCTTCCATTCTGGTCATTTTTGAGTGTATCTGGGTCGAAACCCGCTGAGACCACTTCTCCAGTTTTTGCTCGATTCTTTGCTGGTTGGTAAAATGACCCATTTTACAGTAGTTATTGTCACTGCTCTGATACCAATTGTGATGAACCCATTACTACACACCAGAATTTGTAAAGAAAAGAACAAGAAATAGAGGGGGAGGGAAGGACAGATCAGAATACAGAGAAGGAAAGAAGAGGGAGAGGGAGATAGATAATAGAGAAAGGATTAAGAGAGGAGAAGAGTGTATTAGTATTTTCCAAATCATGCCAATCACATTATTACATCATACTATTTATAGCTAACAAGTCTAACAAACTTGATGCCTTTTGATAGATTGGTTATATAATATTCCTTTTCTAGACCCTTCACTAAAAGACTATTCTACCCCTCGTATAATAGACCTTGATTCATTACACTTACCCACACACTTATTTTCTTCATCACTCTTTATATTCAGTTTTTTCTACTAATGAAGAAGATCCTCCTTTGTGCATTTCTAATACATGGAATATTAAGGAGATTACAAACCTATGTTGCTGCACACTAGGATCACTACAATGCCTCAAATTTCGGTTGCAAGGGCATATTCTAAATCACCATCTTCAGGTATATTCCATTAATTTTTATCACCTCTCCAATAGATGTCGGAAATATGGAGTCCATTTGATTCTAGGAACGTAGGTAGCTACTTTTGGATCTAAGAACATCATTAAGAGAGGTGCGAGAGGACTTAAAAATTAGACATCCTTTTAGGTTTTGAAGATAAGGGCTTACTCATTAATGATTATTTCTTGGAATATTAGAGGTTTGGGAATGTAGGGGAAAAAGGAAGAAAATGAAGCCATTCGATGCTTTAGGAAACAAGCTAAGTAAAGCCTCCATTTTTTGTATCACATTGATTGATTTGGAAGAGAAATAAAGATTAGGTTTGTCTTTCAACTATTAGATCTTTTGAAGGTATTCTAATTTGGGAAATTTCTTCAAGACACATAGATGGGATAAGGAAGAGAGAAATGACATTATAAAACTATGAGAAGTCGATGCAAGATTTTCTTATGGATTAGGTAGGGGATACAAAATGTTATATCTTGTTAGATGGGATAAGATGAAGCTTCCTAGAAAAGTTGGAGGGATTGGAGTTAGGGATTAAAAGGCAAGTATTAATATTTTACTTGGGGAATGGTTACGGAGATCACCTTCAGAACCAAACTCACTTTGGCATAAGATTATGTAATGAATCAAGATCCTTCTATTGAAGGGAAGAACAAAATTTGGTCAAGGAACTAGGAAGGAAAGAAAAAGGATGTATAGGGAGGATTTTCAAGCAAGCTGCTAGCTCCATATGATATTCCTCTTATTTTATATATGTCCTCTAACTATATTACAATGTGTGTATTCATGGCACATCTCCCCATGATTACAAAAACCCCAATCTACCCCTATTAATGTAATAAGAAATGTAATGCTATTTAAAAGCTTCTAGGTCAGTTATTTGAGTTCCTTTGGTGGCGCCAGTGATACACACAACTAGTTTTTCCCCTCCTCATCTTTCGTAGCTATGACAAATTATCAAGAGCAAATACGATGTTTGTGGCACAAGATGAGGTGTGCTTGCTCGCCCATAGTCCTTGAAAATAAATCTCTAAGGTACATTCTAAATTTTTCTTACACTACACTTAAATTTGGAATGGGAAACAAGATTAGAATTTGGGAGGATAGTTCGGCTTCTCATTAACCTCTTTGAATCCTCTTGCCTAGGTTGTATACTTGTCCACTAGACATTATGCTAATGCCTGTTTTGAAGGATTCGAGCTAAGTTTCTTGGTCTTTCTCTTTTAGACATTGTCCTCTTGTAAGAAATTACGAGTCCATTATAGAACTTTTTGCATACTTTTATCCCTCAAACCCAAATAGGAGGATTTGAAATCTCGACTATTCAATTTTTTCATGTGCTTGTTTCTATTTTGTTTTCTTCACTATGCGCCTCATTTCCCTTATAGCCAATTTGATTTGATCACTAGAATTGATTTTCTTAGGTGTAGATTAATATTATATACGTCCAAATAATGTGTAATCTTTATTACAATCTCTCACTTTGATTTGTTTTTGTAGTTGATCCCATATATTGAGATTATGTTTTGACATTAATATATTGCTATTGTGGTAATTAAGTTCTTGTTATTTGATTTGATGTCCAACTATACTTTAAAAGATATCACATTCAAGGTCCATTAGGATCTTGAAAGTGTAGGTGCAGGTTCTTATGAATGATTTTACTTGAGAGATTTGACCTTTCACTTTGATTTTGTAGAGAACTTTATGTTTGAACCTTTAAATGTCCTCTTCACAGTTCTATTAATAAGTAATTGATTATGATGTTTCATGAAGTCTTATGGGAGGGCAATGGAATTGGATGCTTCAAGAGCCTTCGCTATGATTGAGACTGGAAATATTTTTTTGATGCTGGGTTCATATAGAAAGGTATGTATAGGCTTTTGTACTTCTCTTTCACAATTCCATATAAAATTTGCATTTGCTTTGTTTCAAACTTCATTGATTTTTCTTTGTTTTCCATATGTGAGATAGGAGTGATGAAAGAAAATATTATTAAGCTCTAACCTAGGAGTAAATTGAGGACTTCTTGAAACTTGTTTAGAATTGTTATTTTGTTATATATCAAGTTTCCAAAACTTAAGCTAGCGTGACAACTTCAAGTTCCTTATGTTTTCCTTGTTCTTAGATTAGGCCCCAAAATCGACCTTATAAGTATATTTTCACATATGCTCTTGAAGGTTCGTTCTTTTTTTGCCTTCCCGATCCAACATGCTCAGAGATTTACTCTTTGGGTAACATAAGAAAAGGGTAAACGAAAAGGGACACCTCACCATTGTGGGGTTGGTACACATCTATATGGCGCCCCGTCTTATGGGCAAGGCGGACACTCTTATAAGAAGACGTCTGTCTCCTCTTTTTCGTTTCCATTTTTAACTTCTATATTATTTCCTACTATAATGGCCTCGCCAATGGAGGATGATAAATTATATATTATTTTTACTGCTAGCTCCAAAGAGTAACAAAATCATCGCTTTATGGAAATGTATAGGCTTATATATGATTAATCTTTTGAGTTTATATGGTGTTCATCATTGTTCATTAGCCATTACACAGTAGCATTATATTGCTCACAGTAGTCCTTTAGTCTTTCACATACTTCATATATTGTACGTCATTATTTCTCATGCTTTGTAATGGAGAGTTTAATGAAAGAATGCAAAGCTTGGAATTCCGAAGTTAATGTGGTATTTCTTTTAGTACAAGTTAGGTTTAGGGGAGGGTAGGCTAGGCTTGTGGAGCAAGTTATTTATTTATTTATTTATTTATTATGCTACTTTTTCAAATACTAAGTCGGGGCAGATCAAGAAAAAAAAATGATGTCACTAATTTAAATAAAAAATTTATATTTTTTTGTTTGATAATGATTTTAAGGAAATGCAAGGCAATATTAAATGAATAACATAAAGAAAACATATTATGTATAAAACCCATCTAGATATTATAATTTTCGAGTTCTCACAAAAATATGCTATCAACTCATGAAATTAGGGAACTAAATTACATATGGAAACAAAGCAAATGTGAAATAGACAATAAATAAGGCCAGTTGAAAACAAATATTTTCTCTGTTTACTTTTGCATAGACTTTTCAAAGTGAATAAAAAAAATGATTGAATGATGTATATATAAGGAGTTGAAAATTATATCATTATCACGACCAACTTAGTAAGTTAAATTTTAATCATAACTTCTAATTATAATACCATCAACTTAGTGGTAAGTAAATAAATACAAACTGAAAAGAACATTGATGAGCATACTTCTTGGAATAGCTCAAATTAATGCTGCAAATTAAATCATCAATACCTGAAGCTCTTCTAAAGAAAACCAAACAAAAAACATTAAATAGAAAAATGTTCGCTAGTGGGATTTGAACTCTAGCTTATTTGCCTGATATATAGCTTTAACACTATTAATTGCTTTATATAAAATGGTTCTATAATTATGTGATGTCACTTTACAGCAGTGACATCATAGTGGCTCCGCCCATGATACTAAGGTTAGATATTTATATTGCTAACTTGTGTATCTCAATTCTCATCCTTTTCGTGTTCATTTAGAATCTTTCAAAATCAAGCAAATATTTTCACCATTAGTAATCCACAATTTCCTTCCAATCTAATCCTCTTTGCATGGTTTTATAACTTCTATTTGCGAAACCCTAATTCTCTTTCCAGTTTTTTTTTCCTTTGCTTGGATCCTTTTGGAGATTCTCACACAGAGGGCAAACGAAAAACATTTATATACTTCAATTTTTTTTTTCAAGTAGTTTTTTCTTTCTCTTTCTGTTTAGTGGTGTTTTTTTTTTTGTTTTTGGCGATTGATGTAGGGGCAACGTGGTGGTTGATTTGCTAGCTGATGACCAATAGTGGAGCCGGTGATGATAAAAGTGACACTAGGGTTTGTTGAACTATTGAAGAGGTGAGGATTAGGATGTAAATGGATGTAAATCTAAGTATCAATTAGATCTTTACCTTGTCTCTAGAACACACCCCTTATTTAAGGGCTTGGTATCATCATGACATTGCTAATGTTCGTATGTGACCAATTGTGACAAGATAAATTGAAAGAAATATACGAATACGAAAAGGCAAGACAAACAAAAAGAAACTGAGGGAGTAGTCATGTATCCTATCTTAATTTTTGTCATATTGAGTTTTTTTTAGAGGTACGCCAAATCTTAAGATGCTCTAGTAGCATGACAAAGACGATTCCTTACTTTCAATTGTTTTTGTAAATTGAAAGCTCATCTTTGTGTTTTTTTGTGTGGATTGTATTTAAGGCTCCATGTTATATGACTTATCTGAACTCATTGTATTCTGTTTGGTCTTATTTCTATCTTAATTTATTGGACCTCATTTGATCTTATTCTTATTTGAACTAAATAGCTTTGAAATACGGGAAAATATGAGAAAAATTAACATTATTTTTTTTTACTAGCATGCTTATCTCAAAATAGCCATTTAGCATCCCTAAATAATTTAATGAAAGGGTTTTTTTTTTACGTTGCTAAAGGACAATCCAAAACCATATTTTACCATTTTGGTATCTTTGGGCCTTGCCAAACTTCTTGGTATAAGTTGGGTGCTACCTTGTTCTGTGAAAGCATATGTTTGTAGCATGAAAAACGAAATGAATGATGGCTTGCCAAGTTTTGGAAGGTGATTTTCTTGACTCTGTATTGGGACTAAAGAAGACAAAGTTTTGTAAGGGTTGAGCTCCACTTGAAGGTTTCAAATTCCTTTTAGGATTTTGTATAACCATAGGCATGTGTTAGTTTATGAGCCATCATTGATAGTACTTTGGGTGGGTGTAATTTAAATTTTTTTTTTTTTTTGCTCTTTGTCATGTATATACTATCCTCTGTTTCCTTTTAATACACACACCTCTTCCTTTTTGTGTAAGCTTTTTTTTAGAGAAATATAGCGATTATAAAGAGATGGAGGATATTAATTGATGTGACACCATCACTTTGAGTTTGTTTTCCCTTTTTAATAGTTCTTTTTTTTTTTTTAAAGAAATAAATAATCTTTGATTTGCCTTTTAAACTCTTATATGCTGCTATTTCTTAGGGAGTAGAGCAATTTCAACATGCTCTAGAGATATGGCCTCAAAATTTAGGTGCACAATATGGGCTTGCGTCTGGGCTTCTTGCTTTGGCACAAGAATGTAGTAAACAAGGTGCATTTTCATGGGCCACGTCTCTATTAGAGGTGCATGTCTTTCTTTCTTTGAGTACGGGTAGTCTCTATGTATATTCTTTTCAGACTAATGATTTAGTCTTTTTTACAGGAGGCATCTGAAATTGCAAAAGCTTGTGCTATTATGGCCGGTAATATGTTCTGTGTATGGAAGCTCCACGCCGATATCCAAGTAATTCTTTGTACTTCATCTTATTTTAACTTGTCCATGTAATATTCTACACCACATTGACGAATCTAGAAAGGAATCTTTATGTGCCGTTCTTGGTACATTGAGTATATTGATACTTATCCTCTTTGATGATTTTTGCTTCTTAAATTTGACATTCTTCTAATCCTTTCTTCTAGTGGCAAATGTTAGACCATAGGCTAAAAGGAGCTAAATTTATTATCCAAACAAAAAATTAGGAGGTCAAGATTTTTGTTTGAAAATAATATTTTTAACCACTAAACAACATATTTTTATTGTACAAATAAGAAAAAATATTGATTTTATAAAATGAACCTTAATTTTTCAGTGGCCCAAGTCCCTTTAGGTCCTATGAAAAATCTGCCATTGTTTTCTTCTCTCATATCCTATATGGAATCAAGTTTCAATTAAAATTAAGATCTTTGTTCGAACATTTAGACCAATTTATTAGTTTCTCGAATTTTAAGCCGAGAGATGAATCAATCAGCTTTCAATTGATGTTTGTGTTATCGTGTGATATTTGGAGAAGATTAAATTGCTTGCTTTTGTAAGTATAGAGAGGCCATGGCACATAGAAGATTTTGTGTTGTTTTATTTTCTAGGTAATGTCTTATGACTTCAAGTGCATTTTGTTTGAGTTTTTCAGATCATTCGAGTGGTCTCTTGACTCTTGAGTGGCTTTGTTCTATATGATGCGTCGAAGGAATTGTGTGAGTTTAGATTAAAGAAAACATTCAAAATAGTACGTGGGCCACAAAAAGATATTTTTATGGTGAATTTTGTTCACATACTTCACTTAGTTATAGCTAGTGGAGATATGTGAGACACACCAAGTCTCTTGCTACTTTTGAAAGAGAAAGAAAAAAACAAGAAAGATGAAAACACAAAATCTAAATGATATCAACAGTTTCGAGCACTGCAACTCCTATACTGCTTACACCCATAGTAAATTATTACATGTCCTTGTATAGGCCTCACCCCTTTCTTGCGTCTTCTATGATATGTCAGCATTGGACCCTTCTCTTCGTAGTGCTGGGCGTGACAATATGATTCATGTAAGGCTAGGTAAGGGCTTCTAAGTTTGGTTAAGTTCAAATAGTCCATATTAATCCAAGTGTTGACACCCACAATCAGTGTTGTGTGCATTATGCCTCTCTCTTTAATGCAATGAAAGTTGCACACTTTTCTCTAATCTTCAAAATTGTTCGCTGTCATTACCAATGTGATTGTTTGATGTAAGTTCACATTTTCAAACAGGGTTTCACTGATAATCACTTTGCATTTGAATTATAAAGGTCTGATTTTGTGAATGTTAATGATGAAATGGAGGTTTAGGCATATGGAAGTTAAATTCATCTTTTGACTAGTTCGGGACCGAGTTTTGCATTATTACTCCGCTATAGCTATTTTTAAATCTACAAACGCATTCGGGACCGAGTTTTGTTACTATGAGACAAAGTCTCCTCGACTCTCGTAGATGGGCTTTTGACTAGTTCTTTACCCAATTTCTAAAGTACCTCTTTAGTGCTCCAGGCTGTTATGTTGCTAGGGTCGAGGGGAAGAGGGGCCATGGGCCCACTGTTTAAGTGCTCAATCTATATATATGTCACATTTCTATGTAAAATAAAATACAACATTTGTATATAGCCCAGGGTTGATCATGGTGCTTAACGATATTGTTTGTTGGTACTTTTTATTTGAATTCTTGTACATTGTATACTTTGTTTGTAAAATGGGCCCGATTTACTGTTTAGTTAAGGTCCCAAAAAGATTCTCTCAAGGCCCCATAAAGACCAAGTGCATGTTGTGTGCACTTTGGAGTGAAAGATTTGGGCTTTTCAATCATGGACTCATGATAATGAAGGACTCATAGTTTTCCTCATTGATTTAAATGCTGATGGGTTTTTCATTATCTGGGCTAACTTTGGTTGAATGGGTAACAGGGTTGTCTTTTCGTCTTTGTAATTGAAAAAAATGTGATTTTGCTGCCGTCATGTATGATTTGTCAATCATAACACATGACATGTGTCCATTGGGTCCACGTCACACCAGATTTCGTCCATATTGTTTTACCGTGTGAAGATTTAGTTTTGTAGTTAGGGTTTTTGAGGTGACATTTTGCAACCACCTTCGTCAATGATCAAACAATCTTTCTCTTGGATACTACAACGCGTGTGAACATTTGCCTCATGCTGTAAATCCTCCTCCCTTGATGCACTAGTGTTTAAGGTTCTAACAGGCTTTAACAACTCTCCGGATCTCTCCTAAACTTTAAGGCTCTACTCAACTGGTTCAACCACAAAAATAGGATTGCCATAGGCTTCAAAATTGGCTAGGGTTTTGACTTTAATGTTAGGGCCACATAGATACACTGTCTCAATTCTTATGGAAATACCTTATAGGGTTCAGCCTAACAATTGCAAGATGGGTTGGAATGTGGTTTGGCTTGCAGAATTTGTTTAATCTACAATTGGAATTTCTTAGATTGATAATTTTAAGGCTAGGATCTTGGGGTTTTAGCTTTAAGGCACATCATTTGTTGTAGCTATTTGTAGTAAAGATAGATTAGGTCTTCAAGGCTAGATTATGGATGGAGTTCCATCATCTTTGAGATCTTAGGGTCTAGACATCAAAGGAAGCGAACTAGAGTTTGGGGCTTATCCTTTGGGATATAGATTTTGAATAGGTTAGAATTTGGAATCCCATTTATAAAATTTCAAGTGCAATGAACTGAGGTTAACATGATTAAAGGATAATCTTTCTCCAAATGAAGTTAGATGCATTCTTTGTACGTGATAATTAGTAGCTGGAACTTTATATTTGTGAGATTTCCCTTGCCAACAGATTTTTTGTGATATCCTTTAGCTGGAAATCGTATATCTTTGTGTTTATTTGTTGAAATACGAGGTACTAAGGGATTCCGGTTCATAACCGTAGGTTCCAACTTCCTATGTAATGAGATTTTATGTGCTAACTTTTACGCTTCAAGATTCATTTCCAAATTACGAGGCCTACATTTTTCGTAGCTATGCATTGTGGTTAGTTGAATATGAAAGTCAATAATAATAATCCTTGCGTTAAGATGTATGAAACAAGATCCCTCTTGTCTTTGTTTAAACTTATAAATAAGGAATAAAATACAAATTAAAATTAATGAGTGAATAGTGCCCAAAAAGAAATGGGACAATGGAGTTGAATAGGAGGGGGTAATATCAATGCTTAACGTATTGCTTTTAGGAGTCTCTTTATATTTTTGTTCTGAAGTACTGAATTATGAAGTACATACTCTATCGATCCAATAATATTGGTCCTTGTAGACTATTCTAAATATCAAGAATTTTCTTCTATGAGTTTGTAATGTATTCTGTGTCAGATATTAGTGTACTCACAACGGAAACTGATTGGTTGAATATCCACCTAGGCTGTCTTATACATGCTTAGTTTTATGATGTTTAACTTGAGTTGGCTTCTTAATGCTTGTGATTTCCTTTTGCCAGCTTACATATGCTAAATGCTTTCCATGGACATACGGGGATGATGTGAAGGGTGAGGAAGCCTTCAATAGATCACTTCTCTCCTGGAAAAAGAAACGCCGTTTAGCTGCTGTATCAGCAAATCGTTCCTATCAACGTGCTTTGCACTTAGTTCCATGGCAAGCGAATATCTTTATGGATATTGCTGTGGCTGTAGATCTTATGTGCTCGTTACAGAGTTATGAAGATGGCTTTAGATCCTGGTAAGTTTTCTATCTGTTATTCTTGTGACTTTTGTATGTTTGTCTGTCGTTTTTAGTGCCACTGTCTAAGTCTTTTTGATGTAAGCTGATTCATTACTTTATCACCAGGAAGTTAACTGAGAAGATGCTGTTAGGAAGTTTACTACTTGAAGGGGACAATCATGAATTTTGGATGGCATTGGGTTGTATGTCTGATAATAAAGCATTGAAACAACATGCCTTTATTCGAGGGTTGCATTTGGATGTGTCTCTTGCTTCTGCATGGGCATATCTGGGGAAGGTAATTTATACGCATATATGAGGCCACTTTTCTACAATTTATATGCTTATGTATTACTAAATACAACCTAGAGGAGGGACGAGATGCTTGCATTTGCAAGGAGGTGAAAGTGAATATATTAATGGTTCAATATGATACACCAGTCGTGATATAGACTGATAGGTAAAGTATGTTAAGAAGCTATGCCGTCCCTTTGTCCTTAGTTGACTACAGAATGCAGGCATTTTGTAGTTCTCCTGGAAAATAAATTATACTCCTATTCTTCTAATTAGTCCCATTTTACTTTTCATCAATTTTTAGGTGGGTCAAATGTGACCACTTAGAAAGGAGAGAGAAAGGGAAATAAGTAAGTTGTTAGTAGTTCTTTAAATAGATTAATTGTGAGCAAGGGTAATAAGGTAAAAAACACATACTATAAATAGAAATGGGACTAATAGGGTATAGGAGGGAGTAGGATTTATTTTCATTGTTAAACGTATATGCGTTAGAGGAGAATAGCCATTATGTATTTGTACTAAGTTGGATGCTCTTCCATGTCTCAAGGGGGGTTAGCTTAGAGTGAAACGACCGATTTTGAGACCTAAAAGTGTAGAATGACCCTTTGCAATAGATGAGTTTCAGGTGTCAAAGAAATCACAATGCGATATTGGGTGTTTGTTTTTCTTCATCTGCTTAGATGGAAGGTTAATAATTCCAAGGTTTGAACTGAAGTCAAATACCCCCCCTTCCCCAAAACAGACGATTTGAATATGTTTTAAGGAGTACCAAAACTTTAGCATGCGTATCCTAGATTTGTGCAGTGGCTTTAGTTTCTTCCTATTAATTTAATTCATAGACGTGACGTTCAGTTGTATGCCATGTATTCTGCATTTCTAGATATACAAAGAAGAGGGTAAAAGCCAGTTGGGTAGACAAGCTTTTGACAGGGCTCGGAGTATAGATCCATCGCTTGCATTGCCATGGGCTGGCATGTCATCAGATTTACTTACTCAGTAAGTGCTTTAGCTCGTGCTTGGTGGTATTGGCGTATTTTTAATTTATAGTTTCTACATGATTTTATTTTTAATTTGGATATGATATTGTTACTTAAGGGAGCCTACATCAGATGAGGCTTATGAAAGCTGCCTACGAGCTGTCCAAATAATGCCTGTGAGTTAATCACATCATGTCAGTAATCTTTGTTGCTGGCATTATTTTAGTTTTCTCTCGAACTTACATGTATTGAATTGTTATTTATTCCTTGTTATCAATGGTGTATGTGCAACTGTTGATGGGATCTTATTTTCTTCGTGTGGGCGATGTTTTGCGCCAAGGGTAATATATTAATTTAAAAATATTTTAATATATACCTTGTTATCTTGGCATGTTGACAGTTTGCTGAGTTTCAAATTGGTCTTGCAAAACTTGCTCTACGTTCAAATCACTTGTTATCTCCAGAGGTAATGTGAAAGTCTGCTGGACTAAACTAGGAATTAGTAATTCTTCTAAGTGCTATGCTTATTGATACAAGAGTCAAATATAAAATTAATTTGTCCAATCTATTCTTTTAGGTGTATGGAGCTATCAAGCAAGCTTTGCAGTGCGCTCCTTGGTATTCTGAATCCCATAATCTTAATGGGCTGATTTCGGAGGCGCGACATGATTATGAGTCAGCTGTTGCTTCTTATCGGCTGTCACATTATGCATTGAAGACTTCTGCTTTGCCCTTGTCTCCCTCTCAATCTCAATTTGTTGATATATCAGTTAATCTGTCCAGGGCACTTTGCAAGGTAGGTTTGTAATTGGGATTTCCGTTTTGTTTAACTTGTGCCTCTAGCATTTTTTTTGCGGGATTGTGCAATTTAATTTGTACTTATTACTCATAAAATCATTTTGATTTCGGCCGAGGATGTGGTTGCTTTTGACGCAGTGGGTTTACGGGATTTAATTTTTATTAGAGTGTAGATCTATACTGATTGTTTTATTTTTCTATCTTTTATAGGTACTAACTATTGGATGAACTTTATTAAGCTATAAATTTATTTTACTGTCTTCATCCCAAATATATGTTCCATTCCTTTAATTATGTCGGGTCATATCGGGTTCGGTTACAAGGTCGGGTAATTGTCGGGTCATCGGGTTTGTTTTAAACACCTCTAATTTTTAATCAAACGAAATATATCTTTGTGATAGAGGGAACAATGGAGTTTTCGTGTTATCTGATTAGTGGAATTAGAATAGTTAAATTTATATTTTGAACAAAAAAGAGATAAAATAATTGTGTAGAATTTAGAGCATAATGAGGTGGACTAGAAAAGGGAAGAAAATAATAGGTATAGGTCAAGGGTTTTTCTTACTCAAATTTGAATTCTTAAATCTATTGTATTTTCATGTCTCAGCTCAATTGTTCAACTCAGATCTGGTCAGGCTTGTTCAGGTTCCAATTTATGTTAGAAACCCAAATTTTTCATGCATTGAATCTTTTTTCAATGCCTCAGCACATAATATACATCATTTTTTCCTTTTTTCCCTAATATCTTAACTCTCTAAAGCTTTTGATTGGATGTGCTATCTTAGAAATCTTTGAAAGAAGTTTTTGACATTTCTTGGAATTTAGATTGTGATACATTACATTAATAAATGAAATGCAGTCACCAACATCTACTGTCAGTCTAACAAAGTGTATTCATGCTGCAGGTGGGATATGTGCAGGATGCTGTGCGAGAATTAGAAGATCTGAAGGAAGAAGGTCTGTACTCAGTCAAATACATTACCTTCATAGTGTGTTAATGGAAATACTTATAAGTGATATTCTTGAATTTTACATACGAGAAATGTTTCGATTCATTTGATGTGTTTTGATGAATACTGATTTTTGATAAAATCTTTAGTATAGCTGATACTTATATATGCATTGATGGAATATTGTTGATGAGTCTTGTAGGTTTGCTTAATATTGAAGGCCTTCAAATATATGCTTTTGCATTATGGGAACTTGGACAGCATGATCGGGCCCTATTGGCTATTAGGGAGCTGGCTAAGTGTATTCCAACAATGAAACTATCCTCTGCAGTGACTTCAATTTGTTTGATTTGTAGTCTTCAGTATTCAATTTCTGGGGCAGGATCAACCATCAATAGCATTTTGAAAATGCCTAGGAAGCTCTTGCAGAGTACAAAAGTTAGTTTCATCATATCAGCTATAGATGCTGTCCATCAGAGCTATCAGTTGCAGGCTCTTGTCTCAAGTACTCGCTGTTCCCTTTCATCACAGGAAGAGATTATGGAAATGCATCTTCTAATTGCACTAAGTAAACTAGTAAGTATAATGCAAACAAGCATTTTTTTGTTAGTACTCTTTTCTCCTATTTTGTTATCTTGTTAGCTTTGAGTCTTTGCCCTTTTGCAATTAATGGAATGAACATGCGTGTATTGATGAATTATGCAGATGAGAAGTGGACATGGACATTCTCTCAGTATGCAAAATGGCATTGATCATCTTAGGAAGGCATTACATATGTATCCCAATGGGTCTTCTTTGAGGTATATATCTTTAAATGCAGTACTTAGTCTACTAACTACTTTCATGTTGGTTACTTCTCATTCTGTATCCGGATTTGATGATCATTATTTAACGTATGTGTCATGATATTTTCTTTTGTTTTTGTTCTATGTTGTTCTTTCTAAAAGTACAAGCTATCGTCACATTATATTCTTTTTTGATTTCAGGCCCTTGTTATAAAACAATTCATAATATTTGTATTTTAAGTCTTTTCCGAACATGCCTATTGTTGAGGGGTTTGAAACTCCCAGAAATTGTGGATCAACAATTGTTAGTAAGAACCTTATAGAAGAGATAAGAAAAGTTAAGAAAGTGTGTGCTCAAATGATAGACAATATAAGTGCTTTATATATAAGTTATTTTAATTTTAGAGAATCCTTGTCTTGTTTATTATTTTTTATTTTTTTTTATTTTTTTATTTTTATAGAGAATCCTTGTCTTTATTTAACCATTATCACTCTGTTTGAGTTTTTTTGTCTTATTGTTCCATCTTCAGAAAGAAAAGGTGAATTGTTAACAAAGAAATTTTCTTTTCTAGATTTAGTTTGATAGAGTCTAGTTCCCAACCTTGCTTTGGTCAAAGGCTAATGATACTCCCTCCAATTCAGAGCAATTGTCTCATTTACTTTTTGCACATTGTCTGATGTATTGTTCAATCCTAAATATCTCAAATTATGCATGATAAAAAATTGTAAAAAATTAAAAGGAAAATTTACCTAGAATAATCCAACCTATTCACGATTTTCCTACAATAATCCCAACTTTCGATTAACCATTAATCCCAACTATTACCTCACTTAACCTGTGGTGTTGTTAGTTTACCTACAACCGGTTTTAGTAGGTAAAATTATCATTTTTCTTTTTTTTCTTTTCTTTTTTCTTTTTTTTTTTTTATAATTTAACATAAAAACTTACAACTACTCACCATTACCTTCAACCTTTGAATTCTCTCTCCTGTAAACCCAATCAACCCCAATTTTTTGAAATTACCCAGCTTTGATTTCGCGAACTGGTGCTCGATTTCTCTCTTGTCCAAGCTACTTGATGCTAGTCTACTTTTCAAATGATAATTTAAAGCTTTTAATTTCTGCAATTTTTTGTTAATCGTATCCTAATTGAATCTGATTTTTTTTAAAATTTGTTTGTTGTTCATAGGATCGTTTATTTAAATCAATTTTACAAATTAAATTAAAATTTTAGTTTATATTAACTAATAGGCCATAGATCATAATCATAAAAACGATGCCCAATTCGCGAACCTTTTCTAGCAGCTTGTAGTTTGGCAAGAACATCATGATTACATCTTGGGGTTTCCCTTGCAATTGAACTCCTACTTGAAAAACAATTGGAATAAGTGATGCTTTTCATGAAAGAAATTAAGAATTAATTTGATGGAAAAGGAAAGTTAAAAAAAATGGAACGTTAGGAAGCTCTTGCTGCTTCCATCAATGGAGGTCTTGAGAATATAAAGGGATTGAAGAAGAGGAGAGAGGACTGAGGGTCAGAAATTTACCTGTTGTACCGGTAAAAACAAGACCAACAACAGCACAGGTTAAGTGGGGCAATAGTTGGGATTATTCATGGTTAATCGATAGTTGGGATTATTGTAGGAAAATTGTGAATAAGTTGGATTATTCTGGGTAAATTTTCCAAATTAAAATTAATAAAATTTACATTAACATGAATAAAGTCAGTATTCATGGTGGAGCTATTTACAAAAATTCCCTTACTGTTATACATCAGCTAAGACATCAAAGTTTTTGTATCTATGATGGGCTGTCCTTTCTATTTAAGCAGCTGTTTACCTGCTTCTCTTTTATGTTATTAGAGTGTATCCTTCAGATCTTGTAGTGTGACACAATAATGGAGGATACTTTCATTAGCAGTATTTCTAAAGTTGCCAGAATGTCCTCCATCTAACATGATGACGAATTTAAACTCTTAAGTGGTGTCAAAACTGCTTGTTAAGTGGTCAGAATTTCTAATGTGTTATAGTTTTCTTAGTACCTTGTGGTTCGATCTTATTTTAGGTACTTGTTTCACTGATGTCAAGCCATCAACTATCTTCTATGGACAGAAAAATTTACCCTACTTTTCTCTTTGCCTACTACGGAGACAAAGTCCTTGCATTTAATATTATTATTGTGCGATGCCAACATGTACTTGACTTTATATCCAGTATTGACACTGATGCTAAGCTAACTATTTTAGCAAGCTTTTTTCATGCAAAATTATCTCTTCTTAGTATAGAAGCAAATACTTCCTCTTCCCAACTTTAAACTTCATCTACCACTATATTAGTATTTTTGCATGTCCTAATTTATATCTTTACATATTAATATGCCTAGTTAAACTAAACCTAAAGAAACAAAACAAGATGAAATATGTATAATGAATGAATTATTTATCCTTTAAATTTTTCTCATGAAAACAACTCTATTAGTCTCTAACCATACTATCATGATTAGTTTATAATGATACATGATGCGTCCGCAATGGTTTCAAGGTTTTTCCGCTTAAAAAGGGGTTTGATTTCCGCCATAGCCATAAAACAAATCAATTCTCCGTCTCCTCTTGTTGGGGATTGATCCGCCCCTACAAAAAAATCAATTTGCTCTTGTTGGGATTATCCGCCCTATAAAAATTGATTAGTCTTGATTTGGATTATGCTTTTCTAGACCCTAGTGGTGGATTTAGAAAATTTCCATGTTTGAGCACTACATCTTACCAAAAGCGACTCTCGCTGCTTTATTCCTAAAATGTATTGGGATATTCTTATGGTTGCCTCTCTGGCATTAAATGTTGTTGGTGCACGAAGATGACTCATAGTCGAGCAACATTAAGGATATGGATAGTGTCATTTGAAACACGGTGACACATGGTACATGCCCCCTTTTTAGATCCCGAAACACTTTGTAAGTAAAGATTTATTCCCTCGGTTCTCTTTGTTCTTCTCACATTCCCCATAGGAAATTTTAAAATGTTTTTCTCAATTAGAATCATTCTATTTTAGTAACCAATAAAATACAAGGAAATTATTACACTTACACTATTATATTGAAATTATTCATTTTAATTCCCAATGTATTTACTTTATATATACCAATGAAATCAGTAGAATCTTTATTTCTATATTACTTTACCCAACTCTCATAGTATCTATTGTGTAATTATTGCTTATCTTTACTTCATCCCATGTTCCAAATAGGAAAACATAAAAAGAACAGAGGGAGTAAAACAAAAGAGGTTGTAGGTTTACATATAACAATAATATAAACAACACTGTAGCCTAGATCCCAATAATATAGGGTTAACTATATGAACCAAAACAAATCAATTTGGGAAAAAATCGCTAACGAAAGTTTTACTTGATCATTCCTCACTCTTATCCATTATCACATATTCTTCATTGAAAATACAATTCTTATGATCCTATACATATGTACTCCCTCTACATTAGTTTTTATGTAATCCCTCTTTTTTCTTTTGTTCTTCTCATTTGCCTTTTGCATAGTTTTAAAAGCAAATGTTAAGCATTAATATCTCTTTATACCCATCATAAAAAATTATAAAAAATATAAATAAAAAATTATACATCAAGAAGAATCTAAAGAGATCTTACATGAATATGTTTTATATTCTATATATGTCTCAAAAACCTTAATCAACTTTCTCTCTCCTTAAAAAGGAATATTCTAACTGGGAAGAACATTAGAGAACGGAGGGAATATTATTATATGCTTCTGCAAAATCTATTTGAGTCTTGTTATCCAGATTACCTTGATTTACCTCAACTGCTTTGTAGCTCTTCAGAGTTTCAAACCTAAACTTTTTTATAAGTCTTCTACCTAAAATCTGTTCACGCTGCTCACCCATTTCCATGGGGTAAACTGGTCGCGAATGAGACTGTGGCCTCTGTGCAACATTGCAAGAATTACGACGACTTTTTTGGATTGTTTCTTAGCTCAAGCTAATGCCGAATGTCAAGTGATTTCTCTCGTCTCTCTACAACTGTGTCTTTCTCATATTGCAAAATATCGCTCGTGCAATCGTATTGGTTTTGTAATATATAGTCTTTTGAGCTTACAACACACAACTGGTAAACCATTCACATTGACCACATAAGCCGTTTTCCAACCTTGACCATAATTGTATATTTGCAGCATAATCTCTTGCTCTCAAGTGGTCTAGTTCGTCCTCCTGTGCCATAAAATTTGCTTTTCTCATAATTTTGTTTTAATCTCTTAATTATAGAGAGCTATAAGATATACGTAGCTCTGATTACTTCATCTAATTTTATCTTATGTGCCTATATAGCTATATTTTTAAACTTTTTAAAGCTAGGAAAATTATTTTGTTGATTATTTCTCGCTTCATGAAATATGCTTTGCCTTACTTGTCCCCCTCCTTGCATTTTACTTAACACAGGAACACCTGTAGCGGCGACAATATGGTCTGAGATACATTTTCTGTTAACAGCTCATTTTTCCCCTTGCACATATTAAATGCCGCTTAATTGATTGCAGAAATATGCTTGGTTATTTCTTGTTATCGCGTAAACAAAGGGGAAATGACCATGTTGTAAGGAGGTGTTGTGTTGTAGCTGCTTTTGACCCAATAAAACAAGACTTTAGATCTTCACATGAAATTATTGGTGCTGAAGCTGTTGCTTGCCAGGCTACTTCGAGCTACAAGTCAAATTTCTTACTTCCAACTTGTATATACCAGGGTGCCCAATGTGTATCAATATTGGGGTTGATGCAGAGGTAATTTACTTTTGTCATTTTATCTATGGTTACGCTAGGAATTTTCGAATTGTATAAGAGCTGCAATTTATATCAATTCTACCAGAGTTGCATGGTTAGCCATTGATCTGTGTTTACTATTGGCGCTTTATACATGCACATAGTGTTTAATTTTTTATTATACAAATCTATATTGCATATAAATGAAAAAACTGAACATAATTATTGATTGCATAAGCATAAGTTTTCTACCCTTATATACCGTATCATGTGAAGCGTACATGTTAATTTTCTAAAGAAGAGAGTCTCATAGAGTAAAAATGCGATAACGGTTGCGAGTAACGAAACGGTGATACGGTAATGGGAGTGACACGCTTATCGTAACGCCTAAATATCGGTCAAAACCAAAAGATATCCTATTGATACGACCCACAAAAGTGGTTTTTTACACCCTTACAACTTCGGAAATTTCGGTATGTTGTTTTTAAAAACCTCTACACTGCGGCTGACGCGATGCAATGTGGCCTTGTTTTTACACTACTGGAAGAGGCTACAAATATTATTTTAAATCACTGTGAAGCAGATTATTAATTTGTATTTTAATTGACAATTGGCTTTTGAAGCTAATCATCTTAAAACTACGCATATAGAAACTAGACAGGCTTGTTTTAATATTTATTATACATTCATAGTTGTATATATCATTATTATTATTTCGTTTTTTAGTTCTTACCTCTTTGTTATTACAAGAGTAAGGTTGTTTATGCTCTACATTCGACTCCCAAAATCTCTCTTAGGCGGGAGCCTTTTGGCATTGGATTAACAACAACTTCTTCTTCCAATCTCAAGAAAACAACTGTTTAGGAGAGGTTGTCTAAATTATTGTGTGTCAACTCTGTCAACCATTCCTAAGCTCTATGTACATGTATTTTCTTTATTAACTAGCTTATGTTGCAATTTGGTCTTATTTGTTTGTGATGATGAACATTCCCTCTCCGAATCTGATTAAGAAAAATTGACTACATAAATGATACCATAAATTGACTATACTTGTGAGTTTGATTTATAGGTTTTTGACCTTGTGACTTCTTTATAAAAGTAACAGTCTATATCAATCTGTGTTTTTGACTCCGTATTTGCTGACATTAATCTATTTGTTTCATTTGAGGTATAATTTGTAATAATCTAGTAATTTGGTTCCAAACACAAGTCTATTTCCTTTCTCAAACATCTCATATCTTCATATTTGTCGTGTAGATGGTTTCATCGAGAACCTTGGAACCATAACACAAGATACTTGCTTGTACTTGGTCTTCTACAAATTGCTCGCCAAACAAGATATCCACAACATCTTATGAGTGTGCTGACGAGAATGACTAATACAGCTCTCACTAGTCAATTATTTGTGGAGAACACATTTGAAAGATATAAAAAATTTCAGCTGCTTCTGTGTTACTCTGAGCTCAGTTTGCATGGTGGAGATCCACCAAGCTCTGTGGCTTTTGCAAGGGATGCTTTAAACCTTTCTCTTTCTAATGTCTATACGTTTTTTGCTCATTTGCAACTATGCCGTGCTTATGCTGCTGTGGGTAATAAAAAAAATCTTAGTTTGGAGTTTACCCAGTGCTTGAATCTTAGAACAGACTACCCCGTTGGTTGGATGAGTCTTATGATTATTGAGTCTCTCCATAGACCCCATAATGCTTTGAGATTGTCAGATAATGGCTTTCGAGATAGTATTAAAGAGAACAAGGAATCTGATAACTCATGGTTAGCTGTGTACAATTTATTCTGTGGTTTAGTTTCTCTATCAGCTCAAGATTTTCTGCGTGCAGAGGAGTTCCTTGTTGAAGCTTGTTCACTGAAAGCTAATGAGAGCTGCATCTTCTTATGTCATGGTAAGATGGATTGCTTGCTTAATTGTGCTTCCTTTTTATAAATTGGTACTTTTTTGTCTGTTGTTCATACGAAGCGTCAAACTTGGCAATCTATGTGAAATATAAACAAGTCTCTTCCAACTATATTTTGCCCGTGATACTATGCAATGCCAAGATACGTTTAATGGAATCGGTCATCCTTCTGAGCACGGTGAGCCAATAATTCTATAAGTGTATCCGGAAAATCAGGGAATGAGACACGCCATTCTCTATAAAGTAGTAAAATGATATAGTACTGAATATTAAAGCTGTAGGAGTAATGATTAGATGATGTTTGGAATACGCTCCCTATTTTGTGGAAGGTGTTTAAATATCAGTTTTTGTTTGGACACTGATTTTTCGCTTAAATGTATCATAGAGTGAGGAGATACATGCAACTTTTGTTTGGACACTGATTATTCGCTTAAATGATCGTGACATGTTTTAAAAAAAATATACTGGTATTATTATTATTGTTATGTTTAGCAATAAATAGTGCCATTTATTGCTGTTTTCAGAACAATAGTGTTACAGTTGGGATAGCAAATGCTCAATGTCACATTTAGGAAAGTAATAAATGGCTTAAATGTGTATTTAACGCAAAACTACTATTAGGGTTTATTAATATTAATATTGTGCTATTTTTCTTTATTTTTCTTGTTTTTGTTGATGCTTTATTAAATTTTTAAATCCTAGTTGCAGCCTCTTCTATTTGTATAGATGGTTAATTAAACATTTGCAGTGCTATGCGATCATATTGTGCTATTTTTCTTGTTTTTCTTGTTTTTTCCTTTCAGTGAATGTGACTTGACACCTTAGTATTTTCCTATTTATGTTTTGTGTACAGGTGCTGTTTGCATGGCACTTGCAAAAGAGAAATGTAACTCTCACTATCTAACAATGGGTATCGAGAGTCTTAGAAAAGCTCAAATGATTTCTTCCATTCAGTTTGCCGTATATATCCCTTTTATTGGCTCAAGCAGAGGCAAGCCTAGGATCAAAAATGATGTGGAAAATGAAGTCTCCTTCTGAATGGTACTCTTGGTCACCAGGTATAAAACTTTTGTCAACAATTGTCTTGTGGGTATATTGTGCTATCATCTTTTTTCCACCCCTATCATCTTATTTTATGAAGTTGGTTTCATTTTTTTTTTTCTTTTATGGAAATGATGTGAGATGTAGTTTGTTGTAACCATAGGGTATGCAACTTTTTTTATTTGTTGGATATCAATTTAGATATAGAATAGAAGATAATAACGTGCACTTTTTGAAATTTGATTATCACAGTCCCCTCAACACACACATACATCACCAGGTATAACTCGTACTAGCTTCATCGAGCTACAGGTGTAAGGTTGTTGAGTGTTTAGGGATAGGTGAGTTTGTATTAGAGACATTGCGCAAAGAGGTAAAGTGTACTAGTAAAGCATAGGAATATGCTGTATTAGGTAAAACGTTAAGATATTATTTCAAGCATACTTGACATTATCATAAAGATTCCTTCCCAACAAACTAATAGGAAATAACAAACTTTACTTGAGCACTAGTTAGAAAAAAAAAAGTATAATAGTAAAAATATATATTTTTATAGACTACTCTGCCCTTTGCTTATACACTAGTTGAATCTACGTTTTCTTCCATGCATGACATCATCATTAACTGGTGGTGTAGAAAAAGTGTTTTATTTCCTCGTTGCTTCATTATTTACACTAGTTGATGCAAATTTTACTTTGGATATAAAAACACTCATCTTTTACAATTTGGGCGCCTTATAAAGACCTTTTTCAAAATGAAACTAAAAAGGAAGTGCATTCACAAAAATGGTATAGTTATAAGTCAAACGAGAGTGCTCATCCTAAATTACAAGTATATTAAGTTAGCAAGCCAATTTAATTTATTAAACTCCACTTTCTCCAACTGAAACAAGACTTAAGTCTTGTACAAGTTTAGCTTGAACTCGTATGATGTAGATTAGAAAATCATAATTTTTCTTTGTTTGCAAAATTTGAGCTTACTAAAAATTGAAAGTTGTATGTCTAGCTCTCATTTTTAAAATTATTAAAAGTTAGCTTATGGTCTTTTTTTTTTGAATGCAGCTTATGGTCTTAATTATTAAGAATCTAGCTTTTTTATCGCATTTGGAAAGTATCAACATGAGGTGAATGATATCAAATGTTGTCAAAGAACTTTTTTATTTCAATAGGAAAGTACATAGCTTGTAAAATTCTAAACTAATATAGAATTTTTCTTATCAAGTTAAAAGTAAAATTGTCAAAAAGTGACTGCAAAAAATTACTTTTTGTCAAAAACTAAGTATAATAAATATTTTTTTTTCCAAAAACTACTTAGCAAAACATCTTTTGGAGAGCACTGATTTCTTTCTTTCTTGACTTTCTTCCATTTTGGATCTTAGAAAGCCTCTTTGTCGGAGTGATGTGCAGTGGTTAGGAATACCTTGCGCCGGTCTGTTTCACCTGGACCTTGGTGGCGGTATTTTTCCCTTATAACAACACTCCAATAAATCCGTCGGAGTGAGGAGTTTTCTGACCGGTGGTTCGGAAAAAAAGATACAGATGGATTTAATCGATTAGTGGTTCTTGTTTCGCCTTTTATGTTCCGTTACAGGAAAAGGAATTTTGGTATGTAGTCGGATCCGGTTGAGAATGTTGCATGTTTGTGGTTGCAACTTGCAACATTGTTTTTGGTTTGATTTTTGCTGGCGAACCTTTTATGTCTTCATGATAGGTAAGGAATTATGGTAGATAATGAGGGTCAAGATGGTTATCTATGGATTTGATTTGATTATATGTGATTTTTGATCTGCATCTTCAACCTCTTTCTATGGATTTATTTGTTTAATATTTGTGTATTCCAGAGGCAATGCCGGCAGAAATCTATTTCCAAATGCATCTGCTTGCACTTGGGAATCAAGACTTGTCTGGTCCAGATTACGGCGACTCACTCCATTGGGCTCTTCGAGCTATTCACTTGAATCCTTCTTGCGTGAAATATTGGAAAATCCTACGAAAGCTTTCCTTGTCATCTATTTCGATCAACTAATACTGCTTCAGTTCATAGATTGTGAAGTACTATTAAGGTTTCAAACAATATTCTGACGAACTTGTAGAATTCGTTGTCAGAAGTCGGCCTGTAAAATAGCGAATCAATTCACCTGCCCCACTGGATTCTATGGAACCGCCTGGGAAGCTGACAAACAAAACTAGGTGGTGGACAATGCAAGTGTCTAGCGCAAGTATGCTTTGCGTTTTGACTATAAATGTAATGAAATAATTGATTAATTTTCGAAAGTAATTAGTGAAGAGATGTCATCTAACCATGGTGATAGTCAGGCTTATGACTTAAATGTATTTCAATTAGAAAAGCGTTGCAACCACAATATAGAGTGATCCCTAGGAACACTCTAAACGTCGTATAATTTAATGGTAGGGTTAGCGTAATAATTGATCTTTGGTATGTGTGTAATAGCACTTTGAGTAAATCATAATTTCACTATTCAAAAAATAATTGTTAAGATATTCTTTTGTTTTGTATAATTGTATGAAACTTTTGTATAATGGACTTGATTTTAGTTTAATTTTAGGTAGTACATTGTTACATATAAAATGTTGTGATCATGTAATTAACATATCTTTTCATTAAGGTATTAAAGAATTAAGGGCGTGTTTGGATAGAAGAAAATGGAGGGAAAGAAAGGGAAGAGATTTAGAGGGGGGAAAAATCCCTTGTTTGGATAGTAAAATGGGAGGGAAGAGATTTGAAGGGGAGGGAATTGGAAGGAAAATGTGCATAAATTTTATAAGAGTTGTAATCCCTCCAAAAGTGGAAAGATATGAAAGGAAAACACAATCTCCCTCCCTTTCTCTTCCATTCCTTCCTAGACAAACAAGAACTAGTTTCCTTCCATTTCTCTTCCCTTCCTTTCCCTTCCCTTCCTTCCCCTTGCCTCCCTTTCTTTTCCATCCAAACTTGATATCCAAACATAGTGTAAATGACATTAGATCCCATTAGAAACGTTAAGTGGCTAAAGAGGAGATACAAAAATTTATGTGAACAATATGAACTTAAAAAGTATATTAGAATTTGGATACTTCGATACATTAGGACTTGAACTGTGATCTTTAAAAAACACAAATTCATGAAAGATGGTCTTTCTTAAAGATCAACTTTCCTGGTCAGTCTAATTAACTTAAAAAAAGAACGAAAATGGTATTTTTTCTTGGTCAGTTTAATCAATGACCTAGAGTTGGGACCCTTGTTTAGAGAGTGTGAGACTCAACCAAAGGGGGAATTCCACATCCAGGAAGGGTTTTTGTTTAAGGGGAACAGACTGTGCATATCTAAGTCACCCCTAACGGTTGTGTTGATCAAAGAAGTGCATCAAGGGGCCTTGGGAGGACAATTTGGCATTCGAAAGACCCTGGACATGTTAGCTCAACAATTCTTTTGGCCTAAAATGTTGGGGACTGTAGGGAAATATATACTAAGGTGTGATGTGTGTCATAGGGCTAGATTGACCTTCCACAAGGGTGAGTACAAGCCACTTCCTGTGGCAGAGAGACCTTGGGAACATGTGAGCATGGACTTTGTAGTGGCTTTACCAAGGACTCAAAGGAAAAAGGATGCTATTATGGTCATAGTAGATAGGTTCTCCAAGATGGCACACTTCCAGCTTGCACTAAAACAGATGACGCCAAGCACATTGCACAGCTCTACTTAAATGAAGTTTTTAGGTTGCATGGCATTCCTAAGTCTATAGTCTCAGATATAGTAAGTTTTTGAGTCTGTTTTGGGGCACCTTGTGGAGGATGTTAGGCCCCAAACTCATGTTCAGCACTGCATACCATCCACAAACAGATGGACAGACTGAAGTCACCAACAAAACCCTAGGAGCCATACTTAGAACACTAGTCAGCAAGAATACCAGGGACGGGGACATGAAACTGAGCCATGCAAAATTTGCATATAACAGGAGTCCTAATTCAGCAACTAAGTGTTCCCCATTTGAATGTGTATTTGGTGTGAACCCCTTACTGCCTTTGTCTTTGATTAATTGCCCTAAACAGGTGAGATCCCACCCTGAGGCTAAACAACAGGCAGAGAACATGCTCAGAGTGTACCAGCAAGTGCAGGCCAACATCAACCAGGCAAACAGCAGATACAAAACCAGGGCTGACAAAGGAAGAACAGACAAGAGGAAGTTCCAAGTTTGTGACCTAGTCTGGGTACATTTGAGGAAGGATAGGTTCCCTGACTTGAGGAGCAACAAACTTATGCCTAAGGCTGCTGGCCCTTTAAAATCAATGGCCAAAGGGGAACCAATGCATTTAAAATAAAGCTTCCTACTGAATATGGAGACAGAACAACCTTCAATATAGGAGACTTGGCACCCTACCATAGGCCACAAGAATTGAGGTCAATTCTTTTTGAAGAAGGGGGAACTGAACCATGTTCAGAGTCACACCACTAATGAGTCCCCTGTGCCTAAGCCAGAACAAGGACATCATCCCAAGAGCACTCAAGAGCACAATTCAGAACACTGTTTGGGGAAGCTACCTGCACCAAACCAAGCTAGGAAGGATACAGGACCTACCAAGGACATGAGGGGACCCAGCAAGGACCCAGGAACCTGCCCCAACTAGGACAAGACCAAAAGAAACCTTGAAGGGTCAAAAGACAACACAGAAGTACAAAAAGCCAGGGCACAGGACACTTTTCAGCATACTTTCTGCTAGCAGACCTTGGTGAACTTACTGAGCCAAGACCTGAGCACCCTAGGCCTGAACCAGGGCATGGATGGCACCCTTGCACATGGACCTAGCTACCAAGGGCCCAGGACCCTACTAGTTGTCCATCAGAAGCCCTAGAGAACAACAAGGAGGGGCAGTCAACAGAATAACAGAAAACCTCTCTTAGTTTATTTTAGGTGTTTAGGCTTTTATTTTGTTATGCACATGGCTTGCACGTGTCATTTAATAAAGGCTTGAGTATGAATCTGCCTACTAGTCGTTATTCTTGTTATGAGGCCTATTCATAGAGGTCCTCAATTGTAAGAACTCATTGATTCATTTTCTAAATTCAATACAAGTATTCATTTCAGCAATAAGTGTTTGTTTGGGAATTAAAAGGGTTTAATTCCATTACTTGGGGTTTGTGTGTGAGTGAAGCATACAAGACTCAAGTCAAGATCCATCAAGGGTTGGTGAGGGAATCCAATCTAAGGGTGAGAGGTGTATAGCCTGAATTGTGAGTGAAGCAAGGAGGGTTTGCATCAAGATCAGTCCTTGCACTGATCATATATGTGTAGGGATGGCAATGGGTCGGACTCGGGTCGGACTATTTACCCTCCGACTTTGCTCCGAATAAATCTCGGACTATTTTTTTCCGTCCACCTCCACTCGGAGTCGGATTATGCATACTACAACATTGCTCCGACTCGGACTCTCGGACATCCGGCGGACTTCGGATTATATCAAGATTTATTTTTATCGATACTCAGGCCCGGTTTTGATATTTTATGGGCCCTAGGCCAAATGAAAAAAATAGGCCCCCTCTTATAAAATTTTTAAATGTTTTTTAAAAGCGTTTCGCGAAATCATATATAATATTATGGGAAATTTCACATGGTAGCATCCAGTTTTGATGAAATGCAAGTGGTAGCACTCTTTTAAGAAAATTCCACATGGTAGCATCCAATTTATGCATAATCTAATTGCCGTAGCATTTTCCGTTAAGTTCTTAATAAATTCCGTTAAATTCATCATTTTGTAAGTTTTTTTCCACATGGTAGCATCTAGTTTTTGTAAATTTACTATTTTAACTTTTAATTCACCATTTTAATGTTTAATTCATCGTTTAATTCATTAACAATTATAAATGTTTAATAATTTTATTGAAAAATTATAAGAAACTATCTAATCGGGTCGAAACAAGTCATTATTCGCCTATTTTTCGATACGTAAACCGAAAAAGATATTTGGCGTCATTTTTACCTATCATAACGATTTTTTTTCAAAAAGCGAACAAATATCTTTTTCGGTTTATGTATCAAAAAATAGGCGAATAAGTACTTGTTTCGACCCGATTAGATAGTTTCTTATAATTTTTCAATAAAATTATTAAACATTTATGATCGTTAATAAATTAAACATTAAAATGGTGAATTAAAAGTAAAATTTAGATTGAAAAAACCTACCATAACAATGCCATCAATGAATATTGGAAGACAAACCAAAGGGGACAATTTGGGAATTGAAACAATGTTAAAATAAATCAAGGGCTAAGATTAAAACAATGTTGAAATCAATGGCTAGAAATCAAAATTCATGTGACTTCCATAGTTGTATATATGTGATTGGTTATTCAATGTTTTTAAGGATTGATGATGTGGACAATATCAAAACCATTCATTAATCCACATTACATTCATCAATGACTTAAATTTTATTAATGGTAAAATACAATTTTAATTTCTTAAAAAAGCTAATTAGCAATAAAATTGAATAAGAATTATATAGAATTATGAGGTTATTAGTGGTTTAAATATAATTAAATAAAAATTTAATTCAATATTAGTGGTTTAATTTCGTTTCATTCATAATAATTGATAACTTACAACTAAATCTTTGATATATTATCGATCAAGTATCTAATTTGATTATCATATAGATTAATAGTTTAATTTAGTTAGTTTTAGGTTGACTCTGTGAGTTCATAATAGTCTAATCGATTGTTTTGATTAGTTTTCAACTTAATCAAATTTACAATATTCAATCTCACTTACAATTTAACAACATAGTTTCAAGTCTATATAACTATATTAGACAAGTTCCAACTTCCAATTAAATCTTATTAAACAATAGATTAAGTATCTAATTGATTAATATTAATTAGTATATAGAGTAATACTATATTTTGTAATAGTTTATTTTCCTTTGTTTTAGGTTTTATTATACTTCAACAACTTCAAAAGTCAAAACTATGTAAGACTGTAAGTATTAGAAATATAGTATTAGTCTATTAGAATTATAGTATTAGTCTATTAGAAATATCGTATTAGTCTGTTAGAAATATAAGTATAATCAAAACAATCGATTAAACTATTATAGACTAATGCTATATTTCTAATAGTTATTTTTAGTTTGTTTTAGGTTTAATTATACTTAAATAACTTCAAAAGTTAAAACTATGTAAGATTGTAAGTCTATAATAATCTAATCGATTGTTTTGATAAGTTTCAATCAATCAATTTGATTAAATTTACAATATTCAATCTCTCTTACATGTAATCAGTCACTCATGAATCATGACTATATAACCAGATATCAAATTTGCAATTTTGCTTAGAATAAACTTATTTTCATATAAAATTTTAAATTTTCAAAATATAGAATGCCTAAAATTAAAATTTGTGTCAGATGTAGGGTCGAGTCGAAGTCGGGTCGAGTCGGAGTCGGAGTCGGATTGTATAATCAAAGTCGGAGTCAGATTGTTTCTAACTCGGAGTCGAATCGGATAAAAAACCTCGGATCGAGTCGGATCAGGGGCGAATTCGGACTGAATTGCCATCCCTATATCTGTGTTCTTGGCACCAAAACTGTGACAAAACCTTTTGTGCATTTTCATCACTGAATAAAGGGACATTCTGAGACCTAACTCAATGCAACAATGGTAGATGAAGTAATACTATTAGATTTCTGGGTAAGTATTTTAATGTCATCTTCATTGTTTGATTTTTTTTTTTTTTTCTATAAATTGTTTTCAATTTGTTTCTTTTTTATTTATGCTAGATTTTTGTGGTTGATAAACAATTAGGGATGGCAATGGGTCGGACTCGGCTCTGATTATAAATACTCGGATTTTGCTCCGAATAATAGTCGAACTTTTGTTTTCCGTCCTCCTCCACTCGGAGTCGGATTATGCATACTCCAAGTTTGCCCCGACTCGGACTCTCGGACTTCCAATGGAGTCGGATGCAGAGTCGGATTATTATCAAACAGTAACGTTGTGATATTGTATTAGTGATTTTAAAGCATTCAAAATTAATAAAATATATTTTTCAAATACAATATAACAAAAAAATATGTACTTTAATTTGAATTCAATTTTAACAAGAGAAATAGTCCTACTACTACAATTTAACAAAATTTTCTCGTATTTTGATTTGGCGTATTTTATTTCTCTTGATTTTATTTGTCGTATCTTGATTCATTAATCTAAATAAAAATATTAGGTAGTTTTTCAAAATCGAAAATTACAATTAATATGAGAGAGAGCTTGAATTAGTCACATCTAGAGTTTTAAAGGAAACAAAATATTAGTGTAAAAGTAAAATTCAAAGTCGGATGTCCTTCAGGGTCGGAGTCGGGTCGGAGTGTCGGATTTTTAATAAGGTCCAACTCCGGTTCGTCTCAAACTAGGACTCGAATCGTAAAGTCGGAGTCGGATGACTTGTTCCTCGGACTCGAATCAGATTATTTTTCTCGGATCGAGTCGGACTAGGGTCGGATTTGGACTAAATTTCCATCCCTATAAACAATGGATGAGCTTTGTGGGATGATGATGAAAGATTAAAGTTGAAGAAGAAGAGGAAGACATATCTAGCCCTAGTCCAAGTCCAAGTCCAGGTCCAAGTTTCGATCAACATGAATTCAGCTTTAAAACATCTTCTTCAGCCACCACATTTTAGATTATGATAATTTGTGAAAAATAATTATGATGCTTTTGGTTGTTGCTTGTGAAATCAAAAATTAGTTGTGATATTTTGTTTTGTTTATTGACTTTTGAAGACTTTTAAGTTTTAACTATGACGTATGAGTTAATACTTTATCTTATAATGAATGTAATGAATGATGATAGTTGAACTTTGAAGCATGTTTATTATAAAAGTCAATGTTTATGTGTTTTTAGTTTTTAAGTTTTGAAAAACTGGGTTACATGACCCGGAGTATATGAGTCAAATGACCTGAATAATATGGGTCAAATGACCTGAAAAACCCAAACAAAATCATACAAATAAAAAGGAGATTAATCGGGTTTCTACAGGTTATCCCGACCTACTACAGATCAGGTCGGGGTTTCAATTTTTTACCCATTTATTTAAACAGGTCAAGTCTGATTCAAGGGTCAATTGACCCATTTATATGTGACGCGAACCTGAAAATGACCCAACCTGATCTGTTTGACACCCCTAGTATATAACCCAGCTCGTAATACGTCTATGCATGCTAGTGTCTCAGTATGTAAACTACGCCTTATCCCATCATAGCCAACATAATAACCGAAGATGATAGTTTTATAGGGTTGTCTACTTCCTCATCTTCATCCTATTAAGTGTCATTTTGAAATAGCCAATTGTTTTAATATTTTAGAAAGATGGAAATAAAAATCAATAATGTCCCCATACTATTGAAAATTGCAAAGAATATATCCTTCTAATTCAAGCTTTTGTATTGCATCTGTTAGGATTATTGTTAGTGTAAGTAAGAAGAGGACAATTCACTTTAGTGTAATTGGTTGTTTGGGAATCAAAGTAGTACACTAGTACAATGTACTAAGTAGTAGTGGAAGCTTGAGTGTATGTATGCCTTGGTAGTGTATGTCTTGGGCTCCAAGACTATCAAAATTCAGAGCAAGGACAAGGAGGGACCAAAGAGGACCAAAGGGAAGAGTAGAAACAGCAAGCAGCAGCCTACTGGACAGCTTGCTCAAGAGGCCAACTCGCCCGAGTCAGTGGGTCGAGCAGCTTGAGAAAGGCCACTGTTTTGCTTCTGTTTTAATATGCTGTCGTGGCATATTAATATTAAAGCTGCTGCCCCATTTCTTACCTGCTGTCCCACTTTGTTGTCCCTTTATTTTTCTATATATACCCTCTTAATACTCCATGTAATACTTGCCCAAGTCTCATCATAATTAAGCTATTACTCTTGCTTTATTTTCTACCCCATTAGTTCCTCTCTTCCATTACACATAACCTCTATTTGTAATTCTTATCAAGTTTGTATTTCTCCTATTGAACACATTAATATAATCCTAGGCTAGATGATGGATGTAGCCAAATTGGTGAACCACCTTAAATACTTGTCTTGATTATTTAGTTTATTTTAGCCATTCATTATTACTTGCTTTATTATTTTGTTCCTAATCTTTGACACAACATAAACACACATTTAAGCTTCATATTTGATCCTTGAGTGAGGTCTTAGCCTCTCCTTTCAGCATCAGAATCTGCTTTTTGTGCAAGAAAAAGAATGCTTGATGAAAAGAAATCTTGTCTTGCTCCACATATTATTCCAATATGTGTTTGCTATTAAGATTTAGATTTAGCAGATGTCTGAACACAAAGACTCAAAAGCGATGACGATGACGATCCATTGATGAAGATGGGTACATGTGCATCATCAAGAGGAGATTCAACGGAGACATCAAATAAGAAGATGACAGATGACGATGAATATGATGACTATTATTCATATAGGATAACAATCAATAATTAGAAATAAAAGGTATCAAGAACTACTGTAACACCTACAATTTTAAAATCCTTGATTACCATTTTTAAACTAAGATTTTCATAATTAATTAATAATGTTAACATTTGAAATCTCGTTATTGTTTTAAAGAATTTTATTTAATATTTTAACTATTAGATTGAATAATGACTTATTTGGTTTGAATTATTTTGGTGAAGCATATTGTTTGTATTATAAAGTTATAAAGTAATTAACCAAAAATTTAAAATCAAGATAATATAGTATGAAATAAACTTAAGTTTAAGTTGAAAGATAAATAAAGTAGTAATATTTGAATATTAAAGTCAATTCTAAGCTTATCCATTCTCCCTTGTAATAGCAGCAGCAGCTAGGGGCGAAGCTAGGATTCTGAATTAGGGGGTGAAATTGTCAACATACTACAAATTTTTTTTACTATATAAACACTAGAGGTGTTAGAAACTGACACGACGACTTGAAATTTACATGACATTATAACCGAATCTGATTTGATTCGACTTTAAAAATTTACTATGTACAAGCAATATGGACACGAAATATGATTTCAAGCCCACCCGAAACACGTTACCCTAAATCAATGATGACCCGAACGAATATCATTAGACACTATTCAAGCTATGAAAATATTAAAATCATATAGATTGAAATGAACTTGAATTATTGACAAACATTATATTTAACAAGAAATAGAGTTGATGATTCCCTATAATTATTATTTTTGAAAAAACTTAGTGTTTTTAACTCTATATATTTGCTTAATAATTCTCCAAAAACAACACTATTAAAATTAAGATAGAAAAATATAAACACACACTAAAAATGCAACAAATTAAGGGGGTTTTGATACACCTTAATTTGTCCCTTTCAGTTGTTGAAGGGTCTTCTTTGTGGTTTACCAAAAATCAGGCTTCAACCAAGTCAAAACAGAACTAAGAACCCCTTTCTTGGTTTTCTAATGGACTGTGCACTAAGCTGCTTCTGTAAAATGTTGCCTATGGACTTAGGAGCCTTCAAGGGATGACTACCTTGAAGGGTGCAATGTGTTCTTGTGATTGTGTGACTAACAACCCAAGAATAGGAGTGTATGACTAACACTCTTCAAACAAATCCAACTAGTTTGAGAGAAAACTTAACTTGTAAGTGAAATGTATAAATTGAATATCAAATCTGTTTTGTACAATGAATCACTCCTATATTTATAGGCTAGGAGGAAAAACATAATTCTTGAAGTTAAGGCTACTTAGGCAAAGAAAATAACGGCTAGTAGCACGTGACAAATGTGTGCTAAACTAAAAAAACATAAACACAGGCTAACTGATACTGTGTGATAATGCTGATGACCACTGGACCTTGGCTCCCTTGCTTGAAGGTCTTCTAGGGCTTGGATGATGGCTTTCTTGGACTCTTTGGAAAGCTGGGAGTGCCAAGATTCCAAATATTCCTTCAGCTTGATCTGATGTGCCTTGATTAGGGCTAGGCAGCTTGCACAAGGTGGGCTGGTCATCAATCCTGCTGGCAGCAACTAAAATCAATCTGTCAGGCTCCCTAGTGACCAGGTGACCTTTGGCTGGCTATCTGGGGCTCCCATGTTATAGTTGCAGGGTCTTAGGACCTTCATGGAAGGGTTCATGTAAGGAGATGTCATTATTGTCCTTGGAGCCAATGAGGGAACCCAGATCTGCTACATAAAGACCCAACAAGGTCTGCTGTTCATCAGAAATGTCCTGTTCTGTGCTCTGAGTGTCTAATGCCTCTGAATGGGCTGAATGGGCTGCTGGTTGGTTGCTAGCTGAATTAGGCCTTGAATCAAGTGGGTTGTCAAGGCTACTTGGTTCAACTCCCCCTTCTTTGGAGGGAATTGTCCTCAATTCCATAGGGGCATGGTATAATTGGAGGTCCCTTATGTTGAAAGTGTTGGAAATACTGAAGTCAGCTGGTAGGTGATGCAATATGCCTCCTGATCTGGAATCTTGATATTGCAAAGAAGGTGTCCTGTGGGTATGCTTGTTCCCTAGATCACCCAATAACCCTCTCTGACCAGGAATAGGTCCCAAACAGTCAAGCCTCTGTCTGGAAAATCAAAAGCACTGTCTGTACAGGGTTGTTTGGACTTCTGATAATCTGGCTGTGTATTTGAATTGGGACTCAACCTAGCCTAATTTGGAATCTTGGCAATGTAGAGATGAAGGTTGAATTCCTTATGCTGGACTGGAATCCTTGTCCAAGTCACAATCTCTAAGACAAGGTGACTTGAAATGAAAACTGAATCAAGAATCTGGTTCTTGATTTTCAGGTGATAGTGTAGGTTTGGTGGTTCTGGTTCCTGCTCCCAAAATTCCCAACCCAAGGACACAACAAGGTTTCCTCCCCTTGTATATGCCAAGTCCAACAATCAAGGTCTGTTCCACAGCCCCCTGATTCTTGAAACTCAGATGAAGTTGCACACACAACCTCAACTATGCAACAGAAAACAATTCTGAAATACCTCTTGGTGTTTTATTTTGTAAAATCAATGTCATGTCTCTTTTACAAATGAGAGCCTTCCTTTATATAGGCTTTCAAACACAAAGAATTAGTGAGATTTCTTATTTCTCACGTGACTAACACATGGCTCTAACACATCAAAACTAAACTAGCAAATTACATTTTATTCTAAGTATTTGATTCTGGAAACTGGCTGTCAGGCCTCCTTTACTGCAAGTTTTAGGGCAACTCCATCATGATTAGTAAAGTCCTGGGCCCTTGGCTTTTAGGTCTATGCACCAAGATACCAAAACTACCCTTGTTGGATCCTGATTGTTCCATGTCAGCTCCTAGCGCCCTGCTCAAGGTCAGCTGTTTGACAGGTATCTGATCTGTCCTGTCTCCTGTGGCAACATGGTCTCTTGGGCCCTTATCTTGTTGATTTGGGCTCTCCAGCCTTCCCCTTTGGTCTGTACAGTTGATAGACCCTTCCCTTAGTCTATCCATGCCCTTACATCTCCCCTCCATGCACCCATTAGGATTTGGTGCAGAATTCTTCCCCAATTTGTCTGTCTGTTCTGGAGGAAATGCCCCTTCTGATCTTCTGTTAGCTTGGGGTCCCTTTTTGGAGTTTGAATCATTTGGACATAATCTTGGACTTATTTTCAGGTCTTGAGAGGTCTTGGTTGGTGTCCCACCTCCTTCCTCTTGTCTTAAAGAAGCTGCCAAGGTAAGCTCATGATCCTGAAGGCTGGCTTCTGGTTTTGAGTTTTGAATAGTGCTGGGTTCTGTGTCTGAAGCATGTTCACTTGCTTCAATCCCTCCTTCCTGGGGAAGAATTGTCCTCAATTCTTCAGCTGATTTGTATAGGGTGAGGTCCCCAATGTTGAAAGTGGAAGAAATGTTGTATTCCTCAGGAAGATCAATCTTGAAAGCATTGTTGCCATACTATTGTAGCACTGTAAATGGCCCTATGGCTTTAGGCATCAATTTATTTTTCCTCAGGTGGGGAAATCTTTCCTTTCTGAGGTGAATCCATACAAGATCTCCCTCCTTAATCATTTTTTTGCTCCTCAGGTGTTGATCAGCTCTCAACTTGTACTTCCTATTTGCTTCCACAATGTTGTCATGCACTTGTTGATGTATTAGCTCCATTTCCTGAACTTTTGTCCTTGCCTCAGGATGTAAGCTGTCAATTTCATGAAAATCAATCAGAGATATAGGAGTCAATGGGTTTTTTCCATACACACACTCAAAAGGGGTATGTTTGGTGGATTGATTTGGGTTACAGTTATATGCAAACTCAGCATGACACAATTTTAGATCCCATTCTCTAATATTCCCTTTAACTAAAGTTCTCAGCAGTGTGCCTAAGGTCCTATTAGTAACCTCAGTTTTTCCATCAGTCTATGGATGATAGGCTGTACTAAAAAGGAGCTTAGTGTTTAGTAACTTCCACAAGGATTTCCAAAAATGGCTCATGAATTTACTATCTCTATCAGATACTATAGATTTGGGGATGCCATGTAGTCTCACTATCTCAGCAAAATACAGGGTGGATATATGCTGTGCATCATCTGTTTTAGTGCATGCTATGAAATGTGACATCTTGGAAAACCTATCCACCACCACCATGATGGCATCTTTGCCTCTTTTAGTTCTAGGCAAGGCTACCATGAAATCCATGCTCAAGTGTTCCCAAGGTTTAAGAGCTACTGGTAGGGGTAAATACTCTCCTTTATGAAATGTTATCTTGGCCTTAAGGCAAGTTTCACATTTCAGAATATGCTTTCCCACTGTTCCCAACATCTTGGGCGAGTAGAAATGTTTTGCCAGCATATCTAAGGTTTTCTGTATACCAAAATGGTCTGCCAGGCTACCCTCATGCACTTCTCTTACTAGGAGGTTCCTAAGGGGCAACTTTGGAATGCATAGTTTGTTCCCTTTGAACAAAAAACCCTATTGGATGTTGAATAGGCCTTGGGATTGGTTCTGGCAAGCTTCATATAGTTCTGAAAAATCAGGACAATCCTTGTAATGTTCCTTAATAATCTCAAAACCCAAAATTTTAGCATTCACAACACTAAGTAAACTGTACTTCCTGCTAAGAGCATCTACTATGACATTAGTTTTCCCTACTTTGTACTTAGCCACAAAATCAAAGGTCTGTAGGAATTCCACCCATCTAGCATGTTTTCCATTGAGTTTGTGCTGACTGTTGATGTGTTTGAGGGACTCATGGTCTGTGTGCAACACAAAGGGCTTAATTCTCAAATAATGGGACCAGTGTTCAAGGGCTCTAATTATAGCATAAAATTCTTTATCATATGTTGAGTAGTTTAGCCTACTATTATTGAGCTTCTTACTGAAAAAGGCTACTGGCCTTCCCTCCTGTATTAACACAGCTCCAATACCTACCCCACTTGCATCACATTCAACTTCAAATGGTTTTGTGAAGTCAGGCAACTTAAGTATAGGGGCTTTGCACATCATGTCCTTAAGGGTTTCAAAAGCTCTTTGTGCAGCTATAGTCCATTCAAACTTCCCTTTTTTTGTGCACTCTGTGACAGGTGCTAGAACAGAACTGAAGTCCTTAATAAATCTCCTATAAAAGGATGCTAAGCCATGGAAAGACCTGACTTGGGTCAGTGTAGTGGGTGTAGGCCATTCCTGGATGGCTCTTACTTTGTCAGGATCTACTTTCACTCCCTCTTTTCCCACAATATATCCTAAAAACTTTACCTCTGGAAGAAGGAACTCACACTTTTCTAGTTTGCCATACAGCTTCTGCTTCCTCAAAACCTCAAAAAGTTGTTTTAGATGATCCAAGTGTTCACTCAAGTCTCTACTATATATTAAGATGTCATCAAGATATACCACTATGAATTTCCCTAAAAAGGGTCTTAAGACCTCATTCATCAACCTCATGAAGGTACTAGGTGCTCCAGTCAAACCAAAAGGCATCACAAGCCATTCATACAGCCCATACTTGGTTTTGAATGCAGTTTTCCATTCATCCCCCTCCTTCATTCTTATTTGATGATATCCACTTCTCAAATCAACTTTACTAAACCACTGTGATCCTGCTAGCTCATCAAGGAGATCATCTATCCTAGGTATAGGAAATCTGTATTTCACAGTGATGTTATTTACACTCCTACTGTCTATGCACGTTCTCCATGTGCCATCCTTCTTTGGCACAAGCAATGTGGGCACAGCACAATGGCTCATACTCTCCCTCACATAGCCCCTCTGAATAAGTTCCTTAACCTGCCTCTGGAGTTCCTTGGTTTCAAAGGGGTTTGTCCTATATGCAGGTCTATTAGGTAGGCTAGCACCTGGAATCAGATCTATCTGATGCTCAATTCCCCTAATGGGAGGTAAACCTGGGGGTAAGTCTTCTGGAAAAACATCAGCATACTGTCCCATTATGGATTTCAGTTCCACTGGTATAGGTGAAGGCTGACTAACCTCCTTAGTGAACAGAACATATATTTCTCCTGTCTCCCTTAACTCTTTCAGACATTGCTTCCTAGTTATTAGGTGCACTGGTTGTTTAATGTCCTTAGGGGGTATGGCTCTGCTAGGAGGCAGTGGTATCAACTCCTTCCTTTTGCCTTCATGCCTCAAAGTATATGTATTAGTGTATCCATTATGCACTGTCCTTCTGTCATACTGCCATGGTCTGCCCAGCAGCAAATGACAAGCATTCATAGCTAGAACATCACACAAGACCTGGTCAGTATAGGTTCCTAAGGTGAGAGTCACTAGACATTGCTTATTCACTTTTCCACTAGCCTTGTCATCAAGCCATTTCATCTGATAGGGATGGGGATGTGGTTGAGTCTTAAGATTCAGTTGTTCAACTAGGCTGTCACTCACACAATTTGACTCACTCCCTCCATCAATGATTAAATCACAAATTTTCCCTTGTACTTTGCACTTTGTCTGAAAAATGTTCTCTCTTTGATCAGATTTTCTTTCCCTTTGGGTGGTATGAAAGCTTCTTCTAAAGATCAAACTAAGGTGCTCCTCCTCTGGGGTAATCTGTTCTAAGTCCTCTTCCTCAGACTCACTTTCCCCTTCTTCTAATGGTTGTAAGGTACCATCCTCTCCTACTGTATAGGTACCATCAGGGTCTTGTTGTGTGGTAGAGGGCCATACTTCTTCCTCCTTGCCATTTTTCAAAACCAAAATGACTTTTGTCCTAGTGTCCTGCCTTATCTCAGTCCATTCTCTCATTGTAAAAGCTCTAGCATTAGGACAATTGGTTTTGTACTGACCCCTGCCATTACACTTGAAACACACTATATCCTTAAGGTCCTTGGTAGGTGTGTTAGTTTTAGGGTCAGAATCTTTTAGGGGGTTAACAGCCCTTCTAGGGTTCATTAAGGGGTTATTGGTTCTAGGGTTGTAGGGTCTGTTACTCCTGTTGTAAGTGGGATTGGATAGAGCCTTTTTTCTATTGATATTCCTTTCAATCTCTATAGCACTATTACCTGCTGAGTGTATGGTAAGATCAGGGGTGAGGGTGAGTTTCCTCCTAATGTCTTCCCTAAGTCCAGCAATGAACTTTCCTACACTCATTTCCTCAGTCATATCTACATCACAAAGAACAGTCAATCTTTCCCACTCTTGAATGTATTCCTGTACTTTCTTGGTCCCTTGAGTGAGGGTGCTCAGTTGAACATACAGTTGTTGCCTGTATGTGGGAGGTACATATTTCCTCCTCAAATGTTTCTTGAGTTTTACCCAGGTGTCTACCCTAGGTCTTCCTTCCCTTACCCTTTGCCTTTGTAACCCTTCTAACCATGTAGAAGCTATCCTGGTCATCTTAACTTTGGCTATTTTATACTGCCTATCAGGTGGAGTCTCTTGAAACTCAAAGTATTGCTCCATTCTTCCCTCCCATTCTAGGTAGGTTTCAGGGTCATGTGACATTCCATCAAAATCAGGGATGTCAACCCTTAAGGTCTTCTCTTCCTGAATTCTTTGGTTGGGTGGGGGTCTTAGAGGTTGGTTGTTATATCCTAGGCCTAAATTGTCCAGATTTTGCATAAGCCTGTGGACTGTCGCCTCTAAAGCTCCAAATCTTTCCCCTAAGTCTTCCATAGTGAATGCAAGAGACTGATACTTCAAACACACAAAACAACAAATCAAGATTTCAAGAACACAAGTTTTATTAATGATGAACAAGTTTCTGTGGAATCTGTGTGTGTGGTGAATTATCACAATTGAACTGAAAAATTTCTAGCAAGTAATGAACAAAAACTTTAAAAAAGTAAACTCCCTGTTAATGATTAGCCAAAAGGTGGATTCTCTCAGATTTCTCCAAATGCTGCTGGCTGCAATCCTTGGGTTACAGGACATTTTGCAGACCTGAAGAATTGTGTCTGAGTGGTCCTTGCCCCTTCGAAACTGAAGCTCTGATACCAATTTGATGCAATATGCCTCCTGATCTGGAATCTTGATATTGCAAAGAAGGTGTCCTGTGGGTATGCTTGTTCCCTAGATCACCCAATAACCCTCTCTGACCAGGAATAGGTCCCAAACAGTCAAGCCTCTGTCTGGAAAATCAAAAGCACTGTCTGTACAGGGTTGTTTGGACTTTTGATAATCTGGCTGTGTATTTGAATTGGGACTCAACCTAGCCTAATTTGGAATCTTGGCAATGTAGAGATGAAGGTTGAATTCCTTATGCTGGACTGGAATCCTTGTCCAAGTCACAATCTCTAAGACAAGGTGACTTGAAATGAAAATTGAATCAAGAATCTGGTTCTTGATTTTCAGGTGATAGTGTAGGTTTGGTGGTTCTGGTTCCTGCTCCCAAAATTCCCAACCCAAGGACACAACAAGGTTTCCTCCCCTTGTATGTGCCAAGTCCAACAATCAAGGTCTGTTCCACAGCCCCCTGATTCTTGAAACTCAGATGAAGTTGCACACACAACCTCAACTATGCAACAGAAAACAATTCTGAAATACCTCTTGGTGTTTTATTTTGTAAAATCAATGTCATGTCTCTTTTACAAATGAGAGCCTTCCTTTATATAGGCTTCCAAACACAAAGAATTAGTGAGATTTCTTATTTCTCACGTGACTAACACATGGCTCTAACACATCAAAACTAAACTAGCAAATTACATTTTATTCTAAGTATTTGATTCTGGAAACTGGCTGTCAGGCCTCCTTTACTGCAAGTTCTAGGGCAACTCCATCATGATTAGTAAAGTCCTGGGCCCTTGGCTTTTAGGTCCATGCACCAAGATACCAAAACTACCCTTGTTGGATCCTGATTGTTCCATGTCAGCTCCTAGCGCCCTGCTCAAGGTCAGCTGTTTGACAGGTATCTGATCTGTCCTGTCTCCTGTGGCAACATGGTCTCTTGGGCCCTTATCTTGTTGATTTGGGCTCTCCAGCCTTCCCCTTTGGTCTGTACAGTTGATAGACCCTTCCCTTAGTCTATCCATGCCCTTACATCTCCCCTCCATGCACCCATTAGGATTTGGTGCAGAATTCTTCCCCAATTTGTCTGTCTAACTGGAGGAAATGCCCCTTCTGATCTTCTGTTAGCTTGGGGTCCCTTTTTGGAGTTTGAATCATTTGGACATAATCTTGGACTTATTTTCAGGTCTTGAGAGGTCTTGGTTGGTGTCCCACCTCCTTCCTCTTGTCTTAAAGAAGCTGCCAAGGTAAGCTCATCCTGAAGGCTGGCTTCTGGTTTTGAGTTTTGAATAGTGCTGGGTTCTGTGTCTGAAGCATGTTCACTTGCTTCAGTAGGTCAATCTTGTAGGCATTGTTGCTGATTTTCTGTAAGACCTTGAATGGACCCATTGCTCTTGGCATCAATTTGTTGCTCCTTAATTGTGGAAATCTTGCTTTCCTTAGATTGATCCAGACCATATCTCCTTCCTCAATTTGTGGTCTGCTCCTGTTGTTCTCAGCTTTGAGCTTATATCTTTCATTAGTCTTCTCTATGTTCTCCTGTATAAGCTTATGCAATTGCATCATTTCCTTGGCTTTGTCCACAGCATCCTTGCTAATCTTATTATCCTGAAAATTTAAACACAAAGTAGTAGGTAGTAGTGGATTTTCTCCATAAACACATTCAAAAGGAGAATGCTTTGTACTATAGCTAGGACTTCTATTGTAAGAAAACTCTGCTTGGCATAACTTGAGGTCTCAATCCCTTAGCTTTTTGTTCACTAAGGTTCTTAAGATGGAACCCAAGGTCTTGTTAGTGACCTCTGTTTGGCCATCAGTTTGTGGATGATGTGAGGTACTAAACAAAAGCTTTGTGCCGTTGAAACAAATAAAGTTTCAAGTAACACACCATACTATAGTCCAAGATCACACCAGGATGATCTACACTGTGGAAAAAGAGCCCAAGACAATCCAAGACTGAAAATGCCAAATCCTTCAAAACTGACTAGCATTTCCAGGGAGATAAGTGCACCTATTATGGAGGAAAGGCTAGAGATGGTGCTCAAGGACATGAATGGACTTGGAAAAGAGTTGGCTTCCCAAAGCAACCAAGGGAGACACCTGGAGAGCCCTAAGCTAGCAGCTGGAACCCAAACAGACAGCAAAGGTCCTGGAGACAGGACAAGTGTGGCCATCAGTGAGCAGCTGACCTTGTGCAACACCTTGCAGCCAGGTCTGAGACAACCAAGGCAGGTTGAGGTCAAAATGGAATCTTACCACATGGACCTCCATGTCAAGGCCCAAGGAATCTACTAATCATCTATGAGGAACTCCAGGGAACAGCTGGAAGGTGGGCTGTCAGTCAGATTGAAACAGCAGTTTAAGACTTAGCCTTTTACTTAGTTGAAGGCTTATTTCTGTTTTTGCACATGTATGGCACGTGAGCCACTTAAGTACTTAACCTTTTTTGAACGTTGGTTTTTGGAAGCCTATATAAAGGCATAGTCCCTTTTGTAAAACTCAGTTTTTTGAATCATTAATAATTTCAGAAAGTTCATTAAGAATTTTGTTTTGAAGATTAGTTTTCTATCTTCTTGAGGGTGTGAGTGAAGCATCTTCTCTGGTCCTTAAGGATTGTGAGTGAAGCATTCCAAGAGTATCAGACACTCAAGGGAATCAAGGGAGTGAACCTTGAATCTTTTGAGGGAAGGGTGATAATTGGTGAGTGAAGCCAAGGATCATCTAACCACCAGCACATCAGGAAACCAAGAATTTAATTCTTGGAATTTCGGTCAATTGCCTTACCTAGATATTAAGGGTAGGGATTGTTATCAACAAAGAAGGGAATATCACCAGGTAAATTGATATCTCTGTAGTGCCAAGATTCAGAAACAACTTCTGAAAGAATCAGGCAGAATTGAAGGCAAGCTACACAGATCCACCAAAGCCAGTGCAGACATCAGAATAGCAGACCTGTCTTGGTCAGTTTGTGATAACCAGGGTCCTGTTGTCTTCTATTCTTAAGGAAGGAACCAGGACATATGAGGAGTTGAACCTACTGGTGGATTCAGTGCATATCCAAGAACATAATCCTACCTTGGGTTTGCATCAAATTGGTATCAGAGCTGTGTTCTCGAAAAGGGCAAGAACCACACTGGGAAATCAAGAAACAAGAAGCAGTCTGTCCTGTGCCTGAACATAAGTGAACTTGAACAAACATCACAAGGAGTCCACTTGGAGAATTCATAAAAACCTACATTGTTGTTGAGAACAGGGAGTGACTTCTTTTGAAATTTTAATATTTGTTATTAAAGTCATTTTCATTCCAATCTGTTACAACCTATATACACAATCTACATATTGAATTGTTCTGATTGCATTTTTGTTGTAAAGTGGATTCTTGTTTGTGTTTTCTGTTTTTTTTTTGTTGATTCTTGAGGTGTGCCTGAAGATAATATGGGGGATATGGATGAGAGATTTGAGGCTCTTGAGGAAACTGTACAAAGACTAGTACAAAATTTAGCCAATGCTGGACTTTCCACAATAACCCTCCTGAGAGACACCCAATGGTGCCTTCTCAAAGAAGCCAAGAAGATAAGAGTTTGAGGATAGATCTTCCTGAGTTTGATGGTTTGTCACATGAACCTGAGAGTTACTTAGAGTGGGAAGGTAGGATAGAGCAGTATTTTGAGTTCAGGGATACACCCCCAGACCAATAGTATAAGTTAGCAAGAGTAAAAATGATCAAGATTGCGGCAACATGGTTAGAGGGTCTGCAAAGGCAAAGACTCAGAGAGGGTAGGGGCAGAATTAATACTTGGGAAAAATTGAGGAAGCATATGAGAAGGAAGTATGTGCCACCTGCTTATAGGCAACAACTTTATGTAAAATTCAACACCCTTACCCAGGGAACCAAGAGTGTGCAAGAATATATTCAAGAGTGGGAAAGGCTTTCTGTTTTGTGTGATGTGGCTGAGAATGAGGAAATGAGGGTTGGAAAATTCATAGCAGGCCTTAGGGAAGAAATCAGAAGGAAATTATCCCTTAAGACAGACCTCACTATTCACTCAGCAGGTTTACTAGCCATCACTATGGAACAGAACATTAAGAGGAAAAAATTTACTTCCAATATAGGCACCCAGAGTAGGAACATCAGGACTTACACCCCTAAGAACACTAATACATCTACTAGCAACATTCCAAAAAGGGAAGCTCAGACTAACAACCCCAAGAATCCTACTGCCAAGCCTAGTGTGCCCCCCAAGGACATAGTATGTTACAAATGCAATGGTCATGGACACTATAAAAATGAATGTCCCAATGCCAGAGCTTTCACCATGAGAGAGTGGGATGAAATTAGGAAAGACACAAGGTCTAGGGTAATTTTAGTATCCAAGAATGGAGGAGAAGAAGAAGTGTGGCCTCACACCACAGAGGAAGATGAGGATGGCACCTATATGGTTGGTGAGGATGGTACCTTGAGAAACTTTGAGGGAGAAGGCACTGAGTCTGAAGAGGAATTAGAGAGAGTGATGCCTGAGGATGAGCATTTTAGTCTGATCATTAGGAGAAGTTTTCATAACACTTTGCAAGCCAGAAAGTCAGATCAAAGAGAGAATATTTTTCAAACAAAATGTAGGATCAAAGAAAAGGTGTGTGATCTAATAATTGATGGGGGAAGTGAGTCTAACTGTGTGAGTCAAGACTTGGTTAGTGAGCTGCAACTGAAGACTAAACCCCACCCACACCCCTACAAAATGAAGTGGCTTGATAGTAGATCCAGTGACTCAGTGAATAAACAATGCTTGATTAGTTTTACCATAGGTACCTACACAGATGAGGTTATGTGTGATGTGTTGAGTATGAATGCTTGTCATTTGCTTTTAGGCAGACCTTGGCAGTATGATAAAAGAACCACCCATGATGGTTACACCAACACTTATATTTTGAGACATGAGGGTAAAAAGAAAGAGTTAGTTCCTCTACCTCCTCACAAGACCATACCACCCAAACCCATTAGGACACCAGTTCATTTGGTCACTAGGAAAGAAGTGGACAGAAGCATTAAGACCCAACACACAGCTTTCTGTCTGTTCACTAAAGAAGTCAGTCCACCCATTCCTATACCCCAGGACTTAGAGCCCTTGTTAAAACAGTATATAGATGTCTTCCCTGATGATCTGCCCCCTGGACTACCACCCCTTAGAGGCATTGAACATCAAATTGACCTTGTCCCTGGAGCCACCCTACCTAATAGACCAGCTTATAGGACCAACCCCATAGAGGCAAAGGAACTACAAAGACAGGTAGAAGAACTGATGCAAAGAGGTTATGTTAGGGAAAGTTTAAGTCCCTGTGCTGTTCCCACCTTGTTGGTCCCAAAAAAAGATGGAACTTGGAGGATGTGTATTGACAGCAGGAGTGTCAATAACATCACCATCAAGTACAGGTTTCCCATCCCTAGGATTGATGATCTGTTAGATGAGTTAGCAGGAGCCCAATGGTTCAGTAAGATTGATTTAAGAAGTGGCTATCATCAAATCAGGATGAGAGAGGGAGATGAGTGGAAAACTGCCTTTAAGACAAAATATGGGTTATATGAGTGGTTAGTTATGCCCTTTGGTCTAACAGGAGCACCAAGCACTTTCATGAGGTTGATGAATGAGGTGCTAAGGCCTTTTCTAGGCAAGTTCATAGTTGTTTACTTAGATGACATCTTAATTTACAGTAAAGGGTTGGAGGAACATCTAACACATTTGCAGAAATTGTTTGATGTGCTAAGGGAACAGAAATTATATGGGAAGCTGGAGAAATGTAGCTTCTTACTACCTGAAGTAAGTTTCTTAGGATATATTATTGGAAGAACAGGAGTTAAAGTGGATCCTAGTAAAGTCCAAGCAATCAAGGACTGGCCAGTGCCCTCCACTGTCACTCAAGTTAGGTCTTTTCATGGCCTAGCTTCATTCTATAGAAGATTCATAAGAAACTTTAGCTCCATAATGGCACCAGTCACAGAGTGTACAAAAAAAGGAAAGTTTGAATGGACACCTGAGGCATAGAAGGCTTTTGAGACCCTTAAGGAATTAATGTGTAAAGCCCCTGTGTTGAAATTACCTGACTTCACTAAACCTTTTGAAGTAGACTGTGATGCTTGTGGGACTGGGATTGGGGCAGTCTTAGTTCAAGAAGGGAGACCTATTGCCTATTTCAGTGAGAAATTAAACAAGAGTAGACTGAATTACTCAACTTATGATAAGGAGTTTTATGCAGTGATTAGAGCCCTTGAGCATTGGTCTCATTATCTGAGAATCCAACCTTTTGTCTTACATACAGACCATGAGTCCTTGAAACATATTAATGGCCAACAAAAGCTAGCTGGGAAGCATGCCAGATGGGTAGAGTTTTTAGAAACATTTGACTTTGTGGCTAAATACAAGACTGGCAAGACTAATATCATTGCAGATGCCTTAAGTAGGAAATATAGCTTGTTAGGCATACTGGGAGCCAGAATCATAGGGTTTGAAATTATTAAGGAGCAGTATAAGGACTGTCCTGACTTTGCAAACACATACCAACAATGTGAATCAGCCCCTCAAGGTCTGTTCTGTCTCCAGCAGGGATTTTTGTTCAAAGGTAACCAATTATGCATACCTAAGACCCCATTGAGGAACCTGTTAGTAAAGGAAGTTCATGAGGGTACCTTAGGAGGACATTTTGGGATACAGAAAACCCTTGTTATGCTAGCAAAACATTTTTATTGGCCAAGAATGCTGGGAACAGTAGGTAAACATGTCCTGAGGTGTGAGACCTGTTTGAAAGCCAAGGTGACTTTCCACAAGGGGGAGTATATACCTTTACCTACACCTCATAAGCCCTGGGAACACACTAGTATGGACTTTGTAATGGCTCTACCTAGGACAAGGAGAGGGAAAGATTCTATTATGGTTGTGGTAGACAGATTTTCTAAAATGGCTCATTTTGTGGCTTGTACCAAGAGTGATGATGCACAACACATTGCTAGTCTCTATTTTGCTGAGATTATTAGGCTACATGGAGTACCTAGGACTATAGTGTCTGATAGAGACAGCAAATTCTTAAGCTATTTTTGGAAAACACTTTGGAAATTGCTTGGAACAAAACTGTTGTTCAGCACTGCCCACCACCCACAAACAGATGGGCAGACTGAAGTCACTAATAGAACTTTGGGAACATTACTTAGGACCCTAGTCAGCAAAAACCTTAGAGATTGGGACCTGCAATTGTGCCATGCAGAGTTTGCTTTCAACAACACCCCTAGTCTGACCACAAAGCATTCCCCTTTTGAATGTGTCTATGGTTTCAATCCACTCATGCCTGTATCTTTAATTGATTTGCCTAACACTGATAGGAAACATGAAGAAGCAACAGACATGGTGACAAAAATGGAAAAGCTGCACAAAGTGATACATGATAATATAGAAACAGCTAACAACAGATACAAGGCCAAAGCAGACAGACATCTGAAGCATAAAGACACCATACAGGAAGGAGACCTAGTTTGGATACATGTCAGGAAGGAAAGATTTCCACAGTTAAGGAAGAATAAGCTTATGCCAAGAGCCATAGGTCCTTTCCCTGTGGTGAAGAAATTTGGGAACAATGCTTATGAAGTACAACTGCCTGCAGAATACAACATATCTAACACATTCAACATAGGAGACCTCACATTGCATAAACCTGTTGAAGAATTGAGGGCAATTCTTTTCCAAGAGGGAGGAGTTGAAACAAATAAAGTTTCAAGTAACACACCATACTATAGTCCAAGATCACACCAGGATGATCTACACTGTGGAAAAAGAGCCCAAGACAATCCAAGACTGAAAATGCCAAATCCTTCAAAACTGACTAGCATTTCCAGGGAGATAAGTGCACCTATTATGGAGGAAAGGCTAGAGATGGTGCTCAAGGACATGAATGGACTTTGGAAAAGAGTTGGCTTCCCAAAGCAACCAAGGGAGACACCTGGAGAGCCCTAAGCTAGCAGCTGGAACCCAAACAGACAGCAAAGGTCCTGGAGACAGGACAAGTGTGGCCATCAGTGAGCAGCTGACCTTGTGCAACACCTTGCAGCCAGGTCTGAGACAACCAAGGCAGGTTGAGGTCAATTATGGAATCTTACCACATGGACCTCCATGTCAAGGCCCAAGGAATCTACTAATCATCTATGAGGAACTCCAGGGAACAGCTGGAAGGTGGGCTGTCAGTCAGATTGAAACAGCAGTTTAAGACTTAGCCTTTTACTTAGTTGAAGGGCTTATTTTTGTTTTTGCACATGTATGGCACGTGAGCCACTTAAGTACTTAACCTTTTTTGAACGTTGGTTTTTGGAAGCCTATATAAAGGCATAGTCCCTTTTGTAAAACTCAGTTTTTTGAATCATTAATAATTTCAGAAAGTTCATTAAGAATTTTGTTTTGAAGATTAGTTTTCTATCTTCTTGAGGGTGTGAGTGAAGCATCTTCTCTGGTCCTTAAGGATTGTGAGTGAAGCATTCCAAGAGTATCAAACACTCAAGGGAATCAAGGGAGTGAACCTTGAATCTTTTGAGGGAAGGGTGATAATTGGTGAGTGAAGCCAAGGATCATCTAACCACCAGCACATCAGGAAACCAAGAATTTAATTCTTGGAATTTCGGTCAATTGCCTTACCTAGATATTAAGGGTAGGGATTGTTATCAACAAAGAAGGGAATATCACCAGGTAAATTGATATCTCTGTAGTGCCAAGATTCAGAAACAACTTCTGAAAGAATCAGGCAGAATTGAAGGCAAGCTACACAGATCCACCAAAGCCAGTGCAGACATCAGAATAGCAGACCTGTCTTGGTCAGTTTGTGATAACCAGGGTCCTGTTGTCTTCTATTCTTAAGGAAGGAACCAGGACATATGAGGAGTTGAACCTACTGGTGGATTCAGTGCATATCCAAGAACATAATCCTACCTTGGGTTTGCATCACAAGCAGTCTCCATAGGGTTTTCCAAAAGCAACTAAGAAACTTGCTATCCCTATTAGACACAATAGTCCTAGGTACCCCATGCAATCTTACAATCTCTGCAAAGTATAACCTAGCTATGTTTTGAGCATCATCTACTTTGTTACATGCAATGAAGTGTGCCATCTTTGAAAACCTATCAACTACAACCATGATGGAATCCTTCCCCCTTTGAGTCCTAGGTAATGCCATGATGAAGTCCATACTAAGATGTTCCCAAGGTTTAGTAGCAACAGGTAAAGGCATATACTCCCCCTTATGAAAGGTAATCTTGGCTTTTATGCAAGCCTCACACCTAAGAATGTGCTTGCCAACAGTGCCAAGCATCTTTGCCCAATAGAAATGTTGACCAAGCATATCTAAGGTCTTTTGAATGCCAAAATGCCCCCCTAGGCTGCCTTCATGGACCTCCCTAATAAGAAGTTGTCTCAAGTTGGTTTTAGGTATGCATAGTCTATTTCCTTTGAAGAGGAAACCTTGGTGAATGGTAAATGGATATTGTGGTTCTTTGAGGCAGGTTGCAAAAATATCCTTAAAGTCATCATCCTCAGCATATAGCTCCTTGATTAGCTCAAAACCTATGATTTTAGAATCCAAAATGCTTAGCAATCCATGCTTCCTACTAAGAGCATCAGCCACAACATTAGTTTTCCCTGATTTGTACTTGGCAGAAAAATCAAAGGTTTGCAAGAATTCAACCCATCTTGCATGCCTAGGGTTCAACTTATGCTGGCCATGAATATTTTTAAGGGACTCATGATCTGTGTAAAGTATAAAAGGCTGCACCTTAAGATAATGTGCCCAATGTTCCAAAGCCCTAACCATAGCATAGAATTCCTTATCATAGGTGGAGTAGTTTAGTCTCCCTTTGTTTAGCTTTTCACTAAAGTATGCCATAGGTCTGCCCTCTTGGAGTAAAACAGCCCCAATGCCTAAACCACTAGCATCACATTCTACCTCAAAAGGCTTAGTAAAGTCAAGAAGTCTGAGCACAGGGGTTCTACACATGAGTTGCTTGATCTGTTCAAAGGCCTTTTGTGCCTCTTCAGTCCAAATGAAGGTACCTTTCTTAGTGCATTCTGTGATAGGTGCCATTATAGTGCTAAAATTGTGTATAAATCTCCTACAAAAGGATGCTAGACCATGGAAAGCTCTAATGTGTGTGATGGTAGTAGGTGTAGGCCAGGTTTTGATTGCTTCAACCTTTGCTGGATCAACCTTAATACCTTCCCTACTAATGATGAACCCTAAGAAGAAGACTTCCTTCATCAAAAAGCTACATTTCTCAAGTTTTCCATAAAGTCTTTGCTTCCTTAGCACATCAAAAAGCTGCCTTAAGTGGTCTAAGTGTTCCTCAAGTTGTTTGCTATAAATCAGAATGTCATCTAAGTATACTACACAGAACCTTCCAAGGAATGGCCTAAGGACCTCATTCATTAATCTCATGAAAGTGCTAGGAGCTCCTATTAGTCCAAATGGCATTACCATCCACTCATAGAGACCATACTTTGTTTTGAAGGCTGTTTTCCACTCATCTCCCTCTTTCATTCTGATTTGGTGATAGCCACTCCTAAGGTCAACCTTGCTAAACCATTGTACCCCTGATAATTCATCAAACATGTCATCTATTCTTGGTATTGGAAACCTATACTTCACTGTGATGTTGTTGACACTCCTACTGTCAACACACATCCTCCATGTGCCATCCTTTTTAGGGACTAAGATAGTGGGAACAACACATGGACTAAGACTTTCCCTAAAACCTCTTTGCATCAATTCCTCTATTTGTCTTTGTAACTCTTTGGTTTCCACAGGGTTAGCTCTATAAGCTGGTCTGTTAGGTAAGGCTGCCCCAGGGATTAAGTCTATTTGATGCTCTATCCCTCTAATAGGGGGTAAACCAGGTGGAAGATCACTAGGGAAAACATCAGCATACTCAGCTAATAAAGGTCTGACTTCTTCAGGTATTTCTGGGGGTAGGTCCACTTCCTTAGTAAACAATAAGAACAACTCCTCATGGTTCTTAATCTCCCTCTCACAATTCTTCCTAGTCATGAGTTGCAGGTTCTGAGGTTGGGATGGCTTAGGTGATGACAGTGTACTACTAGGTGGAGGTATGGTCTTGTGTGGGGGTAAAGGAACAAGATCCTTTAATTTTCCTTCATGCCTCACAGTATAAGTATTGGTAAATCCATCATGTGTAGTCTTTCTATCATATTGCCAAGGCCTACCAAGGAGTAGGTGGCATGCACTCATGTCTAGGACATCACACATAACCTTATCCCTATATGATCCTATGACAAAGCTCACTAAACATTGCTTACTAACAGATCCACTAGCCTTGTCATCAAGCCATTTAAGTTTGTAAGGGTGGGGGTGTGGTCTGGTCTTCAGTTTAAGCTCCTTCACAATTCCAAGGCTAACATAGTTGGATTCACTACCTCCATCAATGATCAAAGTGCATGTTCTATCCTTAACTCTACACCTAGTTTGAAAAATATTTTCCCTCTGGTCAGAACACTTAGTATGGGTGGTGGAGTGAAAATTCCTTCTGACTACTAGATTGTAGTGCTCATCCTCAGGTAATACCCTTTCCCTTTCTTCCTCAGACTCCATCTCCTCTTCAATTTCCTCATACCTCTGTAATCTCCCTGAATCTGTGACTCTATAACTACCCTCTAGTTCCCCTTCTTCCACATTAGGCCAAGTTTTTATTTCCCCATCATTCTGAGCTACAAGCATGGCCCTAGTACTGTGGTCACTCTTTATAGCCCTCCATTCTTGAGCAGTGAAAGCTCTAGCATTAGGACATGAGCTTTTATAACGTCCTCTACCATGGCACTTGAAGCACACTATGTCCTTCAAAGCCTCACCCTCCTTAGGCTTACCTTTACCCCTAACATCAGGTTCTTCTCTTCTAGGTGTGGGAATGGCTCTATTTGGTGTTCTCAAGGGTGGGGTCTTGTAGTTTCTAGTATAATTTGGTGTAGACTGAGAAGCCTTCCTTCTGTTAGCAAACCTTTCATGACTCAAAGCTAAGTTACAAAGCTCAGTGAAGGATACATTGTTGGTGCCTATCAGTTTCTCAGCTAAGTCCTCCCTTAACCCTCCTAGAAACTTGGCTATTTTCATATCTTTAGTCTCTTGAACCTCACAAAGCAAAGAAAGTCTCTCCCACTCTTGGACATACTCAGCCACTATTTTGCTTCCCTGGGTAAGGTTGTTCCACAATAGGTAAAGCTGCTGCCTATAGTTAGTAGGGACATATTTCTTCCTTAAAAGTTTCTTGAGTTTTCCCATGTATTGATCCTCCCCCTATCTTCCCTTCTCCTTTGTTTCTCTAAGCCTTCTAACCAAATGGCTGCTAACTTAGTCAATTTTATCTTGGCTAGCTGGTACTGCCTCTCAGGTGGGGTGTCCTTAAATTCAAAATATCTATTAAGACTTGCCTCCCATTCCAGATGTATTTCAGGGTCTTGGGACAAACCATCAAACTCATCTAAGTCTATCCTAATGGTTCTGTCTTCTAGGTTTCTTGGTTGGTAGTTAGGTTGTGGGGGTTATTGGGGCCTATCCAGGTCAAGAAAACCTGCATTAGCTAGTGCACGTGTGATCAATCTCATGGACTCTTCCAAATTTTCCAATCTAGTATCCATATTGATAAAGAATCAGAAACACCACAGAACAAAAATTCACAAGTAACAAGTCAACAAACAATACAGTTCTGTAATTTGAAATGTGATAGCAATTCTGATCAAAGACAAGCAAAACAGAAGAGTATTTTGAATAATGTTGTTTCCTTAGGCAAAAATCAAAATTCTCAATGATTCCACAAAACAAAGACAGAATATTAATCAAGAAGACAAAAATCAGATGAGCCCTTCTTGAAATCTGATTGTTCTGTGACTTATAAGTGTCAAAGGTTATTTTTCCAAATTTTAAACACTATAATTGCATCAAGAAAGAATTATGCTGAGATTACTATGAATGTAATCAAGAGTAAATTGGAAAAATCTCACCAGATGCCAACCATTGTTCAGCAATTTCCTTGTATGTGTTGATTCTTGATGATTAGCTTCTGTGTGTGTTCTGGCCCTTCTTCAAAACGTGGCTCTGATACCAAGTTGCAACAAATTAAGGGGGTTTTGATACACCTTAATTTGTCCCTTTTAGTTGTTGAAGGGTCTTCTTTGTGGTTTACCAAAAATCAGGCTTCAACCAAGTCAAAACAGAACCAAGAACCCCTTTCTTGGTTTTCTGATGGACTGTGCACTAAGCTGCTTCTGTAAAATGTTGCCTATGGACTTAGGAGCCTTCAAGGGATGACTACCATGAAGGGTGCAATGTGTTCTTGTGGTTGTGTGACTAACAACCCAAGAACAGGAGTGTATGACTAACACTCTTCAAACAAACCCAACTAGTTTGAGAGAAAATTTAACTTGTAAGTGAAATGTATAAACTGAATATCAAATCTGTTTTGTACAATGAATCACTCCTATATTTATAGGCTAGGAGGAAAAAAATAATTCTTGAAGTTAAGGCTACTTAGGCAAAGAAAATAACGGCTAGTAGCACGTGACAAATGTGTGCCAAACTAAAAAAACATAAACACAGGCTAACTGATACTGTGTGATAATGCTGATGACCACTGGACCTTGGCTCCCTTGCTTGAAGGTCTTCTAGGGCTTGGAATGATGGTTTTCTTGGACTCTTTGGAAAGCTGGGAGTGCCAAGATTCCAAATATTCCTTCAGCTTGATCTGATGTGCCTTGATTAGGGCTAGGCAGCTTGCACAAGGTGGGCTGGTCATCAATCCTGCTGGCAGCAACCAAAATCAATTTGCCAGGCTCCCTGGTGACCAGGTGACCTTTGGCTGGCTATCTGGGGCTCCCATGTTATAGTAAGCAGGGTCTTAGGACCTTCATGGAAGGGTCCATGTAAGGAGATGTCATTATTGTCCTTAGAGCCAATGAGGGAACCCAGATCTGCTACATAAAGACCCAACAAGGTCTGCTGTTCATCAGAAATGTCCTATTCTGTGCTCTGAGTGTCTAATGCCTCTGAATGGGCTGAATGGGCTGCTGGTTGGTTGCTAGCTGAATCAGGCCTTGAATCAAGTGGGTTGTCAAGGCTACTTGGTTCAAAAAAGGATGAATATTAATTGAAAGATAAATAGTAATGACATTATAGTATAAATCTATTAGTCTATAAAAAAATAATTGTTTAAATGAGAATTTTATCTCTTAACCTTAGATTACAAATGTGTTACTCCAATCATTGAGCTACAGTAAGTTTTGTTATATTTTTACTCTCTTTAAACTATATACCATACTCCCTTCTATTCATCACATGTGTCCCATTTCCATATTGAGTCAAGTCATCTCAAATGTCTCATTTCTATTTTGAGTATCTTCTTTTTATCATAATTGGACTTTCTCTCCTACACATGTGGTCCCATTTAACTATAAATTGCACTCTATGTCTTACACATGTGTTAAACCTTACTATAAATTAAACTAGGGATGGCGATTCAGTCCGAATCCAACCCTAGTCCGACTCGATCCGAGGAAAAGAATCCGATTCGAGTCCGAGATAAAAATCATCCGACTCCGACTCCGACTTTATGATCCGAGTCTGAGTTAGAGACGGACCAGAGTTGGACCTTATTAAAAATCCGAGACTCCGACCCGACTCTGACTATGTAGGACATTTGACTTTGAATTTGACTTTTACACTTATATTTTGTTTCCTTTAAAACTCTAGATGCACCGTATTTGGAGTCAAGGATCCTCCTAACACAGTGATGAATCAAGTCCAAGAATTCTTGATGCAATCTTGGACGCTTCTTGATTCACAAAGGATGAAACACTCATAAAATCTGAAAATTCAGATTTAATGTTTGTTGTTTGTTGATAGTATTGAGTTTCTTGCAATGGCTTCACTCACCCTCACAATCAACTCACCCAAGGCAAGACTAGGTTCACTCCCTAATCAAACAATGGGGGTGGTCTTACTTTACTCACAAAACCAAGAATGTTTCACTCACATTCTAAGAAAAGGAAATTAATCCAAAGTGTATTTTAAAATTCAAACTTGTCTTTATTACATGCTAATGAGCCCTTTATATAGAGACTCATATCTAAGGATGACAACTACATGGGTTTAATAACCCTTACATCATTAATAGCACGTGCCAAGTCATGTGCTATTTAATTAAGAAAAAAATAGAACAAAAAACAACCAAAGCTGCTGTCGGCTTTTTCATGCGACCAGGGGACCTTGTGCCCATTTTCTAGATGCCTTCCCATGCTTGAAAACGGAATCCCAATGGCTTGATGGAAAGATCCTAGTGCCAAGATTCCATTTCTATCTTCCGAATTCCCTAGATCCTCAAGATAAGTCCTGCACAACTCCCACAAGGTAGGCTAGTCAGCGGTTTTTATCGACTTGGTTGATTTGCTGTTTCTTTGAGTCTTTGTTGCGTGTGTTGGCTTCTTTGCTGTGCATTATCAGTTTGCTTGATGCCCTCTTACTATTATTGCACTCTTGCTTGTATTGAGGTGTGCCCTTGAGAAATGTGCCATTGTTGTGGCTGCTTGCATACATACACATGCTATTTTTTAAGGCTTAATCCTTTATGGAACAAGGTCTTTGAATGTGTAAGACCTGCATCATGTCTAGAGGTGTTCAATGGGGCGGGTCGACCCAACGAGTCAAGGGTCGGGTCACATTTTAACGGGTCATTAGCGGGTCGGGTCAATAATGGGGCGGGTCATTAACGGGCCTTTGTGTAAAGGGTCGGGCCGGGTTGGAAAATTATAAATAATAATTGCAGAAAAAAAATTACCACTTTTTAAAAAAAAATTTAATTGTAATTATTATATACATAAGTGGATCGACCCAACGGGGCATAAAGAATAATAAAAAAAGCTATTTTATGGACTTTTTAAAAACGGGTCAAAGCGGGTCGAATTTAAATGGGCTTGACCCGCCCCGGCCCGTTTATCATTTGACATGACCCGCCCCGGCCCGGCCCATTTAAATTTTGACCCGACCCGCCCCGACCCGGCCCGTTGAACACCTCTAATCATGTCCAACATGGTGCACTAGACGTGACTGATTCAAGCTCTCTCTCATACTAGTTGTAATTTTCGATTTTGAAAAACTATTTGGTATTTTTATTCTGACTAATGAATCAAGATACGACAAATGACATCAAGAGAAATAAAATACGCCAAATCAAAATACGAGAAAATTTTGTTAAATTGTAGTAGTAGTAGGATTATTTCTCTTGTTAAAATTGAATTCAGATTGAAGTACATATTTTTTGTTAAATTGTATTTGAAAAATATATTTTATTGGTTTTGTATGCTTTAAAATCATTAGCACAATATCATAACGATACGTTTGATAATAATCCGACTCTGCATCCGACTCTGTTGGAGATCCGAGAGTTCGAGTCGGGGCAAACAAGGAGTATGCATAATCCGACTCCGAGTGGAGGTGGACTGAAAACAAAAGTCAGACTATTATCTGGAGGCCGTAGCAAAGTCGGAGTATGTATAATCCGAGCCGAGTCCGACCCATTGCCATCCCTAAATTAAACTCTCTCTACTACACATGTGGTCCCATTTGACTGCCTAAATATTGATGAAAAGTCAAATGGGACATATATGGTGAATAGGAGGAAGTATTAATAAGGGAAAAAATTACAAAGGTTCTCATTTTCGGTAAGGGGGTCGGGTTTCCGCCTGCTCCCCATGTGGCTTCGCTCATGACAGTAGCAACAGTAGTAGTAGTAGTAGTAGTAGTAGTAGTAGTAGTAGTAGTAGTAGTAGTAGTAGTAGTAGTAGTAGTAGTAGTAGTAGTAGTAGTAGTAGTAGTAGTAAATAAATAAAAAAATGAGGATAAGTGCAATAATAATAATAATAATAATAATAATAATAATAATAATAATCTATATATATATATATATATATATATATATATATATATATATATATATATATATATATATATATATATATATATATATATATATATATATATATATATATATATATATATATATATATATATATATATATATATATATATATATATATATATATATATATATAGGGTCAAGTTCCAGTGAGAACCAAGCTTATATGAGAACCGTGAGAACCAATCGCCTTGATAAAAATGTGTTACTTTTTATAGAAAATGTGTTACTTTTGAACAAAAAAACGTTACTTTTGTTTTAAAAAAAGCTGTTACTTTTTAGCATAAAATGTGTTACTTTTAGAAAAAAAATATTTTTTCAAAAAAATAAAGTAACACATTTTTTTCGAAAAGTAACACATTTTTGTAAAAAGTAACACCTTTCTGTGTTTTTTTCAGAATTTTTTTCTTAAAGTAACACATTTTTGCCCAATAGTATCATAAAATACAGTAACACCTTTTTACCCATAAGTAACACCTTTTTAGTAAAAAGTAACACTTTTTTGTATGGCTGATTGGTTCTCACGATTCTCATATAAGGATGGTTCTCACTGAAACTTCTTCCTATATATATATATATATATATATATAGATATATATATATATATATATATATATATATATATATATATATATATATATATATATATATATATATATATATATATATATATATATATATATATATATATATATATATATATATATATCTATATATAGATATATATATATATATATATATATATATATATATATATATATATATATATATATATATATATATATATATATATATATATATATATATATATATATATATATATATATATATATATATATATATATATATATATATATATATAAGTGGCTTAGCTTACAACACTATTCATCACTGTTCACTCTCTCACTATTCATTACTGTTCATAAGTGTTGTTGATGAATAGTGTTATTGCTTCATTGGCACCTTCGCCTGCTGTGTCTGGGAGCATTCATTGTGCTCACTCATTAATGCTATGTGTACTTTGTTTATGCTCCATGTTTTGTGGGCGGCTCTTCATGATGTAGTTGCTGAGTCATTGATTTGGAGATCATATTTAAGCTAATATACGCATTTTGCTTGCCATATGCCGGATTTCTTTTTATCTGAATTTTGGGGGGTTTCACAACAATTTCAATATTGTTTCCCATCTAGAGTGAATCTTAGGTGGGAAGTCTTCAATGTAATGTAGAGAAGAAAGCCAACCCTTGATCTCTCTTAAAACGATAGCCAACAACTCCCAAACCCAATCAAAAAGTGAATACCTTCACAAAACAGCAACAATGTTTCAAGGAGGATTCTTCGATTGAAAGACTATGAGGTTTGATACTCTTAGGCCAACAATCCCCTAATACCCTCAAGGACTACTCTTGAGATGCACTAGTTGATGATCTTGTACTACTCAAGATCTTGGAATGTTCATACACATTCACAAAAACAAAGGAGAGAAAATCCAATGTTGTTATTTTTATTCAAAACTGAAATCTTAGATGTTTACAATGCTTGGACCCTTATTTATAGGCTTATTACTTGAGGAGAACACACTAAGACCCTTGGGGAAGAAAAGTAACTAATTAATAACGGCTATAATCATGTTTGAATCACGTGCCAATTAAATCTAATGAAAAAAAATAGTAGCACAGCCTTATTTAATACTCTGACAGCAGCTCTTGACTGGGCGACCTTCATACCCTTTTCTTGAGGTCTTCTTATGTTTGTTAGGGTTCTTTTAAGGCTTTGCTAGCAAGACTCTAGTATAGATATTCTATTCATGCCCTTCAACCCATCTAAGATACCTTGGTTAGCAATGCACAACCCACGAAAGGAGGGCTGGTCGCAAGATTTATGGTGCACGTTTCTGACAGCAAATCTGACAAATGGGCGACTGATGCGAGTTTGGGTGTTAAAGTCTTCAATGCAGCACTAGGAAGGTAGCCAACCCTTGGCCCTTCTGTTCTTGATCAGCAACACACCCAAAAATGCAAGCCAGGATCCCAAACAACAATGCAAATGACTAATGTTGGATTGAATCTTGATTGCAATGGCTTGAGTCTTTGAACTCAAAACCAGATGTTCCCCTTAAAACACTAAGGACTACTCTTAGTGGAATTAGGAGAGGAGATCTTGGACTACTCAAGATCTATGAATGTTCATACACATTCATGGAACAAAGGAATTAACCAAAAAACCAATGTTGAAATTTATTAAACTTTGAAATCTGAAATCTGTCTTTACAAGACTAAATCCATCCATATATATAGGCTATGATGGAATACATGCATTCTAAAGAAAAGGCTAATGATCCTAACTAATTATAACGGCTAGTAGGAGCATGTGCCAAGCACGTGCTTTATTAAAAGAACAAAATTAAACTAAAATAGGCTGTTCCAAATTACAAGGTTTCCTGTCAGACAGGCGACCTTCCCTTATGCTTTTGATGGCCTTGTATGATCTGGGCTGGTTGTGTGAGTGGCTTGATGGAATGTTTGTAGTGCCAAGATTCCACTTTTGCCCTTGGTGGCTTACTAGTCCCAGTCCTCTGTTCCCACCAAGTCAGTCTAGGTCTGCTGGTCAGCATAGGCATCAGACCTGTTCTGATTTGTGTTGTTCCTCCTGCTGACTGGGTGACCTTCACTATTGGTTCTTGGGCTTTCTTTGCGATGCATCCCTTTGTTCCTGGGCTTGGGCTTAATCCTTGTAGTCCCAAGATGTCATTTCCAGCCTTCATTGGTCCTGGATCCCTTTGGGTTGATCTGTGCAGCTACAGTAAGGTCAGTTGTTTGCTAGGTACAGCCTGACTGTCCTGTTCCTCCTTTTTGGCCTTAATTGCTTTGCCTTTGGATTTCTTTGCCCTATTTCTGTACTTGTCCCTCATTTTAGGGTTTCTCCCATGTAGTTCATGTAGTGGGTCATGGGGTCCTAAAAGTCCTGCACCAATATTTGGTGCAGCGACCTTGTGCCATGCTTTTAATTGCTCTCTCGTGCTTGGACATGGACACCTAGGGTCTTGATGGAAAGATCTCAATGTAGAGATTCCATGTCTACCTTCAATACCCTCTAAGCTTTTCAAATCTATTATGCACAACCTCGTGTAGGTGTGTTGCTCGTCAGATTTTTGGTTAATGATTTTGACAGCATTGTGGGGCGAATGAGTGACCTTGAGCTCCTTTTCTTGTGGGTTTCTAAGGATTGTGAAGAGGTTCTTAGGACTTGGATGACTAGACCCATGTGCAAGGATTCCATTTGTATGCTCAATGCCACCTAGTTCCTCGAGGTTCGCCTTGGCTAATGTGTGCAAGGTCAGCTGTTTGTAGTAGGAAGCTGCTGGTGCATCAGTTGTTGGTGCTTTATTGTGCAGCCCCATTTCCTCCATTTCCTTACTTGAGTTGTCATGTGCTTCCATAACTGCTTCATTCCCTTCTTTGAGAGGAATTGCCCACAATTCGGCATACCCTAAGTGAGGAGGCAAATCCCTTATGTTGAAGGTGGGGAAAATACCAAATTCATTGAGCAAAACTATCCTGGATGCGTTGTCTCCATATTGTGCTAATAATTGAAATGGTCCCATTGCTCCTTGTATTAATTTATTTTCCAAAGGTGAGGAAATCCTTCTTTCTTGAGATGTATCCAAGCAAAATCACCTACTTGAAACTACTTGCTCCGCTTCAATCCCTTGTCAGCTCTATGTTGATATCTAGCATTGGTCTCCACAATACTCAATTTTGCTGGTTTGTGAATTTTCAACAATTTCTCAGCTTGTTCACTGGCATTATGGTTGAATCTGTCATCAATAAGAAAATCAGTTAGTGTAAAAGAAAATAAAGGGTTCACTTCATAAACATATTCAAAGGGTGAGCATGTTGTGCTACAACTAGGACTTTTGTTGTAGGCAAACTTTGCATGGCATGTAGTGCCAAATAGTCTCCACAGGGTGTTCCAAAAGGAACTTACCAATTTGCTATCCCTATTTGATTTTATTATTTTAGGGACCCCATGCAACCTAACAACCTCTGCAAAGTATAGCCTAGCTGTACTTTGTGCATCCTTAACCTTTGCACATGCTATGAAATGATCCAATTGACCTATGTGTTCAATCACCTTGGTACAAACTTTTCTGCTAATCAGATGAACAGGGTGCTTGGCTTTAGGAGGAGGTATGGACTTGTGAGGTGGTAATGGAATTAGGTCTTTCAACTTGCCCTCATGTCTTAAGGTGTAGATATTGGCGTAACCATCATGTGTCACGCTTCTATCGAATTGCCATGGTCTACCCAATAAGATATGACAAGCACACATGTCAAGAACATCACACAATATCTGATCTTGGTAGGATCCTATAGCCAAAGACACTAGACACTGTTTCCCTACTGATCCACTAGTTTTGTTGTCCAACCATTTTAGCTTATAAGGATGGGGGTGAGTTTGAGTCTTTAATTTCAGTTCTGCAACTAAGTCCTGACTCACACAATTAGTCTCACTCCCCCCGTCAATGATCAGGTCACAAAGCTTCTCATTTACCCAACACTTGGTCTGAAAAATATTTTCTCTTTGGTCAGACTTTTTTCCCTTAGGTGTGGAATGAATTCTTCTCCTAATCACTAAAGCTCTATGCCCTTCCTCCTCTGGGTATAAGGCTTCCCTCTCCAACTCAGAGTCAGACTCATAAGTAGTGACCTCCCCTGTCTCCTTAATGATATAAGTACCATCTGGATCTTCATCCTTAGTGACAGTACTCCTCTCTTCCTCTCTACCATTAATGCTTACCAGGATGGTTCTAGGCTTCTCCTTACTCCTAATGTCTTCCCACTCAGCTAAGGTGAAAGCTCTATTGTTAGGGCAATTGGCTTTAAAGTGCCCATGTCCATGACACTTAAAACAAACAACATCCTTAATTGGAGTCACTCCTTTACTCTTGAGTTCATTACTAGGATTAGGTCTAGAAGGTGCTGTAGTACTCTCACTTCGGGTGGTCATAGGCTGGCTAGGTCTGTTCCCTGATGGGGTCATAACATGTGAGGTCCTATTCTTAGCGTATTGTTCTAATAGTAGTGCTTGCTCCCCAGCTAGGGCTATAGTCAAATTAGGAACAAGGGAAAGTTTCATCCTAAGATCTTCTCTTAATCCTCCTAAAAATTTCCCCACTCTCATATCCTCAGAGTCTTTAACATCACATAATACAGATAACCTTTCCCACTCTTGGATGTATTGGGCTACAGTCTTGCTACCCTGTGTAAGTGTGCTCCATTTCATGGATAGTTGTTGAGTGTAGTTACTAGGCACATATTTTCTCCTAAGGTTCTTTTTCAGTTTTACCCAAGAGTTAATCTTCGCCTTGCCTTCCCTAACTCTTTGCCTCTGAATCCCCTCTAACCAAGTAACAGCTAATTTGGTAAGTTTGACCTTGGCCATCTTGTATTGCTTATCATCTAGGGTCTCTCTATACTCAAAGAAACTCTCAAGACTAGACTCCCAATCAATATAGTCCTCGGGATTTGAAGATTGACCTGTAAACTCAGCTTACATCAACCCTAAGACTTCTATCCTCATAGTTCCTATTGGTATTGTTTCCATCTTGATTAGGTGCCCCAAACTCAACAAACCCCCGGTTCATGGTCTCTATGATTTCTTCTATTAACGCTCTTTTCTCTTCCGCATTCATTTTGGTCAATCACAAGGGAAGAATATAGCACACAATGTTCCAAGGTATTTGAAACAAGGAAAGATAAATGTGCACAAACCAGAAAAGAAAGAAAGAAAAAAATAGACACCATTTTTTTTACCACTAATTGCTGATTTCTTTGACAAACCTCAATTGCATACATGACAGCAAATTTGCACTAGGATGTTTGATTTTTAGTGTGCAAAACAGAATACAGGAATGGGTACAAATAGGCACATGTGCACACAACAAAAATTCTTTCTCCAGTTTCTGAAATTCTTATGTGCAGCAACTTAATAGGATGAATCAATAAAAATATTGAAAGTGAAATAAGAAAAAAAAAATCACAACAAAAATACAATCACTCTTTGAAAATCAGCACTGCTAACAAAATCAAATGTGTGCTGTGATTTCTCAATGCTGCACTAACAATTTGATTTCTTGTAATCTTTGTTGCTTTGTTACTCAAGCATATGATCAAGAAGATTTTTTTTCCTTCAATTTTTAAACTTAGCACAGATTATCGACAAGAACAAAAATTTCACATTTAATGACAGCAATTTCACACAAAAATCAGAATGTATTTGCTTGAATAAATTTCGGATTAAATTTGTTTCTGAAATTAAAGTGTGCAGCAGCTAATGAATGTGCAAAAGGTTAATACATGATCATGAATTTATAATGTACACTTAGCAATAGAAACAACCATCAAAGAGGGTACATGAAATCTTGGTAGCAACACAATTCGGATAGTTACAGATTGCACAAATTTGTACCAAGATTTCCCTAAAAAAATTACCTTATTGTGCATACATTCACAAGGATTAATCACTTCCACTTAAACCACACCATGGCTAAAGAGATTTAATACCATACAAAAGCAAACAACAAAGGACTAGGAATAAACGCAAGAAAAGAAGACACACAAAAAAAATTCAGAAATGCAACACTTATGGGCACGATTTTTAGACAGTGAATGCAAACGGGAAACTACTCGTGTACAACACCACAAATTTTCCACAACAATTTGCAAAACACTCACACTTATGATTATTTATGATTATAATCAACAAATTGAAAAGATCTCACCAGAAATGTCCAATAGATTCTGCCCAGCAATTCTTGAACAGCAAATCTTGATTTTCTTGCGAGCATGCATCCTTTTGGCCCTTCTACGAACTTGCTCTGATACCAATTGGAGTGAATCTTAGGTGGGAAGTCTTCAATGTAATGTAGAGAAGAAAGTCAACCCTTGATCCCTCTTAAAACAATAGCCAACAACTCCCAAACCCAATCAAAAAGCGAATACCTTCACAAAACAGCAACAATGTTTCAAGGAGGATTCTTGGATTGAAAGACTATGAGGTTTGATATTCTTAGGCCAACAATCCCCTAATACCCTCAAGGACTACTCTTGAGTAGAGCTGTTCATGGGCGGGCTTGGGCAGGTAGCGGACCGGGTAGCCCCTAAAAATTCCACCCGCGGGCTCAAATATTCAAAAGCCCGCCCGCATTCGCGGGCATATTTTTTTGTCGCTACCCGCCCATTTTTAAAGCGGGCGGGACCCGCGGGTAGGCGGGTATTTTTATATAAAAATTTAAAACATAAATCATATTATAAAATTAAGTTTTTATAAGAACAAAAAAAAATATAATACATTATCTAAAATACTCTAAATATATATAAAGTCTCAAAATAGTCAAATTACATGAATATTGAATATAGACGGTGGAGTTGGCTACTTGTTCGAACTTTGATAGTTGATTGATTGAGTGCTTTGAGGGTTAAAAATATTAAAGTCCAAAAGAAGTAAACCTTAAGGCTATTAGAAAAGTAATAAACTAAAAATGGGTGGGTCATGTAGTAGTATAGTTTAATATTTAATAAAATTAATTATTTAATAAATAATATATTAAACTAAGCAAGCGGGCGGGCGGGTATACCCGCGGGTAATTTTTTGGTGTCGCTACCCGCCCGTTTATCTTGGCGGGCGGGTATTACCCGTCCAAACTTTAAATTTTTTTGAAAAACGTTGTCCATACCCGCCCGTTTTTCGAGCCGGATTGGGCGGGCCTAGCGGGTAGCCCGCCCATGAACAGCTCTACTCTTGAGATGCACTAGTTGATGATCTTGTACTACTCAAGATCTTGGAATGTTCATACACATTCACAAAAACAAAGGAGAGAAAATCCAATGTTGTTATTTTTATTCAAAACTGAAATCTGAGATGTTTACAATACTTGGACCCTTATTTATAGGCTTATTACATGAGGAGATGTAATCCCACGTTTTTTTTAAGAAAAAAAAAAGAAAAATAATGATTTTAAAACTTTTAAGAGATTTTAGAAAACTTTAAAACTGATATTTTAGAAAACTTTAAAACTGATATTTTACAAAAAAAAAAACTGAAAATTAGTTTTTGAAAGGAAGAAACCGTAAATCAGTTTATAAAACTAATATTCATCTCAATCCTTCCTTTCCTCCCCACTATCTACATTCTCATCATTAAACTGACCTTGTAACCTCCTTCCCCAACCCTATAAATACCATTCTAATTAGATTTTTAAACATAACTTCACCAATATTCAGATTTAGTTTTCACAAATTTCTTTTAGTATTCTGAATCTGGAATTGCTCATAGAAAAAAAAAGAGAGAGTTCAAATGTAGGAATTCCATGGTTTTAATGTATTTTATCTCTTTTATCTGAAAAATTTAAGAAAAAAAGAAAAAAACATGGTTTCTGACCTTCCGGCGAGAGGAGGACCACCGGGGTGTCGTCGGCGTGGGGCGGCAGTCACCGGCGCCGCTGGCCGGCTGCCACCGAGCCTGCTCCTTCTTCCTTCTCTCTTCTTTTCTCTCTCTCCCTCTTTTCTTCTTTCTCGATTTTTACGTGAAAATGGGTTTTGATACCCAAACTAAGTGATGAGTATGACATTGCTCTTATTCTTTATTTCCCCTTTTTCTTTTTAAAAATCCTTTTTAATCATTTCCCTTTCTTTTTTTTTAAATCTTTTTAAACTATTATTTCTTTTTCCTTTTCTTTTTATTTTATATTATTCTATTGTAAATTTTTGTAGTTTGATTATTTAAAAGTTGTCATGTTTCAAAAGTTATTTTTCCATCTTAATCTTTTAAAGTTTAAACTATCATTTTAAAATTTGTTTTTTTAAATAAATTATATTTTAACCGAAAGTCTTTTAATTTATTTATTTCGTTTGGGTTGATTCGGGTATTAATTCGAGACCTCTTATTTTATCGTGTAGACGGCGGATACGTGAGTCAGGATAACTAGGAGCATACGTTTATCTAGGATCGCATAACAAGGTAATTTTCGATGTCCATCTATTTAGGATTATCCCGTTAGTATTATGTGCTATGTGATATTAACTTGTGCAAATGTGTTACATGATTTGTCTGATATTATTTTGTGTGACATTATGTTTTAAAATTTAATACTCAATTTATCTTGAATATTATTTTGTCAAATATTGAATTTAAAATTATTTATTTTTGATAAAACTTGTATTATTATTTTAATAACAAAATTTGATACGGTTTAGATTTGAAAGAAAAATATTTATCTTATTATTTTATAGAAGTTATATTATTATTTTAATAATGGTTTTAAAAGATGATTTGAGTCGAAAGAGAAATACTTATGATATTAATTGTTTTTGTCACCAATTGATACTAAAACGGTGATTTGTTGGATAAGATTTTAGTTGGATATTTCTGAAATATATATTTATTGAGAAAATTTATAATCATTTTACATAAAATGTATAATGTTATGTTTGAGTATATGTTTATGTGCTCGCGACTAATTATTAAAATATATTAAATCACGTAAAGTGTAACGATAGGAATGAAGCTCTTATATTTGTTGTGATCCAAGTATAAGAGTGATGAACAGGTTGCCCTGTTTGGTTAGTATAGCTGCCGACAGGTTATTATTATTATTTTTGATGCTCGATACGATTTTTGGTCTTCCTTCTATTTGTTGTGATCCAAGTAGAAGGAGTGTATACACTAGGGTTACCTGAGACTACTCTGCTGGCCTTGATGAATTATTTTGGGGGTGACGACCTCTTGATGAAGTAGGTATAGGGGTAAAGCCTCGGCCTAATGGCGTTCTCGTTCCCTCAAATTAAAATTGGATATATGTGTTGTCATCATTAAATATCAAATTAATTAATTGGCTTATGTTTTATTTTATTTTATACTCATAAAATTTGATATTTAACTCAGCTTGATAATATTTTATTTTCTACCATTATTTCAACTCAATTATATTTTGTTTTCTTAAATTATTTTCAAACTAAACTGTTTTACGGGATGGAGTTGGAATTACTCAGTTTATCTGATTTTGGGAGTTTTCCCTTGTTTTCTTGTATTCTTATTTTGCAGGTGGTTGATCACGTGGGGTTTGTGGAGTGAGGATCACCTAGAGTTATAACTATTATTATTAGAGTCATATGTCAGTTTATTTATTTTCAGTTGTTTAAGCTTTGTATGGACACATATTGCGTTTAAGTCTTTTCTTAAGTTGTAAGACCCTATTGTCGGATTCCAGTTTTATTAAGTTATTTTCATAGTCGTTAAGCCTTATTTATTTTCTTAGAAATAGATGTGGCGGTAACCTTCCCATGAGTAGGTTTTAGCTCGGGTTTTCTTTAAAAGTGTTTTCAAAATTTAGACCTAGTTATGGGGGTGTTACAGGAGAACACACTAAGACCCTTGGGGAAGAAAAGTAACTAATTAATAACGGCTATAATCATGTTTGAATCACGTGCCAATTAAAACTAATGAAAAAAAACAGTAGCACAGCCTTATTTAATACTCTGACAGCAACTTTTGACTGGGCGACCTTCATACCCTTTTCTTGAGGTCTTCTTGTGTTTGTTAGGGTTCTTTTAAGGCTTTGCTAGCAAGACTCTAGTGTAGATATTCTATTCATGCCCTTCAACCCATCTAAGATACCTTGGTTAGCAATGCACAACCCACGAAAGGAGGGCTGGTCGCAAGATTTATGGTGCACGTTTCTGACAGCAAATCTGACGAATGGGCGACCTTGTGCCATGCTTCTAATTGCTCTCTCGTGCTTGGACATGGACACCTAGGGTCTTGATGGAAAGATCTCAATGTAGAGATTCCATGTCTACCTTCAATACCCTCTAAGCTTTTCAAATCTATTCTGCACAACCTCGTGTAGGTGTGCTGCTCGTCAGATTTTTGGTTAATGATTTTGACAGCATTGTGGGGCGAATGAGTGACCTTGAGCTCCTTTTCTTGTGGGTTTCTAAGGATTGTGAAGAGGTTCTTAGGACTTGGATGACTAGACCTATGTGCAAGGATTCCATTTGTATGCTCAATGCCACCTAGTTCCTCGAGGTTCGCCTTGGCTAATGTGTGCAAGGTCAGCTGTTTGTAGTAGGAAGCTGCTGGTGCATCAGTTGTTGGTGCTTTATTGTGCAGCCCCATTTCCTCCATTTCCTTACTTTAGTTGTCATGTGCTTCCATACTTACTTCACCATCATTGATTGTGTTCAATATTCTTTGTATTTCCTTTGTAGCTTTTGCAGTTCTTTTGGTTTGTGTTCGTTCACCTGTCTTTGGAGCAGGTTATTTGTCTCCTTCATCTCTGTTTTATCATTTGCTTTGGTTTTATTTACTTAGATATTCTATTACATTGCTTGGATGATTTCCATGTTTGGATGATTTCCATGTTTGGATCATGCTTGGATGATTTCCATGTTCATTGGTTATAATGCTTTGTTTTGTTTGGAGATTTGCTTGCAGGTTTTAGGGTGTGGTTTTCCTGATCTTCCTCCTCTTTTGGGAACAAGTAATTTGTTTTGATGCCATTTAGTGCTTTTAATTTTTTAGGCTTTTTAATGTTGTATGTTTTGCTGATCTTTTATTTGTTTAGATATTCCATTACACTGCTTGGATTATGCTTGGATGCTTTCCATGTTCATTGGCTATAATGCTTTGTTTTGTTAGGAGATTTGTTTGCAGGTTTTAGGTTCTGGTTTTCATGAACTTTCTCCTCTTTTTGGGATATGTCATTTCTTTTTACCATCTAATATTGCGTTAGATTGTTTCTTTAGATGTTTTTATGGAATTTCCGGTGACTGGAGTGTTGTTTTAATGTCGTTTAATGCTTTTTAATTTTTAGGCTTTTGATGTGCAAATTTTATTTTAACCGCAAGCGCACGGTGTACGTGTAGTCGCGGGTCGAACACAAGGAAGCTAGGACAAGAAACTTGGTAATTTCGATTGATTATATTGCTTAGGGACAAAAATGATTGATTGGTTGTGAACTAACAACTAAGAATGCAATAAATGAAATGTGGTTTAACTATATGATGATGAAATCTAGGGTGTCGGGAATCCCCTAAAGTCTTGCATGATCCAATTCTCATTAGTGTCTATGAAGTGTAGGATTAATTGTGTGATTAAATTTGATCTTGTTAATCTCAAACTCTCGCTCTGTTGATTAACTATTAGATTTAGACCCTATTAATTCAATTCTCACGCGTTAACTTTATTGAACGAATTAATAAGAATTTAACTAAAGTTTACCCTAAAGCAAAGGCGATCCCAATCTCACACGCTAGTTCTATTGAATGGTTCGACGAAGCATATTTAATTTAGGGTTAATTAGCACAATTTAATCACTTTAATCCATAGTTTCATAGACACATCCAAGAATCAATTCATACTTAACTAATAGGTTCAAACCCTAACCCTAGAAAATGGATCTACTCACTAATCATGGTGAATGCAATTAAAATAAACTCTAAGATAATATTAGACATGACTAACAATAAATTAAATGACAAAGTAAGAAAATCAATGATTAAAAACCAAATGAAACCATAAATAATTCAAATAACAACAATGAAGAACAAACTACTTTTAAGGAATAACAATTTCTAAGAAAGTAATTAAAGTTTGACAAAGGAAGATTAAACTAATACAAAATTGATAAAGAAAGATTAAACTACTAATAAGAAAGACAAGAAATGAAAAGCTTACAAGGAATAAAATGGTCTCTAATGGAGAAAGATTAAGGAGGAAGGAGGAAGAAGAGGGTTTCAATCTCCCTCCCTCATGCTCTCTCAAGGAGGCTTAGGAGACTCCCTAATGTGTCTCTAATTACCTACTAATAAACCCTAAGAAACTAATTAAAAAAACATAAAAGAAAATAAATCAAAAATAAAGTAATCAGAAGTAGTGTGCGGAAAAAAACAGAAGACTAAAGCCGACTCGGCGTTGCCTTCCAAGCCCCGGAAGATTTGGGCTGACAGCTTCAGCAAACTTCAAACGTTCGCCATTTCTTGCTCGGTTGTCGGAATCGGACGTATAATATACCGTTGGAAAGCTCTTGAAGTCTACTTTCCAATGCCGCAAACCTTGCATCAATGTGATCTTCCTATCAAAAGTTATGGCCAAAAGAGTAGACATGTATTAAATTTCACCTCAAAACTTTTGCATTAACAACACTTTTCAACTCTTTTGCTCTTTTACTCTTTATGGCTTGACAAAATTGATAGCTTGATACGTTCTTTGAGCAATGTATACAAGATTAGCACCGAACACCCACAAAAACAACTCGAAATACCATAATTCACCCGTTTTCCCATAATTAGACCATGAGACACCGAAATAGAGTGAAACTGAACGAAATGACCCCGAATCGCCTTCAAAACACCGCAAAGGAGCATAAAAATATAAACGATTAGTGCAAATAATTGCACTTATCAGCTTTTTTATGTTGTATGTTTTGTTGATCTTTAGGAAAGTTCAAGGTTTTAAATTCAATAGTTGGTTCATTGAGTGATAGGTCATGGACATTTTGATACAAAAACAAAGCTGTTACAAGGAATTACTTAGAGAAGTAACTCTGCTTTTGGGGTTTGTAGAGCCTCTATACGGTACATTGAATGCACCTCTAATGTAGCTTGCGTTGTTTTTTGCAAAGCAAGGGATCCAGTCCTTATTTTAGAGTTGGTAAGGCTTGTGTGGATTTGCTTGAATTAGAAGAGTCGACGACAAGTGATTGTTTACAGATTCTTGTAGCAACTTTTTGCCTTTGTATTCCACATATGGCTAGGGCCAAGTGTGAGCAATGTGATATGTTGGATATCAATATGACGTTGGCTTTGGCAAGTAATCATGTTGTAGGAAGGGGAGGTCTTGAATTGAGAGGGAAATTTGTATACATGCATGTGAAGGCAAGTGCACAACACCAACTGATCCTGCATATCAGCTTGTCTTTCCTTCTTGCAACAATCAACCCAAGGAACACTAGGGGATGATTGTTTGAAGACTGAACAAAGGTGGAACACAGGCCAAAGCTGCTTCAACAACTGATATGATCAGCAAGGGGGGCTGATCTGTGATTATTACCCTTTCAGTTGTCACTCTGATTAGGCAATAACCTCCCTCAACAATCGTGGTTTCACTTGCCAAGAGTTTTGAATGGGACAAACTGTTCCCAAGGATAGCTTTACTCACTATTCTTGGCACAGGAGAGAATTGAGTCTTCAATTCTTGCTTTGATTGAAACAAAGAATGATTGTATTGATTGAAAATGAAAAAGTGAGTCTGAATGTTTACACAAGGGCCTTTATATAGGCCATCCTAACTAACATAACGGCTATAAAACAAGATAGCCCTATATCCCTTCTAATATGCCCACATGTGCCTAGCATGTGATTTATTAAAACACTTAGATTCTAAATTTAACCCTTAATCAGCTGTTTGTTCTTCTGTCTGGCAAGTGACCTTCTGTGAGGGCTCTAGGCTTCCAGATGAATGTGTAGGGCATTCCTGACCCCTGAGTGGCTAGGTCCATGTGGGCAGATGCCAGCCTTGGCTTGGTTGACCCCAAAGCTGTCTTGGTCAACGCTACAGGTGCTCACCAAGGTCCTTTGGTCACACTGTTGTCCTGTCTTGTTCTGTTCTGCACTGTTGTGTTGTTCTGAAGGTGTATCTTGTTTCCCATGGATCAATGGGGTTCCTTCTGGCCTTGCATCTGATCCTGGGGTACTTAGGCTGCTGTGGAGGGGGTTCATGTTCTAGGCCTGCCTTCCTCCTTGCTTTGGTGCAAGGGTTGAACACCCAAGGTCTCTTTTCTCCTGGCTAGTATTTACTGAGTGTGGCTTCTGTTTTGAACTTTGGTCGAAGTCTCCCTTGCTTGTTTCATCCCCTCCTTCTTCAAAAAGAATTGTCCTCAATTCTTCAGGGCCATGATACAAAGCTAAGTCCCCTATGTTGAAAGTAGGGTGTACTCTTGAGTCAACACCCATGTCCACTTGATATGCATTGTCTCCTATTTTGCTGATGATAGGATAAGGGCCAGCTGCTCTGGGCATTAATTTGTTTTCCTCTTGCTGGGAAACCTTTCTTTCCTCAGGTGTACCCACACTAGGTCCCCAACTTGCAAATTCCTGTTGATCTTTGCTCCCTTGTTTGCCTTGCTTTTATATTTCAGGTTAGCCTTTTCAATGTTGCTCTTGACTTGCTCATGGATCTTCAGCAAAGATTCTGCTTGAGCCCTTGCCTCCTTGTGTGGTATCTCCTAACCTGGCAAATCAGCAAGAGAAATAGGTAGTAAAGGGTTGGCACCAAGAACACATTTAAAAGGAGACATTTTAGTGACTGCATTGGGACTCCTATTGTAAGCAAATTCAGCATGTCCTAGTTTAAGGTCCCACTCCCTAATGTTCTTCTGCACAAGAGTCCTAAGGATCACTCCTAAAGTCTTGTTAGTAACCTCAGTCTGACCATCAGTCTGAGGGTGATGGCTGGTGCTAAACATAAGCTTGGTCCCCAATAATTTCCATAAAGTGGACCAAAACACACTTAAGAACTTGATGTCCCTATCTGACACTATGGACCTAGGGATCCCATGGAGTCTTACTATTTCAGAGAAGTATAGGTTAGCAATGAACTTAGCATCATCAGCTTTATGACATGCCACAAAATGACTCATTTTAGAAAACCTATCAACCACCACCATAATAGCATCCTTGCTTCTCTTGGTCCTTGGTAAAGCCACTATGAAATCCATGCTAAGGTGCTCCCAAGGCCTTGATGCAACAGGAAGTGGTTTATATTCTCCCTTATGGAAGGTGAGCTTGGCCTTGACACAGGTCTCACATCTTAACACAAACTTGCCTACAGTCCCCAACATCTTAGGCCAAAAGAAATTTTGAGCAAGCATATCTAGAGTCTTCTGAATGCCAAAATGTCCTCCCAATGCTCCCTCATGGACTTCTTTGACTAACACATACCTCAAAAGAGTCTTAGGGATGCAGAGTCTATTGTCTTTAAACAAAACCCCTCCTGTACAGAGAAGTGACCCTGTGGTTCCTTCTGGCATAACTGATATATGGCACTCAAATCAGGGTCTAAAGGGTATAACTCTTTGATCATCTCAAATCCCAAAACCTTAGCTTCTAGTATTGCTAACAAGTGGCTCCTTCTGCTAAGGGCATCAGCAATAATATTGGCCTTACCTGCTTTATATCTGGATGCAAAAGTAAAGGACTGAAGAAATTCAACCCATTTAGCTTGCCTAGGGTTGAGTTTCTGTTGTCCATGAATGTGCCTAAGGGACTCATGATCAAAATAGAGAATGAAGGGTTTCACTTTTAGGTAGTGTGCCCAAGTTTCCAATGCCCTAACTATTGCATAAAACTCCTTGTCATAAGTGGAGTAATTCAGCTTGCTACCATTTAATTTTTCACTGAAATAGGCCACTGGTTTCCCTTCTTGCAACAACACTGCCCCTATACCCTTACCACTAGCATCACACTCCACTTCAAAGGGTTTTGTGAAGTCAGGCAGTCTCAGGACAGGAGCTTTGCACATCTCTTGTTTGATTAGTTCAAAGGCTTGCTGTGCCTCCTATGTCCAAGTCAGGCTATTGGTTTTTGTGCATTCAGTGATGGGGGCCATGATTGAACTGAAGTTCATTATGAATCTCCTGTAAAAAGAGGCAAGTCCATGGAAGGACCTGACTTGTGTCACAGTGCTAGGTATAGGCCATGTTCTGATGGCTTCAACCTTGGAGGGATCAGCCTTTACCCCTTCCTTACCTATGATAAATCCTAGGAATTTGACCTCCTGCATCATGAACTCACATTTCTCTAAGTTTCCAAACAGTTTCTGCCTCCTAAGGATCATGAACACTTCCCTTAGATGAGCTAGGTGTGCTTTCTCACTAGGATTGTAAATCAGAATATCATCTAGGTAAACTACCACACACCTACCTAAGCATGGTCTCAAGACCTCAGTCATTAACCTCATGAAGGTACTACGGGCACCAGTGAGCCTAAATGGCATCACCAACCACTCATATAAGCCATATTTGGTTTTGAATGCAGTCGTCCACTCATCCCCTTCCTTCATCCTAATCTGGTGGTAACCACTTCTTAAGTCCACCTTACTAAACCATTCTGAGCCACTGAGTTCATCAAATAAGTCATCAAGCCTTGGTATTGGGAACCTGTATTTAACTGTTATATTGTTTACACTTTTTGAGTCAATGCACATTCTCCATGTTCCATCCTTCTTAGGAACTAGGAGAGTGGGTACTGCACAAGGGCTCAAACGTTCCCTCACATAGCCCTTCTTTATCAACTCCTCAATCTGCCTTTGCAACTCCTGAGTCTCTTTAGGATTAACCCTACAGGCTGGCTTATTGGGAAGAGGAGCACCTGGTATGAGGTCTATCTGATGCTCTATTCCTCTTATGAGGGGTAGTCCTATAGGCAGTTCAGCAGGAAAAGCATCTTGAAACTCAGTTAAAAGGGTGTCTAGCTTTGGGTGGGGCTGACTAGACCTTTGGCTAATTTTTTTGGTAAACAGGATAAACACTTGTGTTCCAGACCTAATCTCCTTAATGCAGGTCTTCCTACTGATCAGATGTGTATGTGTCTTGTTCTTAGGTGGAGGAATAGACTTATGAGGAGGCAGGGGTATCAGACTCTTGCTTTTTCCCTCATGCTTGAGTGTATATACATTAGTTATTCCATCATGTTTAGTCCCCCTATCATGCTGCCAAGGTCTACCCAACAGGATGTGACAAGCATCCATATGCAAGACATCACACACTACTTGATCTTCATAGGACCCTATCTTAAAGTTTACTAGGCACTGTTTTTTAACAAAGTTTCCTGTGTGCTCATCCAACCATCTTAATTTGTAGGGTCTTGGGTGTAGGGTGGTGTTCAAGTGCAGCCTCTTGACTAACTCTTTACTCACACAGTTTGACTCACTGCCACTATCTATGATCAAGTCAAACACCTCATTGTTAATTCTACACTTTGTTTGGAAGATATTTTCTCTTTGGCTACTCTTGTCAAACTTTGGGGTAGCATGGAAGTTCCTCCTAATAAGTAGGCTATGGTGTTGTCCCTCAGGGTATACTTGCTCATCACTATCTTCTTCTGATGGGCTATCCCCTGCCAATTCCATAGTCCCTAGGTTGTTAACAACATATGTGCCTTCTGGACCATCTACTGGTGTAGGAGGAAGGACTAGCTCTTCCTGCCCATTCATGAGCACTAACATGGCTCTAGGTCCTCCCCTACTGTTGATTTCACCCCATTCTTTTTGTGTAAATGCCCTGGCATTGGGGCACTCATTCTTATAGTGGCCATTGATATAGGTTGGCTATGTCTTTAAACACAACCAGCTATAAGCACACGTTCTATAAGTTGCTGTTCGAAATTAAACATAATAATTCTGTATTATTTTTGTGTTTTTGTGATTTTTTGTAACAAGGGAATTTAAATGGATATGTTGAAAAAGATCAACTAAAATATGGTTGAACCAAAGGTTTTTAATTCGATACAGAAACACCACGAATTAAGAACAATGGGCTCTTAAGAACACATTCAATCTTTAGCCAAAAGAATGAAAAGTATAGGAACTTCAAATACTCAAACTAATCCAAGTTAAAGTAAAAGCAAAGAAAGAACAAGAGAATTGCTCAAAGGTTCTAAATTATATTAATCAAAAATCAAGTACTAAACCAGCAATTACAAGCATATTTAAACTAAGAGACTAAGTGCAAAAAAAAAAAAAAAAGATACAATTCAGAATACTACAAGCTAACGGCTATATTTGCTTAGAATATAAATTATCCTTGAAATATTTTGCTTGGGCTGAATACTCCTTGAATAGCTTGAATATCTTCTAAGAATATTGCTTCAATATTTGCTTCAATATTCTGGACAGAAATGATCTTCTAAGAAATAATTCCAACGACTCCAAAATACTCCAAGTATATTTGGTCAATACTTGGGCTGAATATTTGCAACGGCTCTCCAAAAGATCTTAAGCAATATTTGGCTGATTTGCAACAGCTCTAAGATTTATCTTCAAATGATTTTCTTGAATAATACTTGGCTGGTTGTTTGGCGTGTTTTATGGGCTTGGAACTCTTGAGCAAAAATAAAAATACTAGACTCAAAAAAAGAAAAATACAACTCGACTAACTAAACATGAGAAATGATTAAGCTTGATCCTAAACCTGGCTTAATCATTCTAAGACTTTACTAAAAACATGAAAAATAAATACTAAGTTAAACGACTCAAAATTGCTGGAAAAATAAAGACTTAAAAACGACTCAAACAATAGACTTAGTTTGACGACTCAAAATTGCTGGAAAATAATTGATGCAAGTATGAAGGAGAAAATCCTTCCTTGCAAGGCTGAGATTGAAGCCCTTTCCTTGTTTGGGCCTGATGATCCTCACACAAGCCTCAAACCCTCAGACAAACACAATCAGCTTCTTGGGCTGTTCTTGTTGATCCCTGATGATAAGATGGATTCCAACCCTTGGTAGTGTATAATCTTCACAATCAGATCACCCTATCTGATGATTTGATGTGTGGGGGTTCTTTGCAAAGTTAGAATTGTTCCACAATTCTAGACTCCCAAAGTACAAGAATGATCCTCACTCTTGGCCAAGTTTTGATCCTCAAAACTTAGAAAAAACAGAAATTTGAAATTCCTCTTTGTATTGAAAAATTTGTTGAATGTCAAAAAAGTGAGTTTTACATATGACCACATATGACCCTAGGCCTTTATATAGGCTTCTGATATTATGCTCATAACTACTTTTCCCTCCTAACATAAGGCACGTGACATGACACATGCTTATTTAATACTAAAACAGAAATACAAATACAGCCTAACAGTTTATTCCCTATTTGTGCTGACCAAGCCTCCTTCACCCTAGTCCTGTGGGTTCCTTGTGGATGATTAGTTCAATCCTGGGCCCTTGATGGCTTGTCCCATGTACCAAGATGCCATTTCCTCCTTGGTTTGCCTCTGATTGTTCCTACACTTCTCTCAGCACATGCTCCAAGGTCTGCTGAAAGACAGATTCTTCTGTTGTCCTGTCTCCAGTGACAGTTTGGGCTGTGAGGGTCCTATCTGGCTTTCTTGGGCTTTTCATGCTTGTTTCTGGGTTTGGATAGTTGCCTAACCCTTACATGAGTATGTTCATGCCCTTGGTTCCCTTGCTCTTGCCTTCACCAAGATTTGGTGCAAGTGAATAGGCACAATTCTCTGTCTGTTTTGAAGTGTTTGCCCCTTTTTGTATTCTGCTGCTTTGAAGTGTTTTCTTCATGGTTGGGCTCTTGATTTCTGATATTGGGTCTATTGGTGAGCCTTTGTGAACCAAATATGCATGGCACAATTGGTTCAAGTATAGGAGAAGTATCAACATGGGAGGAAAACATTGAGCCAAGTGATAATAAACAGCTTAAAAACCAATTCATACAAGAAACAATAGAAAACATGCAAGCTGATCAGCCACGAACTTCATTCGAGCAGCCCAACTTGCGAGCATCTTCACGAATTAATCTGAGCATCTTTGAGGACACCAAGGGAAAATCTAGAATCTCTATACATGGGTCTTACTATCAAGATCCAAGACCACCTACAATAAGCACAAGAGAACCACTAGAAATCGAGTGGATGATCGCTTGGTCAACAATAAACCGGACAGAATGCTGCTGCCCAAGTTGCTGACCAGCCCACATTACCTCGATCACCTACAGCACCTCGAAATGTTTTAGAGGAAACTAAAGGATGATTTGGAATATTTGCACTTGGAAATTGCCATATTAATCTAATAGTTCCATATATAATCGCAAGAAGGTCTCCAAAACAGCTGCTCAAGGTCACCTGTTCGCAAGCATGACTCTCAGATTTTGTGCTTGCTGTTTTTTCTGATTTTTGTGCCTTAAAACGTGCACATGTTTAGCACGTGACATTTTTAACACTTATCTTATGTTAGGCTGAGTTGTTTAAAGCCTTAGTTAATTTTAGAGTGCCTCTTAGCCTATAAATAAGAGACATAATGCATTGTAAAGATAGTTTTCATAATTTTCAGAAATTAAAACACTTGTTGTTTTTTCTTCAAACATTGATTGTTTGAGTATTGAGTGTTAGTCACACACTTGTCCCTTTGAGTTGTTAGTCACACAACTCAAAGATTATATTGCACACCACAAGGTAGTCAATCCTTGGGTTGCAACACTCATTTCACAAAGACACAAACCAAGACACAAGGTGGTTTGACAACCAGATTTTCAAGAAGTGAGTTCTTGAATTTGATTGTTGTGGCTGTTTTGAAGGCTTGGATTGGATGATTCTTTCTTACTTCTTCATCAAAAAATAAAGGCAAATTAAGGAGTGCTACTCACCCCTTAATTTGGTGCAAATAGGTATCAGAGCGGAAGTAGTGAAAGGGCAAGAGGAGGCGCGCAAATATACAACCAAGAACTATAAGATTCAAGGGATTTCTGGAATTCTGCACTTGCATTTTTTTTGGTGAGATCTTTCTAATTTCTTTTGATTACATTACTAAGTAATCATAGTGTGAGTCCTTTTGATTTTTTTTTTGTTTGTTATTAGCTTTCACAAGATTTAGAAGCAGAATAAAAAAAAAAAATTACTGTCAAGAATCCTAAACGCATAGTCTTATTTTTTTCTTTTTTTTTTTTTTTTTTCTGTTTTGCACGTGAATTTGATTTATTGTGGTTAATTGTTCATACAAATTCATATGCCATCTTGATCTATATTTCCCCGTTGATATTAACCTTTGCATATAACGATTCAAAGGGAAATTAAAGAAAAAAAATTCAAAAAAAAAAACGCTGATGTGTTGACCTACTGTTCAGAATTTCTGTTTGAAAATTGCTGCACATCTGATTGTGTTATTCTTGTTTGCACGAATTTTTCCCTGTTCTTTTATCTTATTGTTCTTTTGATCCCATTACTGTTGAACAATCACAAGATTAAAAATCAGAAATATAAGAAAAAATTCGTGCTGCACTTGATAGCATAACAGCAACATTCTGATTTTTTGTGTGCAAAATTACTGTCAAAATTTCTTGGTGCCACTACATACGTGCACCTATCCAAAAAGTTATCTTTATTTCTTTTTTTTTTTTGTGCAACCTGAATCCATACCATTTTATTGAAGTTTAAGGATTAAGATTGAGATTTATAAGTGCACCACACAGCCCTAAGTTGCTGTCCGAAAGTAATTGGCATGTACTGCATTTCAATCTTTTTGTTGTATGCACTTGAAAATCATTAAAATCATTACTATCAGCAATCACTTGTCCATATCCACTATATTTCTTAATTTTTTCTTGTTAAAAGATTGGTTTTAAGGATAATAGTCTTGGTATTGATTGCATACAACAGATTTCTGAAATTTCAGTCAGAAACTAAGTTCAGTACCTTGCATTGCTGAATTTTCTTTTGTGTTTTCATATTCTTTGTTTGTTTTTGTGGTATAATTGCAGCACGTTTGTTTATAGGGGTTTTAAAATTTGTTTCTTTTGTGTTGCGCAAATTATTGTGCACATTTACAAGTGAACTATAGCAAGAACCAATTGAAACAAGTTGGTGCTACCAGGCTTGGTATATTACTGTCAGAAGCTATCAGTGCAAATACATTGTGCACAGCTGCTGTACTTCATTTCTTTCACTTCTTTATTTTTTGTGTACACTTTGAATTCCTTAAAAATTCTCCTTGTTCTTGGTTAATTGATAATCAACCAGCCTTTGCAAATGAGTTTTGAAAGAAACAAGTGCTGCACAATGTGTAATGGAGAATAAAATCAGAAACGTGTTTCTGATTTCTGATTCTTTCTTGTGTTTGCATTTTCTTGTTTTTATCTCTCTTTGTTGTTTCATGTTTTGGGTGAATTGTGCTAAAAAGAGCATTGTTAAGGCTAAAGCACTTCGTGATTGTGTTGAATTTTAATTCTTGAAGTGCACAAACAGGTCCGGTTTTGCTGTCAGAAAATTGTGCATAAACACATTTGTGCACTGCTGCTACATATCATTTTTTTTCTTTTACTTCTGTTTTATTGCACGTTAAAGTCTTTAAAAAATCCTTCCTATTTCTTTGTTGATTAATGATAACCTATTCGCTGCAAGAAGTTTTGGAAGTAACAAACAAGAAATTGAGTATAAAAGCGAACAATAATCAGTGTGCATAAGTGTGAGTTGTTGATCAGTCAAAATAACAAATTGACTCTGAAATCTGTAGGGTTGCTGTGTTGTGTGTTCAACAACAAAAGCAATATCAGTTTCTTCTGCACAACCTTGAACTTGCTGTACAGAAGACCTTTATCTGATTTTGTTTGTTCAAAGAAGCAAATTACAAGCACATGTTCTGAATTTTTCTTGTTGTTGCACATGTTCATGAAATTGATTTCTTTATGGTGCAATTTGTTCTGTGCTAATTAGTGGGTATATCTACAATTAAATTTATCACGAATCATTTGAATCAAAGTTCTGTGTGCAAAAAAAAAAAAAAACCTGCTGCTTGTGCACATTAGTGTACAGAAATTTAGTGCTGTCAGAAATTCATTACTACTGAAAATTTTTGTAGTTATTTTACTTTGCTTGTTGAGTTGCGTTCATTATTTGTTATCATGGACGTAAGAATGACCAACATAGAGGAGTCTTTGAGACAAATAACCCAAGTCCTAACCAATGCTGGAGGACCATTAGGATTGATCTTGATGAATTTGATGGTTTAACCCATGAACCTGAAATTTATATAGAATGGGAATCATGTTTAGATAGGTATTTTGAAGTTAAGGAGACACCCCCTGAAAGACAATATCAGTTGGCAAAGATAAAACTCACTAAGATGGCTGCTATTTGGCTTAAAGGTTTACAAAAACAAAGGAGAAGAGAGGATAGAGGTATGATTAATACTTGGGAAAAACTGAAGAAACACTTAAGAAAGAAGTATGTTCCTGCAAACTATCGACAACAACTTTACCTACAATGGAATAACCTGACCCAAGATAGCAAGACTGTAGTTGGTTACGTGCAAGAGTGGGAGAGGTTGTCCATGTTGTGTGAGGTTCATGAGACTGAGGATATGAAACCAGAACCATCAAGAGATAGCAATAGTGATATTAGCTTTGAGAGAATTGCGAAGACCAAAGGTGATGAAATTATTTTTGAACAAGAGGAATTCGACTTGTATTCAACTATGGTTCCTATATATGATGAATATCCAGAACCACACAATAAAGAGGGTAGTGAAGAAATTGTTAAAGATCTTAAGGAGGTTGTTGAGGTATCTTTTGGGGAGATGATTGATGATCTTGAAGGAGAATGCATACCCTTACCTCTTACTACTACACCTTAGGAACATCGTAGCATGAACCTTGTTAGAGCTAATAATGGATTATTAGACATGACACATTTGATTACCTACAAAAGGGTAGATGATGCTCAGAATATAGCTAAGTGGTACTTTGCAGAGATTATGAGATTGCATAAGTTTCCTAGAAACAACGAATTTCTTAGTTACTTTTGGGAAACCTTATGGAGACTATTATGCACAAAGCTTTTGTTTAGTACATTTCACCACCCACCAACATATGGGCACACAGAGGGTACTAACAAGACCTTGAACTCAATCTTAAGCACATTAGTGAACAAAAAACTAAGGGATTGGGATTTCAAGCGGTGTCAAGTAGAGTTTACTCATGATAGAAGTTCCATCTATAACACTAAGCATCTACTTTTTGAATGTGCCTCTAGAAAAAACTCATTATTACTTGTTTATCTGATTTCTACTCATGAACATGCCAGGAAATTCATAGGTTTTGTGGAGCAAGCCAAGGAAATGACGAAGCTGCACAACTCAATCTCAGAGCTTATTCATCAAGCTAATGTGAGATACAAGCTTGAAGTGGATAAAGCCACACCTACAGAATTGAGGACAATTCTCTCTCAAGAAGGGGGAGTTGAACTAGACCTGTGCAATGGGCCGGATAAGGGCCGGGTCGGGCTCTAGTAGAAACGGGTCGGGCCTTACAAAATAGAAAACGGGCTTTATACAGGCTGGGCCCATCGAGCCCGACCCGACCCAACCCGTTTATCTTATTTCTTCAAATTTCATACGAATTTTGCAAAAAAACATATTATTTATTATCATTACTTCATTAGAAATCAAATGTTCATTAAACTTAAGTACAGTCACAGAACAAGAAATAGAAATCACAATGGTCAAAGCATTTAAGTTCATCAAATTGCCACCTTAAAATTATTATGAGAAAAAAATTAGGAATATTAACCATGTTAATGAAGAAACAGGTTACATACATATGGCTTCTGAAAACTAAAACAAAACTTCATCAATAAAAATTGTAGGTTGATAACTTAAAACGAAGTCAATATACAGGTAATCACAAATCTTCAATCACTGGCATCATTTTAATAAAGATAAGAAGGCCCGTTTAGGACCCGTCAAAAGCCCGTTTTAAGTCCGCTCCGTGTATAGTCAAAGTTGAACCTTCAAAATCCGACCCATTTAAGGCCCAACCCGTTGAAGGCCCGTCAAATAAAGGGTCGGGCCCGGGGGCCCGATGGGCCTCCGGCCCATTGCACACCCCTAAGTTGAACCAAATATGCATGGCACAATTGGTTCAAGTATAGGAGAAGCATCAACATGGGAGGAAAACATTGAGCCAAGTGATAATAAGCAGCTTAAAAACCAATTCATACAAGAAACAATAGAAAACATGCAAGCTGATCAGCCACGAACTTCATTCGAGCAGCCCAACTTGCGGGCATCTTCACGAATTAATCTGAGCATCTTTGAGGACACCAAGGGCAAATCTAGAATCTCTATACATGGGTATTACTATCAAGATCCAAGACCACCTACAATAAGCACAAGAGAACCACTAGAAATCGAGTGGATGATCGCTTGGTCAACAATAAACCGGACAGAATGCTGCTGCCCAAGTTGCTGACCAGCCCACATTACCTCGATCACCTACAGCACCTCGAAATGTTTTAGAGGAAACTAAAGGATGATTTGGAATATTTGCACTTGGAAATTGCCATATTAACCTAATAGTTCCATAGATAATCGCAAGAAGGTCTCCAAAACAGCTGCTCAAGGTCACCTGTTCGCAAGCATGACTGTCAGATTTTGTGCTTGCTGTTTTTTCTGATTTTTGTGCCTTAAAAACGTGCACATGTTTAGCACGTGACATTTTTAACACTTATCTTATGTTAGGCTGAGTTGTTTAAAGCCTTAGTTAATTTTAGAGTGCCTCTTAGCCTATAAATAAGAGACATAATGCATTGTAAAGATAGTTTTCATAATTTTCAGAATTTAAAACACTTGTTTTTTCTTCAAACATTGATTGTTTGAGTATTGAGTGTTAGTCACACACTCGTCCCTTTGAGTTGTTAGTCACACAACTCAAAGATTATATTGCACACCACAAGGTAGTCAATCCTTGGGTTGCAACACTCATTTCACAAAGACACAAACCAAGACACAAGGTGGTTTGACAACCAAATTTTCAAGAAGTGAGTTCTTGAATTTGATTGTTGTGGCTGTTTTGAAGGCTTGGATTGGATGATTCTTTCTTACTTCTTCATCAACAAATAAAGGAAAATTAAGGAGTGCTACTGACCCCTTAATTTGGTGCAAATTGATGCATGGCACAATTGGTTCACTTTGAGTGCCAAAAGAGTTGGCCTGTGCTTCCTTTCATGATTTGAAGCCAATGTCAAGGTCAGCCAGTTTAATTGGTTTAGTTGGTCTGTTGTGTTGTCCTTCTTTTGGTTTCTACTGCTGGTCTCTTGTTCTGTGTTGCTTGAAACATTTGTTTCAACTCCTCCCTCTTGGGGAAGAATTGCCCTCAATTCTTGCTCTGGCTTATATAAGGTAAGGTCCCCAATGTTGAATGTGTGAGATATGTTGTATTCCTCGGGCAACTGCACTTCAAAAGCATTGGGTCCAAATTTCTTTGTTACTAGAAAGGGTCCAATGGCCCTGGGCATGAGTTTGTGTTTCCTTAGCTGTGGAAACCTTTCTTTTCTGACATTTACCCAGACCAAATCTCACTCTTGGATGGTTGCTTTTTGTCTGAAATGTTTGTTCACTTTTTGCTTGTATTTCCTGTTAGCTTGCTCAATTTTATCATGGATTTGCTTATGCAGTGCTTTCATCTCCCGCACTAGCTCACCTGCTTCCCCTTGCTTCCTATTTGCACAAGGCACATCAATTAGTTATATAGGCAGTAATCGGTTGTGTCCATATACACACTCAAATGGTGAGTGTTTGGTAGCATGGCTAGGACTCCTGCTGTATGCAAATTCAGCATGACCTAACTTTAAGTCCCTGGACTGAAATGAGGGAGTTTTCACTCACTCAGTCTTGGACAATAGCCAACAGGTTCAAGAATCCAATGAGGACTCAATCTTGGACTCACTTAAGGCAAAGAACAGAAAGTCTGAAATTTCAGACTTGGCCTCTGGATTGATTATTGTAGTTTGTTGAATTTCTGTTACAAAGGCTTCACTCACCCTCCCAAAAGAAACTCACCAAAGCAAGACCAGGTTCACTCCCTGATCAGAACAATGGGGTTGGTCTTGCTTCACTCACAAAACCTTAGAATGCTTCACTCACATTCAAGAAAAAGGAAAACTCCAAATTTTGTATTGAAACTCAAAACTGTCTTATTACATCATAGAGGGTCCTTTATATAGGCCTCTTAAGATCTAAAAAGGAAGAACACAAGATTGAATACTACAATCTTCCTTATTTAGGCACGTGCCATATCATGTGCCACTTAAAAAGGCTAAAACAAAAGACTAAACAAGCTAAACTAGGCAAGGCATCCTTCAGAGTAATTTCTGCTGACCAGCCCACCTTGTTGATATTCTCTAAGCCTCCTGGTGCATGATCAATAGAGTCCTAGGGCCCTGGCAGCTAGGCCCATGTGTAGAGATGGCATTTCCACCCTTGATGCAGTTTGAGTTGTACCCAGCTACTCTCCAAGGGGTCTCCCAGGTCTGCTGGTCAACAGGTAGTTGATCACTGTTCTGTCCTGTGTCTGTTTGGTCTTGAGAGTGTATGTTGTTTTGTTTAGGGCTTTCCTTGGTTTGTCCTGGCTTAGTATATGTCTCTAGTTTCTTCCTGGACTTAGTGGGCCCCTTGCCAGGTCCTGATTCCTCTTCCTCAGGTTTTGGTGTAGAGGTCTTACTCAGACATGCCCTTTTAAGGGAGATGTCCTGTTCCCTGGCAGGTGAGTTTGATTGGGCTGTCACTTCCTTTCTATGATTCTTTTGTGCCTTTTTCTGATTGTTCCCTGTTCCTGCTTCACTTGGGAAACCTTCCAAATCCAAGGGGTGGCCTGGAGCCTTCTGTGTAACCCTTGATGCAGCTGAAACCCCCAAACAGTGATTTCTGAGGTGTTGTCTGTTTAGGCCATTAGTTGAAGGGACCTGAGGGCTCTCTGAACCTATGTGCATTGGTTCAGTCCCAGTCCCTCACATTTTTCCCTATTAATGCCCTGAGTAAAGTGCCTAATGTCCTATTGGTCACTTCAGTCTGCCCATCTGTTTGTGGGTGATAGGCAGTACTGAACATCAACTTTAGTGCCAAGCAAATGCCATAGTGTTTTCCAAAATTGACTCAAGAATTTACTATCCCTATCAGACACTATAGTCTTAGGGATGCCATGTAATTTGACCACCTCTGAAAAATACAATTGAGCTATGTTTTGTACATCATCTAATTTGTTACAAGCTATGAAGTGTGCCATCTTAGAAAATCTGTCAACAACCACCATGATGGAGTCTTTTCCCCTTCTAGTCCTAGGTAAAGCCATCACAAAGTCCATACTAACATGCTCCCAAGGTTTTTGTGCTACTGGTAGGGGTAGATACTCCCCTTTGTGGAAGGTAACCTTAGCCTTGAGGCATGTCTCACACCTCAAAATGTGTTTGCCTATAGTTCCTAACATCTTAGGCCAGTAAAATTTTTGTTCTAGCATATCTAAAGTCTTTTGTATACCAAAGTGCCCTGCTAGCCCACCCTCATGTACCTCCTTTACTAGAATGGTCCTTAAGGGTAGCTTGGGAATGCCCAATATACCAAAGGGAACACCCTTTGAACAGAAAACCCTCTTGGATACAGAAAAACCCTTGAGGTCCCTTTTCACAGCTTTTATATAACTCAGCAAAGTCTCCACAGTGTTCATAATGTTGTTTGATCATTTCAAATCCTATAATTTTGGAACTCAAGACACCTAGGATGTTATATTTTCTACTGAGTGCATTTGCTATAATGTTTGTTTTTGCTGTTTTGTACTTAGCAGCAAAATTGAAAGTTTGTAAGAATTCCACCCATTTAGCATGCTTTCCACTTAATTTGTGTTGACCATTAATGTGCTTCAAAGACTCATGATCAGTGTACAGAACAAAAGGTTGTATCCTAAGGTAATGTGACCAATGTTCCAAAGCTCTTATAATGGCATAGAATTCCTTGTCATAAGTGGAATAATTGAGTCTGCTATGGTTCAATTTCTCACTAAAGAAGGCCACTGGCCTCCCTTCTTGCACAAGCACAGCTCCAATGCCTGTGCCACAAGCATCACATTCCACCTCAAATGGTTTGGTGAAATATGGCAGCTTAAGCACAGGTGCCTTGCACATATGCTCCTTGATGGTTTCAAAGGCCTTCTGTGCTGCTGCAGTCCACTCAAATTTCCCCTTTTTTGTACATTCAGTTATGGGGGTTATGATTGATGTAGAAAGAGTTCAGACCATGGAAAGACCTGACTTGGGTCAAGGTAGTAGGCACAGGCCAGTTCTGTATGGCCTCCACCTTGGTTGGGTCTACCTTCACTCCCTCCTCTCCTACTATGTATCCCACAAAACTTACCTCATGCATTAAGAAACTACATTTCTCCAACTTACCATATAGTTTCTGTTTCCTCAACACTTCAAACAACTGTCTAAGGTGATCTAGGAGCTCCTCAAGCTCTTTGCTGTAAATCAGGATGTCATCAAGGTAAACTATTATGAATTTGCCTTAGAAGGGTCTCAACTTCATTCATCAACCTCATGAAGGTACTAGGTGCTCCTGTTAGGCCAAATGGCATCACAAGCCATTCATATAGTCCATACTTAGTCTTGAATGCTGTTTTCCATTCATCACCTTCCTTCATCCTAATTTGTTGATATCCACTTCTCAAGTCAATTTTACTAAACCACTTAGAGCCTGTTAGTTCATCTAAAATGTCATCAATTCTAGGGATGAGAAACCTATACTTGATGGTTATATTGTTCACACTCCTGCTATCAATGCACATTCTCCATGTGCCATCCTTCTTTGGCACAAGCAATGTAGGTACTGCACAAGGACTTAAGCTTTTCCTCACATAACCCCTTTGCATAAGCTCTTCTACTTGTCTCTGAAGTTCCTTGGTCTCCATCGGGTTAGTCCTATAAGCTGGTTTATTGGGTAAAGCAGCCCCTGGTACCAAGTCTATCTGATGCTCAATCCCTCTAATTGGGGGTAAACTTGGTGGTAAGTCATCAAGAAAGATGTCATGGTATTGAGTGAGTAAGGGTTCTAGTTCAGCTGGTGTTGTGTGAGCTTCACTATTTTCCTTGGTGAACAGAATGAACACCTCCCCTGCCCTCTCTATCTCTTTAGCACACTCCTTCCTATTCATGTAATGCACTGGTGGTTTAGTGGTCTTAGGTGGAACAGCCTTGTGTGGAGGCAGGGGTACTAACTCCTTCTTCCTACCTTCATGCCTTAGTTATACCCATTGTGCTTGGTTCTCTTATCATACTACCATGGTCTACCTAGTATTAGGTGGCAAGCATCCATCTCTAGCACATCACAAAGAATGTCATCAGTGTAAGTTCCTAGGGTGATACTTACTAGACATTGTTTATCAACAGCCCCACTGGCCTTATTGTCTAACCATCTCATCTTATAGGGATGGGAGTGGGGTTTGGTTTGTAACCCTAACTCAGTCACTAGCTGTCTACTAACACAGTTAGACTCACTACCTCCATCAATAATCAAATCACAAACCTATCCCTTCACCCTACACTTAGTCTGAAAAATATTCTCCCTTTGATCAGATTTCTTTACTCTAGGTGTAGTGTGAAAAATCCTTCTACTAATGAGGCTGTATTGTTCTTCCTCAGGCAACACTCTTTCCATGTCCTCATCTGACTCAGTGTCTCCCTCAAAAGTCCTCAAGTGCCCTTCTTCATCCTCAATGTAGGTTCCATCTAGTTCCTCTCTAGGGGTAGGTTGGTAGAATTTTTCCTCTTGGCCATTCCTAATGATCAATATCTTCTTTGGCCTAGTATCTTGTCTGATGTCTTCCCACTCCCTTAGGGTAAAGGTCCTAGAATTTGGGCAATCTTTCTTGTAGTGACCTCTTCCATTACATTTGAAGCACACTATATCCTTGAGAGGGGCCTCTGGTCTAGTTGAATTAACCCTCTGGTTGGCGCCTACAAATTCCTTCCTAGTGATGTTGCTTGGGGGTTGGTTCCTAGGAATAAATGTCTTAGAGTTTCTAGTATAGGTGGCACTAGCCTGTTGCTTTTTCCTAAGATTACTCTTTTCAATCTCAATAGCTAGATTATCAGTAGCATGCACTCTTAGTTGGGGGTTGAATAACATCTCTTCCCTAATATCCTCTTTTAGACCTGTAATGAACCTGTTGACTCTCAAATCCTCCATTTCATTGACATCACAAAGGACTGTTAACTTCTCCCATTCTTGTAAATAGTCTTGCACAGACCTGTTTCCTTGGGTTAGGGTGTTGTACTTCATATACAAGTGGTGCCTATAGGTAGGGGGTACATACTTCCTCCTTAAATGTTTTTTCAACTTATCCCAAGAATTAATCCTAGGCCTTCCTTCCTTAGTCCTTTGCCTCTGCAGACCCTCTAACTAAGTGGATGCCACTTTAATCATCTGATGCAATATGCCTCCTGATCTGGAATCTTGATATTGCAAAGAAGGTGTCCTGTGGGTATGCTTGTTCCCTAGATCACCCAATAACCCTCTCTGACCAGGAATAGGTCCCAAACAGTCAAGCCTCTGTCTGGAAAATCAAAAGCACTGTCTGTACAGGGTTGTTTGGACTTCTGATAATCTGGCTGTGTATTTGAATTGGGACTCAACCTAGCCTAATTTGGAATCTTGGCAATGTAGAGATGAAGGTTGAATTCCTTATGCTGGACTGGAATCCTTGTCCAAGTCACAATCTCTAAGACAAGGTGACTTGAAATGAAAACTGAATCAAGAATCTGGTTCTTGATTTTCAGGTGATAGTGTAGGATTGGTGGTTCTGGTTCCTGCTCCCAAAATTCCCAACCCAAGGACACAACAAGGTTTCCTCCCCTTGTATGTGCCAAGTCCAACAATCAAGGTCTGTTCCACAGCCCCCTGATTCTTGAAGCTCAGATGAAGTTGCACACACAACCTCAACTATGCAACAGAAAACAATTCTGAAATACCTCTTGGTGTTTTATTTTGTAAATTCAATGTCATATCCCTTTTACAAATGAGAGCCTTCCTTTATATAGGCTTCCAAACATAAACAATTAGTGAGATTTCTTATTTCTCACGTGACTAACATGGCTCTAACACATCAAAACTAAACTAGCAAATTACATTTTATTCTAAGTATTTGATTCTGGAAACTGGCTGTCAGGCCTCCTTTACTGCAAGTTCTAGGGCAACTCCATCATGATTAGTAAAGTCCTGGGCCCTTGGCTTTTAGGTCCATGCACCAAGATACCAGAACTACCCTTGTTGGATCCTGATTGTTCCATGTCAGCTCCTAGTGCCCTGCTCAAGGTCAGCTGTTTGACAGGTATCTGATCTGTCCTATCTCCTGTGGCAACATGGTCTCTTGGGCCCTTATCTTGTTGATTTGGGCTCTCCAGCCTTCCCCTTTGGTCTGTACAGTTGATAGACCCTTCCCTTAGTCTATCCATGCCCTTACATCTCCCCTCCATGCACCCATTAGGATTTGGTGCAGAATTCTTCCCCAATTTGTCTGTCTGTTCTGGAGGAAATGTCCCTTCTGATCTTCTGTTAGCTTGGGGTCCCTTTTTGGAGTTTGAATCATTTGGACATAATCTTGGACTTATTTTCAGGTCTTGAGAGGTCTTGGTTGGTGTCCCACCTCCTTCCTCTTGTCTTAAAGAAGCTGCCAAGGTAAGCTCATCCTGAAGGCTGGCTTCTGGTTTTGAGTTTTGAATAGTGCTGGGTTCTGTGTCTGAAGCATGTTCACTTGCTTCAATCCCTCCTTCCTGGGGAAGAATTGTCCTCAATTCTTCAGCTGATTTGTATAGGGTGAGGTCCCCAATGTTGAAAGTGGAAGAAATGTTGTATTCCTCAGGAAGATCAATCTTGAAAGCATTGTTGCCATACTGTTGTAGCACTGTAAATGGCCCTATGGCTTTAGGCATCAATTTATTTTTCCTCAGGTGGGGAAATCTTTCCTTTCTGAGGTGAATCCATACAAGATCTCCCTCCTTAATCATTTTTTTGCTCCTCAGGTGTTGATCAGCTCTCAACTTGTACTTCCTATTTGCTTCCACAATGTTGTCATGCACTTGTTGATGTATTAGCTCCATTTCCTGAACTTTTGTCCTTGCCTCAGGATGTAAGCTGTCAATTTCATGAAAATCAATCAGAGATATAGGAGTCAATGGGTTTTTTCCATACACACACTCAAAAGGGGTATGTTTGGTGGATTGATTTGGGTTACAGTTATATGCAAACTCAGCATGACACAATTTTAGATCCCATTCTCTAATATTCCCTTTAACTAAAGTTCTCAGCAGTGTGCCTAAGGTCCTATTAGTAACCTCAGTTTGTCCATCAGTCTGTGGATGATAGGCTGTACTAAAAAGGAGCTTAGTGTTTAGTAACTTCCACAAGGATTTCCAAAAATGGCTCATGAATTTACTATCTCTATCAGATACTATAGATTTGGGGATGCCATGTAGTCTCACTATCTCAGCAAAATACAGGGTGGATATATGCTGTGCATCATTTGTTTTAGTGCATGCTATGAAATGTGACATCTTGGAAAACCTATCCACCACCACCATGATGGCATCTTTGCCTCTTTTAGTTCTAGGCAAGGCTACCATGAAATCCATGCTCAAGTGTTCCCAAGGTTTAAGAGCTACTGGTAGGGGTAAATACTCTCCTTTATGAAATGTTATCTTGGCCTTAAGGCAAGTTTCACATTTCAGAATATGCTTTCCCACTGTTCCCAACATCTTGGGCCAGTAGAAATGTTTTGCCAGCATATCTAAGGTTTTCTGTATACCAAAATGGCGTGCCAGGCTACCCTCATGCACTTCTCTTACTAGGAGGTTCCTAAGGGGCAACTTTGGAATGCATAGTTTGTTCCCTTTGAACAAAAAAACCCTGTTGGATGTTGAATAGGCCTTAGGATTGGTTCTGGCAAGCTTCATATAGTTCTGAAAAATCAGGACAATCCTTGTAATGTTCCTTAATAATCTCAAAACCCAAAATTTTAGCATTCACAACACTAAGTAAACTGTACTTCCTGCTAAGAGCATCTGCTATGACATTAGTTTTCCCTACTTTGTACTTAGCCACAAAATCAAAGGTCTGTAGGAATTCCACCCATCTAGCATGTTTTCCATTGAGTTTGTGCTGACTGTTGATGTGTTTGAGGGACTCATGGTCTGTGTGCAACACAAAGGGCTTAATTCTCAAATAATGGGACCAGTGTTCAAGGGCTCTAATTATAGCATAAAATTCTTTATCATATGTTGAGTAGTTTAGCCTACTATTATTGAGCTTCTCACTGAAAAAGGCTACTGGCCTTCCCTCCTGTATTAACACAGCTCCAATACCTACCCCACTTGCATCACATTCAACTTCAAATGGTTTTGTGAAGTCAGGCAACTTAAGTATAGGGGCTTTGCACATCATGTCCTTAAGGGTTTCAAAAGCTCTTTGTGCAGCTATAGTCCATTCAAACTTCCCTTTTTTTGTGCACTCTGTGACAGGTGCTAGAACAGAACTGAATTCCTTAATAAATCTCCTATAAAAGGATGCTAAGCCATGGAAAGACCTGACTTGGGTCAGTGTAGTGGGTGTAGGCCATTCCTGGATGGCTCTTACTTTGTCAGGATCTACTTTCACTCCCTCTTTTCCCACAATATATCCTAAAAACATTACCTCTGGAAGAAGGAACTCACACTTTTCTAGTTTGCCATACAGCTTCTGCTTCCTCAAAACCTCAAAAAGTTGTTTTAGATGATCCAAGTGTTCACTCAAGTCTCTACTGTATATTAAGATGTCATCAAGATATACCACTATGAATTTCCCTAAAAAGGGTCTTAAGACCTCATTCATCAACCTCATGAAGGTACTAGGTGCTCCAGTCAAACCAAAAGGCATCACAAGCCATTCATACAGCTCATACTTGGTTTTGAATGCAGTTTTCCATTCATCCCCCTCCTTCATTCTTATTTGATGATATCCACTTCTCAGATCAACTTTACTAAACCACTGTGATCCTGCTAGCTCATCAAGGAGATCATCTATCCTAGGTATAGGAAATCTGTATTTCACAGTGATGTTATTTACACTCCTACTGTCTATGCACGTTCTCCATGTGCCATCCTTCTTTGGCACAAGCAATGTGGGCACAGCACAAGGGCTCATACTCTCCCTCACATAGCCCCTCTGAATAAGTTCCTCAACCTGCCTCTGAAGTTCCTTGGTTTCAAAGGGGTTTGTCCTATATGCAGGTCTATTAGGTGGGCTAGCACCTGAAATCAGATCTATCTGATGCTCAATTCCCCTAATGGGAGGTAAACCTGGGGGTAAGTCTTCTGGAAAAACATCAGCATACTGTCCCATTATGGATTTCAGTTCCACTGGTATAGGTGAAGGCTGACTAACCTCCTTAGTGAACAGAACATATATTTCTCCTGTCTCCCTTAACTCTTTCAAACATTGCTTCCTAGTTATTAGGTGCACTGGTTGTTTAATGTCCTTAGGGGGTATGGCTCTGCTAGGAGGCAGTGGTATCAACTCCTTCCTTTTGCCTTCATGCCTCAAAGTATATGTATTAGTGTATCCATTATGCACTGTCCTTCTGTCATACTGCCATGGTCTGCCCAGCAGCAAATGACAAGCATTCATAGCTAGAACATCACACAAGACCTGGTCAGTATAGGTTCCTAAGGTCAGAGTCACTAGACATTGCTTATTCACTTTTCCACTAGCCTTGTCATCAAGCCATTTCATCTGATAGGGATGGGGATGTGGTTGAGTCTTAAGATTCAGTTGTTCAACTAGGCTGTCACTCACACAATTTGACTCACTCCCTCCATCAATGATTAAATCACAAATTTTCCCTTGTACTTTGCACTTTGTCTGAAAAATGTTCTCTCTTTGATCAGATTTTCTTTCCCTTTGGGTGGTATGAAAGCTTCTTCTAAAGATCAAACTAAGGTGCTCCTCCTCTAGGGAAGTCTGTTCTAAGTCCTCTTCCTCAGACTCACTTTCCCCTTCCTCTAATGGTTGTAAGGTACCATCCTCTCCTACTGTATAGGTACCATCAGGGTCTTGTTGTGTGGTAGAGGGCCATACTTCTTCCTCCTTGCCATTTTTCAAAACCAAAATGACTTTTGTCCTAGTGTCCTGCCTTATCTCAGTCCATTCTCTCATTGTAAAAGCTCTAGCATTAGGACAGTTGGTTTTGTAGTGACCCCTGCCATTACACTTGAAACACACTATATCCTTAAGGTCCTTGGTAGGTGTGTTAGTTTTAGGGTCAGAATCTTTTGGGGGGGGGTTAACAGCCCTTCTAGGGTTCATTAAGGGGTTATTGGTTCTAGGGTTGTAGGGTCTGTTACTCCTGTTGTAAGTGGGATTGTGATACAAATGTGGTTGTATCAAAGGGAGACCGCCAAACAAGCCAAGGAGCCAAGGAAGTCAAAAATAATCCCAAAAACATCAAAAAGAGCAGCAGCTCAAATATGACGACCAGGGCACCTTGGTGGACTTGTACAGACCACACCCCAAGCGTATTTTGGGACACCAAGGGTAGATTTGGAATCTCTACACTTGGAACTCACTATCAGGACCAAAGAAGTTCATAGAACATCATGGCAAAGGCTCGAGAAATGGTGCTCAAGGTCGCTTGTTTGACAGATTTTCTGATTTTGATATTAGTGTGTAATTTTCTGTTTTTGGCTCATTTAAAACGTGCACATGTGTCACGTGAGTGCTTTTAAGACATTTCTCTTATGTTGTGTAATAAGCCTATATATAGGCATAGGCTTCCATTGTAATAGATAGTTCATAATTCACTTTTTGAGAAATAATACAAGGAAGATTTTGGAAAAATATTTTCTTTTGTTTTGAAGTTTTGTGTGTGCAAACTTCATCAAGATTGTGGAGTTTAAGGAGTTGTGGAACAATCCTTAACCTCTAGAATCTCACACAAACCAAGGGGACCTTGGGTTGTGCTTAGGCTAAGAGGATTGGGAGAAGGAACCAAGACCTTAGTCATATCCATCAACAACAATCAACCAAGAATCTGATTCTTGGAGTGTTTGTGATCAATAGGGCTGTTTTGGCCCAATTTTGCGAGTTTGTCATCGTGTATTCAAGCCCATGAATGATTCAATGCCCATCTATGCAACATAGATGATCTATCTTGCCTAATTTTCACAAGAACCGCCACTCTTGGATGAGAATCAAGTACTTCTATGCATTCTTTATTAGAACCAACCTCCTCCATGTGTGTTGTCTCAACAACCTTTTCAAGACTCAACATTCTCTACACAAGGTGTTTTTACCACCTTTTCAAGATCATCAATCATCCCATCACAAATTGCATCCTCAACTACATCATCATGTGATTCTTGAATTTCCTCATGAGAAAAAACCAATGAAGTTTGCTCTTCAACATGCTTGGGAATGATCTCCACGTTAATCTTAGGCGGATTAGCATAAGGATCATATTTATGAACAATCACTAGCTTTGAGTCACCATGTTTTCTTTGCAATTTTCTTTGAAATTTTTTCTTCTTCTCATAAAGAAGCACATCTCTATATATTTTCTGTTCTTTAATCAAAACATGGCCCAACTGTTCCGAATAATGCTTGTACAAACCCCAATCACATTGTTGTATACAAACTAGTTGCAACCCCTTAATGTTCTCTTCCTCAATCTTCAATGATTTTAGACAAGACTTATTAAGAGCATAAGCTAGCTCTTCAACTTGAAGCACACATCTATCCATTCTTTCCTCCATGCTCATGTGTACATTTGATGACTCCATATTTATGACTCAAAAAAAAGTGAAAAAGAAAAGAAAGAAAGAAAAGAAAAGAAAATTTGTGAAATACAAGAAAATCCAAAAATCAGAAAATTACACCACAATTTTAGATTCTGTGTGTCCCCTTTTTGCTATTGTTAATTCAACCAAACAACCTCCACTATTGGTGAAATTTGGTCACAACAACCTCCCATATGTCTTCAAATTTCTCCAATTGAAAAGACTCCAAAATATCATATGGTTTGATCACAATTCAATTTTTCCCACAAACATGCAGTCTGATTTTTCCCTATGACCTTTGATCAAAGACACTTGCGTATCTTTTTTCCTACAACTCCATTGATTGCACAAAACGACTCATAGAAAACTAGACTCAAAAATAAGCAATGTGAAAAAAATAAAAGATGAAAAAGACTCAGAAATAATGGATAAAACGTCAGAATACAGAGGACCAAAAACGGACAGAATTCTGATTTTCTTACACTTCACTTTCTTTGTACTTCCTTGTTCTTCCTTGCGTGTCTTGCCCTCCTCGTGGCTTGCTCTGATACCAATTGCACCGTATTTGGAGTCAAGGATCCTCCTAACACAGTGATGAATCAAGTCCAAGAATTCTTGATGTAATCTTGGACACTTCTTGATTCACAAAGGATGAAACACACATAATCTGAAAATTCAGATTTAATGTTTGTTGTTTGTTGATAGTATTGAGTTTCTTGCAATGGCTTCACTCACCCTCACAATCAACTCACCCAAGGCTAGACTAGGTTCACTCCCTAATCAAACAATGGGAAGCTTCACTCACAAAACCAAGAATGTTTCACTCACAGTCTAAGAAAAAGAAATAAATCCAAAGTGTATTCAAGCCCATGAATGATTCAATGCCCATCTATGCAACATAAAGGATCTATCTTGCCTTAGATTCGCATCAGATTGGATAGAGCCTTTTTTCTATTGATATTCCTTTCAATCTCTATAGCCCTATTACCTGCTGAGTGTATGGTAAGATCAGGGGTGAGGGTGAGTTTCCTCCTAATGTCTTCCCTAAGTCCAGCAATGAACTTTCCTACACTCATTTCCTCAGTCACATCTACATCACAAAGAACAGTAATCTTTCCCACTCTTGAATGTAATCCTGTACTTTCTTGGTCCCTTGAGTGAGGGTGCTCAGTTGAACATACAGTTGTTGCCTGTATGTGGGAGGTACATATTTCCTCCTCAAATGTTTCTTGAGTTTTACCCAGGTGTCTACCCTAGGTCTTCCTTCCCTTACCCTTTGCCTTTGTAACCCTTCTAACCATGTAGAAGCTATCTTGGTCATCTTAACTTTGGCTATTTTATACTGCCTATCAGGTGGAGTCTCCTGAAACTCAAAGTATTGCTCCATTCTTCCCTCCCATTCTAGGTAGGTTTCAGGGTCATGTGACATTCCATCAAAATCAGGGATGTCAACCCTTAAGGTCTTCTCTTCCTGAATTCTTTGGTTGGGTGGAGGTCTTAGAGGTTGGTTGTTATATCCTCGACCTAAATTGTCCAGATTTTGCATAAGCCTGTGGACTGTCGCCTCTAAAGCTCCAAATCTTTCCCCTAAGTCTTCCATAGTGAATGCAAGAGACTGATACTTCAAACACACAAAACAACAAATCAAGATTTCAAGAACACAAGTTTTATTAATGATGAACAAGTTTCTGTGGAATCTGTGTGTGTGGTGAATTATCACAATTGAACTGAAAAATTTCTAGCAAGTAATGAACAAAAATTTTAAAAAGTAAACTCCCTGTTAATGATTAGCCAAAAGGTGGATTCTCTCAGATTTCTCCAAATGCTGCTGGCTGCAATCCTTGGGTTACAGGACATTTTGCTGACCTGAAGAATTGTGTCTGAGTGGTCCTTGCCCCTTCGAAACTGAAGCTCTGATACCAATTTGATGCAATATACCTCCTGATCTGGAATCTTGATATTGCAAAGAAGGTGTCCTGTGGGTATGCTTGTTCCCTAGATCACCCAATAACCCTCTCTGACCAGGAATAGGTCCCAAACAGTCAAGCCTCTGTCTGGAAAATCAAAAGCACTGTCTGTACAGGGTTGTTTGGACTTCTGATAATCTAGCTGTGTATTTGAATTGGGACTCAACCTAGCCTAATTTGGAATCTTGGCAATGTAGAGATGAAGGTTGAATTCCTTATGCTGGACTGGAATCCTTGTCCAAGTCACAATCTCTAAGACAAGGTGACTTGAAATGAAAACTGAATCAAGAATCTGGTTCTTGATTTTCAGGTGATAGTGTAGGATTGGTGGTTCTTGTTCCTGCTCCCAAAATTCCCAACCCAAGGACACAACAAGGTTTCCTCCCCTTGTATGTGCCAAGTCCAACAATCAAGGTCTGTTCCACAGCCCCCTGATTCTTGAAGCTCAGATGAAGTTGCACACACAACCTCAACTATGCAACAGAAAACAATTCTGAAATACCTCTTGGTGTTTTATTTTGTAAATTCAATGTCATATCCCTTTTACAAATGAGAGCCTTCCTTTATATAGGCTTCCAAACACAAAGAATTAGTGAGATTTCTTATTTCTCACGTGACTAACATGGCTCTAACACATCAAAACTAAACTAGCAAATTACATTTTATTCTAAGTATTTGATTCTGGAAACTGGCTGTCAGGCCTCCTTTACTGCAAGTTCTAGGGCAACTCCATCATGATTAGTAAAGTCCTGGGCCCTTGGCTTTTAGGTCCATGCACCAAGATACCAGAACTACCCTTGTTGGATCCTGATTGTTCCATGTCAGCTCCTAGTGCCCTGCTCAAGGTCAGCTGTTTGACAGGTATCTGATCTGTCCTATCTCCTGTGGCAACATGGTCTCTTGGGCCCTTATCTTGTTGATTTGGGCTCTCCAGCCTTCCCCTTTGGTCTGTACAGTTGATAGACCCTTCCCTTAGTCTATCCATGCCCTTACATCTCCCCTCCATGCACCCATTAGGATTTAGGATTTGGTGCAGAATTCTTCCCCAATTTGTCTGTCTATTCTGGAGGAAATGCCCCTTCTGATCTTCTGTTAGCTTGGGGTCCCTTTTTGGAGTTTGAATCATTTGGACATAATCTTGGACTTATTTTCAGGTCTTGAGAGGTCTTGGTTGGTGTCCCACCTCCTTCCTCTTGTCTTAAAGAAGCTGCCAAGGTAAGCTCATCCTGAAGGCTGGCTTCTGGTTTTGAGTTTTGAATAGTGCTGGGTTCTGTGTCTGAAGCATGTTCACTTGCTTCATCATCTTGACTTTGGCTAGTTTGTATTGTTGTTCTGGTAAAGTGTCCCTAAACTCAAAGTACTGGTCTAGCCTATTCTCTCAGTCAAGGTAAGTCTCAGGATCATGTGTGTTACCATCAAATTCAGGTATCTCAATCCTGATGTTCCTATCATCCATGTTCCTTACCATTTGTGGTTGTGGTGGTCTTTCCTGAATCTGGTTGTGGTCTAGGTTAACATGGTCTAATCTTTGCAAAATCCTCTTCATAGCTGTTTCTAAGGCCCTAATTCTATGATGCGTATTCAAAGCAAGAAAAAATTGATAGTGTGTCAAGGAAACTGAGGGAGGCCTTAGGTGTTGACTAGCCCCAATACAGGTCCTAATACAGACACACCTAAGTGCCTTACAGACCAGCCTAGACACCAAGAATGGTTATGTAACAGTTGAGAACTGGGGTTGTTAACTTAGATGTTGCAGCCTTGTTGTGTTGATCCTATGTTCTGCCAATGATGAAAACTCAATCTCTGCACTCCCAAGATTATGAAATACCCTTAGGCTTGCCTTAGAAGCCTGAAAATAGCCCTCACCAAGTACAGATAGGTGGGCTGGTAGTTAACAGTTTCAAGAACTAGGTTCTTGAAATTCTGATGAGTAGTTGGGCTGAAATTTGGTTCCTGCTCCCAAATTCCCTTCCTTAATGCATAAACAAAGTTTCCTCCCTTTGTTTATGTATGACTCTGAATATCAAAGCCTGTTCCACAGCCTCTCTGATCTTCAAAGCCCCAAATGAAGTTGCACACACAACCTCAAGATTGAAAAAAAAACAGAAATTTCTGAAATTCCTCTAAATTTGTATTGAATATCAAGTGTGTTTTTACATCACATAATGAGCCTATATATAGGTTTCTAAAACTCTACAACGGTCATTTAAGAGGGTTTCTTGAAAATACTTCCTCACATGACCAGCACATGTTTATTAAAAAGAACACAAAACAGACACTTAGTCAATATTTACAAAATGCTCATCCATAATCTGTGAACCAGGCCTCCTTTAGCTTTGGCTCTGGCCTTCTGGGTTGATCATCAGTAGGATCCTGGGCCCTTGGCTTTTAGGTCCATGTAGGGAGATTCCATTTCCTCCTTTGGTTGGGTCCAGATGTCTTCCCATTGCTCTCCAGTCATGGCTCCAGGTCTGCTGCCAGACAGTCTCCTCAGTTTTCCTGTCTCCCCTGGCAGTTGTGTCTGTTTGGGCCTTAACTTGAGTTTTAAGGCTCTTCAGGTCCTGTTCTTGGTTGGAAAAGTTGGCTAACTCTTTTTGTGAGTTGCCCCAAGTGTTGGCTTTCCCTCCTTCCCTCTCAAAAGAATTTGGTGCAGCCATCTTGGTGAAATTTCTCTGCTGAAATGATGGATTTTTCTTTTCACCTTTTCTGTTGACTAATGCTTGTGCTTCTTGACTTGGCTCATGTTCTAGGCTTGGCTCAGGGATGTTAATATCTGAAACAACATTTGTTTCAACCCCCCCTTCTTGGGGAAGAATTGACCCCAATTCTTCAGTGGTGGAATGTAGGGTCAAATCTCCTATGTTGAACAAGGGTGAGATGTTATATTCCTCAGGCAACTGGACCTCATATGCATTATTTCCAAATTTTCTCACTATTGGGAAGGGGCCTATGGCTCTTGGCATGAGCTTGTTCTTCCTTAAGTGTGGAAACCTTTCTTTTCTTACATGAATCCAGACTAAATCTCCAACCTTGATGTCTTCCCTTTGTTTTAGATGTTTGTCTGCCTTGGCCTTGTACTTTTTATTTGTTGCTTCAATGTTATCATGTACAAGCTGATGTATTCCTTTCATCCTTGCTATCATATCTACTGATTCTCCTGCATTCCTGTCATGGTAAGGCACATCAATCAGTGTTATTGGAATCAAAGGATTAGCACCATAAACACACTCAAATGGAGAATGTTAAGTGGCATGACTAGGGGCACTATTGTTGTAAGATCGCCTATTCCTTAGGGGTTCTTACAATCTCGCTTCTCGAATCGAATCGAAAAACAATGGATGTGGGGGAAGTAAATGTCGAATGGAAAGGAGGGGGAAAAGTTTCTGATTTTTTTGAAAATTTTTGTGAAAATTTCGAATGCAATGTAAGAAAATAATAATGGCTAAATCGAGTCTCACTATGAAATCCACGTAGCAAGAAACGACGCTCTTAAGAACCGAGACACGCTCGCCAAACGTATCAAGACAATAAGAACTTTTGCTAATATACTTCTAATCCAAGAAATATACAACAACGGGAATTGGTGAAACAAAGTTTCGGTTTTTCTTAATTTATCAAAAGCTGAAAATTACATCTTAACTTAAACTATTTATAAAGAACATAAAACTAAACTACCTTGGAAATAAAACCGACTCCCACAACCGTGCATAACCGGTTGGAAACCGTCCGGGAGTTACACCAAGTGGGCGGTTGTAACCGTCCATTTGTAGTAACTTCTCGCGTGATTCCCGCCCTTTTAATGCTTGACATAAAACCGACTCTTACTTAAAATAACTACCTAGCTATAATAACCTTGACCTTGACTTGAACTATGACTCGAAATAAAATACATAATATGACATTACGACGCATACATGGACTGAAATTTAAAATATTAGAGTTTGACTTAACACGAAAATAAAATAAACAGACTTTGAAAAATTTTGATCGGAGAGCGTCATGGAGGGGGTGTTTCGCCAACATTCTCTCCCGTTTCGGCGAAGTTTGTCCTCAAACTTGTAGGGATACTTGTGAGGAGGGACCTTGCTTTCTTCGGGATGAGTGGTGTACTGAGGATTGTGAGTGATGAGTGCGGCTTCCTTGGAATTGGTTTCGAGTCGGGAACGAGAGTGATTTTGCAACCATCTTTATTAAATGCGTAGGTGTTAGCATACCCATCATAAGTAACCTTTCTATCGAACAACCATGGTCTTCCCAAAAGGACGTGACAAGCGTCCATGGGGATGATATCGCACCAAAGCTCGTCTTTGTATGACTTCCCAATACTAAAGGATAAAAATACTCGCCGAGATATTTGTAAACCCTTTCCTTGATTCAACCATTGAACAACATAGGGATGAGGATGTGGATGTGTCGAAATTTGGAGCTTTTCTACTAACACTTGTGATGCTACATTGGTGCAACTTCCGCCATCGATAATTAGGGAACACACTTTTTCCTTGATGGTGCACCGAGTATGGAAAATAGCCTCCCGTTGATTGTTTTGAGGTGTGGAAGAATTGATGGATAAAGCCTTGCGAATCATAAGGCATTCGCCTTTGTCCGGACCAATATATTCGGCCTCCTCTTGTTCTTCTTGCCCGGTTTCTTCGCTAACTTCCTCTGGATCTTCAATGCTATCGTATTCGACCATGGTTATCACACGCTTGTTTGGACATTCGGATGCAATGTGGCCGGCTCCTTGACAACGAAAACATTTCCTTACGTTTCTTTGGTTAGAAGGTGGGTAGGGAGATGAGGGGGTGTTTCTTTGAGGGATGGGAAGGCTAGATGGTGTGGTTCTTTGGGGATTAGGTTCGTTAGTAGGTGTAGAAACTTTCGGAAAAGTAACCGCCCGAACGAATGATTTTTGTGATTCGGGTTTGGGCTTAATCTTTTGTTGTAGTTCCACTTTGTGGGCAAGGATGATGAGTTCTTCAAGATTGGTGTAGGGGTGAAGTTCAACCACTCGAGCAATGCGTGTGTCTAACCCTCCTAGGAATCGAACTAGTGTTTGTGGCTCATCTTCATTAACTTCACACTTCATGAGGTAGGACTCGAACTCCCTAGCATATTCTTCCACGCTATTACTTCCTTGTTCCAAATGATGGAACTTGGAAAAGTTGTCTTGCATATAATATGATGGTAAGAATTTTTCCTTCAAAAGCTTTTTCATCTTTTGCCAAGTACGAACCTTGTCCTTGCCTTGTCTTGCTCGTTTGGCACACACACCGGCCCACCAAATAGATGCGTACTTTCGGAATTTTAAAGCCACGATCTTAACTTTCTTGTGTTCGGGAGTTTGTTGATAATCAAACACTCTTTCCACAACCCTTAACCACTCGACAAAGTCGTCGACATCAAGCCTTCCTTCAAAGTCGGGAATGTCGACCTTAAAATCAGGAGGAGGTCGTTGGTTTTGGCGAGGAGATGAAGGCTCGCCATTTGGAGACCTTGGAGATGGAATCTCCTCCTCATCGATTGAAGTAGTGGACGGATCCCTATTACGGGTTTGGTTGTAGTATTCCATGTAGTGTTGAGCGGATTTGCGAAGGGTTTCGATTTGAGCGTCTTTTTCCTCGGTGATCTTGATTAAACGATCGACTTCTTTGCGCAATTCTTCCATTTAAGACCCGAAAGTGGCGTCACTCATGGCTGAAATTGTTCGTCCAATGTCGGCTTAAAATCCAAGGGAAAAGCTGGCTCTGAGTCCAATCTGTTGTAAGATCGCCTATTCCTTAGGGGTTCTTACAATCTCGCTTCTCGAATCGAATCGAAAAACAATGGATGTGGGGGAAGTAAATGTCGAATGGAAAGGAGGGGGAAAAGTTTCTGATTTTTTTGAAAATTTTTGTGAAAATTTCGAATGCAATGTAAGAAAATAATAATGGCTAAATCGAGTCTCACTATGAAATCCACGTAGCAAGAAACGACGCTCTTAAGAACCGAGACACGCTCGCCAAACGTATCAAGACAATAAGAACTTTTGCTAATATACTTCTAATCCAAGAAATATACAACAACGGGAATTGGTGAAACAAAGTTTCGGTTTTTCTTAATTTATCAAAAGCTGAAAATTACATCTTAACTTAAACTATTTATAAAGAACATAAAACTAAACTACCTTGGAAATAAAACCGACTCCCACAACCGTGCATAACCGGTTGGAAACCGTCCGGGAGTTACACCAAGTGGGCGGTTGTAACCGTCCATTTGTAGTAACTTCTCGCGTGATTCCCGCCCTTTTAATGCTTGACATAAAACCGACTCTTACTTAAAATAACTACCTAGCTATAATAACCTTGACCTTGACTTGAACTATGACTCGAAATAAAATACATAATATGACATTACGACGCATACATGGACTGAAATTTAAAATATTAGAGTTTGACTTAACACGAAAATAAAATAAACAGACTTTGAAAAATTTTGATCGGAGAGCGTCATGGAGGGGGTGTTTCGCCAACAACTATTATAGGCAAATTCAGCATGACATAACTTAGTGTCCCAGTCTCTTAAGTTCTTATTAACTAGCACCCTCAGTAAGGTGCCCAAGGTTCTGTTGGTAACCTCAGTCTGTCCATCAGTTTGTGGATGGTGTGCAGTGCTAAATAACAATTTTGTGCCTAGCAACTTCCACAAGGTTTTCCAAAAATAACTCATAAATTTGCTGTCTCTATCAGAAACTATGGACCTAGGTACTCCATGTAGCCTTATGATCTCAGTGAAGTATAGACTGGCTATGTTAGGGGCATCATCTGTTTTAGTGCAAGGTATGAAATGAGCCATTTTTGAGAATCTGTCCACCACAACCATTATTGAGTCCTTCCCTTTCCTTGTCCTAGGTAGAGCCATCATGAAATCCATGCTAACATGTTCCCATGGCTTATGTGGAACTGGTAGAGGTATATATTCCCCTTTATGAAAAGTTACTTTGGCTTTCAGACACACTTCACACCTTAAAATGTATTTCCCTACTGTACCAAGCATCCTAGGCCAATAAAAGTGCTTGGCCAGCATGTCTAGTGTTTTCTGGATGCCAAAATAGCCTGCTAGACTTCCTTCATGTACTTCCTGCACTAATAAAGTCCTCATAGGCATCTTAGGTATACACAACTGATTTCCTTTAAACAGGAATCCTTCTTGTATGCTAAAAAGTCCTTGAGGTCTAGATTGACATGCTTGGTAAACCTCTGCAAAATCAGGACAATGTTGGTATTGCTCCTTGATTAACTCAAAGCCTAACATTTTTGCATTAAGGATGCCAAGCAAATTGTATTTCCTGCTTAAGGCATCAGCTATCACATTGGTTTTGCCTGCCTTATATTTAGCTGAAAAATCAAAGGTTTGCATGAACTCTACCCATCTTGCATGCCTACTACTCAACTTGTGTTGGCCATTAATATGTTTGAGGGACTCATGATCAGTATACAACACAAATGGCTGGATTCTAAGGTAATGAGACCTATGTTCTAAAGCCCTAATGATAGCATAAAACTCCTTATCATAGGTTGAATAGTTCAATCTACTTTGATTCAGTTTTTCACTAAAGAATGCTATTGGTCTTCCCTCTTGCACAAGTACTGCTCCTATGCCTGTTCCACAAGCATCACATTCAACCTCAAAGGGCTTGGTGAAGTCAGGAAGCTTAAGCACAGGGGCCTTACACATCATGTCCTTAAGGGTCTCAAATGCTTTCTGTGCAGCAGGCGTCCACTCAAACCCTCCCTTCTTTGTGCACTCTGTGACAGGTGCCATCACACTACTAAAATTTTTTATAAACCTTCTATAAAAGGAAGCCAAGCCATGAAATGATCTGACTTGAGTAAGGGTAGTAGGTGCAGGCCAATCCTGTATTGCTTTGATCTTACTTGGATCCACTTTGATCCCATCTTTGCCTACAATGTAACCTAGGAAGTTTACTTCAGGCAGTAAAAAGCTACATTTTTCCAACTTTGCATATAGTTTTTGCTTCCTTAGAACCTCAAATAGTTGCTGTAAATGATCTAAGTGATCAGGTAAGTCCTTGCTGTATATGAGGATATCATCTAGATAGACTACTATAAACTTGCCTAAGAATGGTCTCAGAATTTCATTCATGAGTCTCATGAATGTGCTAGGGGCTCTTGTCAAGCCAAAGGGCATCACAAGCCACTCATACAACCCATACTTAGTTTTAAAAGTAGTCTTCCACTCATCACCTTCCCTCATTCTGATCTGATGATACCCACTCCTTAGGTCCACCTTGTTGAACCATTGTGAACCAGCTAGCTCATCTAATAGGTCATCTATCCTAGGGATGGGAAACCTATATTTCACAGTGATATTGTTCACACTTCTGCTGTCTATGCACATCCTCCAGGTGCCATCTTTTTTAGGCACAAGCAAGGTAGGCACTGCACATGGACTTAAGCTTTCCCTTACATATCCTCTTTGCATTAACTCTTCTACCTGTCTCTGCAGTTCTTGGGTTTCAAAGGGATTAGTCCTATATGCAGGCTTGTTAGGCAAGCTTGCTCCTGGCACTAAGTCAATTTGGTGTTCAATGCCTCTTAGGGGTGGAAGTCCGGGGGGCAGGTCAGTGGGGAAAACATCCTCATATTGCTTAATTAAGGGTTCTACCTCAGGTGGTATGGGTGGGGACTCACTGGTCTCTTTGGTGAACAAGATGTAAACCACTCCATTTCCCTTAATCTCCTTTTCACAAACTCTTCTAGTGATCAGATGGGTGGGAGTCCTGCTTTCCTTGGGTGGAATAGCCTTAGTTGGGGGCAGAGGTACTAATTCCTTCTTTTTCCCATTATGTGTCAAGGTGTATGTGTTGGTGTAACCATTATGGATGGTTCTCCTGTCATATTGCCAAGGTCTACCCAAAAGTAGATGGCAGGCATCCATATTGAGCACATCACACAGAACCTGATCAGTGTAGGTGCCTAAGGTGAGGTTGACTAAGCACTGTCTCTTAACCAATCCACTAGCCTTCTCATCTAACCACCTTAGTTTGTAGGGATGGGGGTGGGGTCTAGTCTTAAGCTGCAACCTATTGACTAAGTCTTGGCTAATGCAGTTTGACTCACTACCTCCATCAATAATGAGGTCACACAGTTCCCCCTCTATCCTACACTTAGTCTGAAATAGATTTTCCCTTTGGTCTGACTTAGGAGGCTTAGTAGTGGTGTGAAAACTTCTCCTGACTATGAAATTAAAGTGTCCCCCTTCCTCAGGTTCTATTTTCTCAGGATCTTCCTCCTCTGATTCACTATTCTCCCCCTCAAAAGCTTGCAAAGTCCCATCCTCCCCCACTATATAGGTGCCATCAGGGTCCTCTCTATTGGTTTGAGGCCACACCTCTTCCTCCTTACCATTTCTGGATACCAAGATTACCTTTGGCCTGGTATCTTGCTAGATTTCATCCCATTCCTGCATGGTAAAGGCTCTAGCATTAGGGCAGTCCCTCTTATAATGGCCTCTGCCATTGCACTTAAAGCAAACCACTTCCTTAGGGTCTTTAATAGGTGTAGGCTGTTTGGGATATGTATCCTTTGTTGTTGACATTTGGGTGTCCTTCTTTGGCATATTAGTGTTCACTGTGCTCCTAGGTGTATAGGTCCTACTGGTCTTAGGATAAGTATGGTTAGGGTGTCCCTTCTTCCTATTCTTTTCTATTTCTAAGGCCAAGTGCCCTACTGAGTGAATGGTCAGATCAGGGGTAAAGATCACCTTCCTCCTAATTTCCTCCCTTAGCCCTGCTATGAACCTTCCTACCCTCATGTCTTCTGGTTCATTAAGGTCACAAAGCACACTCAGTCTTTCCCATTCTTGAATGTAGTCCTGCATAGACTTGTTCCCTTGGGTCAGGATACTAAACTGCACATATAGTTGCTGTTTGTAAGTAGAAGGCACATATTTTCTTCTCAAATGTTTTTTAAGTTTAGGCCAGGAATCTATCCTAGGTCTACCCTCTCTTACTCTCTGCCTTTGCACCCCCTCTAGCCATGTTGATGCTAGTTTGATCATTTTCACCTTGGCTAGTTTAAACTGCCTCTCTGGTGGGGTCTCCTGAAATTCAAAGTATTGGTCAATCCTTTCTTCCCACTCTAGGTAGTGACTAGGACTGTGAGTGTGTCCATCAAATTCAGGGATGTCCACCCTAATTGTTCTGTCTTCATAGGGTCTAGGGTTGGGCATAGGTCTGTCTTGCTGAGGATGGGGTCCTAACCCTACATGGTAGCCTCTAGGGCCTCAAATCTACCCTCCCAATCCATATTGTTGGTCTAACAAAGATGATGATTAACCAGCAAACACAGAAACAGAAACAGGCCTTACAAGAAAAGATTTCAAGATTTTGAAATTGTAGTGCACTATGTGTGTTTTCTGTTTCTTGGGGTGTTATTGAATGAACTGACACAAAATGAAAGAGTTTAAGAAAGATTATACATCCCTTTGGAGATACAAACTGGTTTTGAAGCTGTAAACCAACTCTTGACTCCTTTAAGGTAGATTGAGTCCCAAATTTGCAGGCACAGGACACTTTGCAGCCTCTTCTTGATTTCTGTTCTTGAATGCTCCTTGCCCTCTTCGAAACAGGGCTCTGATACCAAGTTGATGCGTATTCAAAGCAAGAAAGTATTGATAGTGTGTCAAGGAAACTGAGGGAGGCCTTAGGTGTTGACTAGCCCCAATACAGGTCCTAATACAGACACACCTAAGTGCCTTACAGACCAGCCTAGACACCAAGAATGGTTCTGTAACAGTTGAGAACTGGGGTTGTTAACTCAGATGTTGCAGCCTTGTTGTGTTGATCCTATGTTCTGCCAATGATGAAAACTCAATCTCTGCACTCCCAAGATTATGAAATACCCTTAGGCTTGCCTTAGAAGCCTGAAAATAGCCCTCACCAAGTACAGATAGGTGGGCTGGTAGTTAACAGTTTCAAGAACTAGGTTCTTGAAATTCTGATGAGTAGTTGGGCTGAAATTTGGTTCCTGCTCCCAAATTCCCTTCCTTAATGCATAAACAAAGTTTCCTCCCTTTGTTTATGTATGACTCTGAATATCAAAGCGTGTTCCACAACCTCTCTGATCTTCAAAGCCCCAAATGAAGTTGCACACACAACCTTAAGATTGAAAAAAAACAGAAATTTCTGAAATTCCTCTAAATTTGTATTGAATATCAAGTGTGTTTTTACATCACATAATGAGCCTATATATAGGTTTCTAAAACTCTACAACGGTCATTTAAGAGGGTTTCTTGAAAATACTTCCTCACATGACCAGCACATGTTTATTAAAAAGAACACAAAACAGACACTTAGTCAATATTTACAAAATGCTCATCCATAATCTGTGAACCAGGCCTCCTTTAGCTTTGGCTCTGGCCTTCTGGGTTGATCATCAGTAGGGTCCTAGGCCCTTGGCTTTTAGGTCCATGTAGGGAGATTCCATTTCCTCCTTTGGTTGGGTCCAGATGTCCTCCCATTGCTCTCCAGTCATGGCTCCAGGTCTGCTGCCAGACAGTCTCCTCAGTTGTCCTGTCTCCCCTGGCAGTTGTGTCTGTTTGGGCCTTAACTTGAGTTTTAAGGCTCTTCAGGTCCTGTTCTTGGTTGGAAAAGTTGGCTAACTCTTTTTGTGAGTTGCCCCAAGTGTTGGCTTTCCCTCCTTCCCTCTCAAAAGAATTTGGTGCAGCCATCTTGGTGAAATTTCTCTGCTGAAATGATGGATTTTTCTTTTCACCTTTTCTGTTGACTAATGCTTGTGCTTCTTGACTTGGCTTATGTTCTAGGCTTGGCTCAGGGATGTTAATATCTGAAACAACATTTGTTTCATTCTATCCTCTCCATCCATGGTGTCACAGTCAGAAAGGTGTCAAACACAACAAAGATATCAAGAAAATCAAGAACAGATGCACACAAAATCAACTTTCAAGATTATGATGTATAGTGTACACAAGTGACTTGTGGATAAAGGTGATACATAATGTAATAGATGGACTGAAAAGAAACTCAAAATCAGGATAAGAATACTGCTAATGCAATGATCAATTCAGGATAACACAAATTCAAACAGCAAAAGTGATATAATGCCTAGTTTGAAAATCAGTGTGTTGTATTTTCTTGTTGATTTTTGCAATTGGCTAAAATGAAATGTAAAAAACAAATGCAAATGAAAATTTCAAGATGAGTCACTCCCTGTTCAATATCAGCAAGGCAGTGGTGGTTTCTTTCAATTTCCAATTCCTTTTGTTGATGATTGTTCCCAATGTTTGGGGATACACGACAATTTGCAGCCTCTGATGCAGGCTGGTTGTTTGTGTTCTTTACCCTCCTCGAAACTTTGCTCTGATACCAAGTTGATGCAAGTATGGAGGAGAAAATCCTTCCTTGCATGGCTGAGATTGAAGCCCTTTCCTTGTTTGGGCCTGATGATCCTCACACAAGCCTCAAACCCTTAGACAAACACCAAGAATCAACTTCTTGGGCTGTTCTTGTTGATCCCTGATGATAAGATGGATTCCAACCCTAGGTAGTGTATAATTTTCACAATCAGATCACCCTATCTGATGTGTGGGTGTTCTTTGCAAAGTTAGAATTGTTCCACAGTTCTAAACTCCCAAAGTACAAGAATGATCCTCACTCTTGGCCAAGTTTTGATCCTCAAAACTTAGAACAAAACAGAAATCTGAAATTCCTCTTTGTATTGAAAATTTTGTTGAATTTCAAAAAAGTGAGTTTTACATATGACCCTAGGCCTTTATATAGGCTTCTGATTTTATGCTCATAACTACTTTTTCCTCATAACATAAGGCACGTGACATGACACATGCTTATTTAATACTAAAACAGAAATACAAATACAGCCTAACAGTTTATTCCCTAATTCTGCTTACCAGGCCTCCTTCACCCTAGTCCTGTGGGTTCCTTGTGGATGATTAGTTCAATCCTGGGCCCTTGATGGCTTGGCCCATGTACCAAGATGCCATTTCCTCCTTGGTTTGCCTCTGATTGTTCCTGGACTTCTCTCAGCACATGCTCCAAGGTCTGCTGAAAGACAGATTCTTCTGTTGTCTTGTCTCTAGTGACAGTTTGGGCTGTAAGGGTCCTATCTGGCTTTCTTGGGCTTTTCATGCTAGTTTCTGGGTTTGGATAGTTGCCTAACCCTTTCCTGAGTATGTTCATGCCCTTGGTTCCCTTGCTCTTGCCTTCACCAAGATTTGGTGCAAGTGAATAGGCACAATTCTCTGTCTGTTTTGAAGTGTTTGCTTCTTTTTGTATTCTGCTGCTTTGAAGTGTTTTCTTCATGGATGGGCTCTTGATTTCTGATCTTGGGTCTATTGGTGGGCCTTTGAGTGCCAAAAGAGTTGGCTTGTGCTTCCTTTCATGATTTGAAGCCAATGTCAAGGTCAGCTAGTTCAGTTGGTTCAGTTGGTCTGTTGTGTTGTCCTTCTTTTGGTTTGTACTGCTGGTCTCTTGTTCTGTGTTGCTTGAAACATTTGTTTCAATAATAAAGATTAAAAATGACTCAAACAAGAGACTTAGTTTGAAACTACAAAATTAAATGATGATTTGTCATTTGGACCTTGTATTTGAGCATTGGCCAATTGATGTATCATGATGTTAATTTGGGCTTGCACATGAGAACTAGATGTAGGTGATCCTACATCATCCTCCCCTTCTTTGGAAAAGCTTGTCCTCAAGCTTGGTAACATGTCCTCCTCATGAAATGAAATCAAATCTGCAACATTGAAAGTAGAGGAAACACCATAGCTACTAGGTAGCTGAACCAAGTTCAGATCCTCAACCTCTAGAGACCTCAGCTAAGCATAATCAAAACAAAAGCCTGGTTCACAAAGATCAAAGCACATCACAGTCAACACAATCAAATGACACAGAATTGGAGTACCTCAGTAGCTGTACAGCTATACCAGACATAAAAGATAACATGGAACCAGAAAAAGAGGACCTTACAAGTTCCAAGATAGGTCCAAGATCATGCATGACCAATCTCATCCCTGAGTTAAGAAGCCAAATCAATATAAGGCTGCAAATACCAAATCTTCAGAAACAGACAGACATTTTCAGCAAAACACTTGCACCAAATTGTGGTGGAAGCTTGGGAGAGGAATCTAAGGCCAGTAATGGACTAAGGGAAGGGTTAACCTACTATCCCAATCAAGAAATAGGCATGAAGAGCCCAAATGAGCCAGATAAGGCACCAAAAAGCAAGACTGCCACAAGAGACGGGACAACAGAGCAGAATGTTGACTAGCTGTGAAACAGCCCAAACCGGCGTAAACAATATTATAATACTGTCTACAAAGCACAGCGAAAGACTTATAAAAGTCTGGGCTGAATCCGACCTGTGGCTCGATAGCCACAACAACTAATATCAGAGTATTTAAAACTTTTACATTAAATAAGTGAATACTATTTACAAAATGTTATAAAATATTACAATATAATTTACAAATATCTAATTTACAAAATGTGTTTCAGAAAGAAGTCCTCGCCTCGCACGTATCACATAACACATGTAGACATCTCTCCATATCAGATCCAACCTGAAAATGGATCTATCCCCCGTAAGGGATAGGCCCCATCAAAGACTGTCAACAATTGAATTGTTGAGTAATCTAACAAACTGTTACATTTATATACAAGTCCTTTAACAAACATTTCCAATTTAATCTTTTGCTCATTTAGTAACTCCTTATACATTAATTTATCAAAATCCAAACTCTTTTAAAAGACCGTTTGGTATCAACATAAATACGGCTAAGAACCTTTAGTTCGTAGCGAATCAAAACACGGCTATAACTTAACAAGTTAATAGCGAAAGTCAAAATACGGCTATTACTTTACAAGTAAATAGCGAACTCAAAATACGACAAATGAAACATATGAATTCATTTGTGAAACAAACAAAACTTTATATACCAAACGTATTTATTCAAAACTCATATAAAAACAATAATATAACAACACATTAAAACGTGGGAATATATGGACCGTCAGGAAGTAGGCTTGATCTAAATCCTGAGAATACGGGTGATCGTCATCACCGAAATACGGTTCTTGCAAGAACGAAACGGGACCGGGGGCTCGAGACCGATCCGAATAACCATTACCTATTATCAAGCTATAGGATTTCATAATAATCCGGATATAAATATCCGTTGCCAATTCCCAAAAACGAACATGTTTCAATGTCGAATATTTCAATATAAAACGAATCAATAAATTACTTGATTTTCTTTAAAATCAATAATCATAACTCATTTTAATAGTACAATATTTTAAAGCTCGTATTTATAAAGCTGTGAACATACAAAACATAATTTTGATCAAGGATTAAAAACAAGGTCAAACCAAGTCAAATTTCAAAGTTTCGAACACTAAAATTATACGATTTTGCTTAAATATAAATAGCAGTAATATTACACCTTATATAACATAACTTGGACTTTAAAATACTTAAATTAAATTTAAAAGATAATAGTGTTTGTAGGATTACCTTCCTACGCCATGAATAGTAATCAATCATTAAAATACCAATCAATTCATCATCAACCATAGCCTTGTAAAAGCTTTAGTTACCATCAATGGTGTTTAACCAAATTTACACCAATCATAAATCTCAAATATCCAATAAATAACCTTAAACACTAAATTAATAGAATACCCAATTTGTTTCATAGCATCTAATCCCACTTTAAGAATCCCGTACTAGTACCATATCAGGACACCTAGTAGTATTTTGGTCATAACTTCCTCATACAAACTCGTATAGAGGCGATTCAAGTGTCTACGCGACCCTGACTCAGAGATCTACAATTCTTATGAAGGCACTAAAACCCATAAACAATAAGAGATACCCCGAAAATGGCAAAACAGAAAACTGATGATCTATTTTCGTGACAGCCTGTACCCTTTCACTATTTTGAACATAACTCTCTCGTACGAACTCATTTCGGGGTGATTCAAGTGCCCACACGACCATGACTTCGAGTTCTACAAATCTCATGAAGACACCAGAAACCAAAAATGGCCAGAAGTACCTCGGAAATACAGAATTACAGAGGGGACAGAAACTAGTATAAATGAATGAACTTTGTTATTTTACCATTCTTTGTAATAGAATAGAGAACACATAAAAAGAGATACAAATGGGCAGGAGGTTAACTCAAATGATCTTAGAATGTAGCTTGCATGAATTATTTATCAAGAAAGTGGATAAAGAAGGTTTTCAGAATTTTTGGTTTTGTATCTTTTCGTAAAGCCTCATGTAATTTCTATTTGTTTACCTTACATCCCTTAGTCATACCCTTCATATCCTAAATGATGACACATATCATCATATGTGTCATCTAAACCCATACCTTGATTACATGTATATATTACTATGTGTCTCTAACCAAAATTAATTTAGTACTTCTTAATAAATAACAATACCACTTAAAAATCGTAATCGAATATTTTATCCAATTTTCATCGTATAACTCACTTTATTCTCGAATTTAATACAACTGATACCCAAAGGTAATAGAATAATTTACTTAGTTCAAATAAAATAATATGCTTAAGATTTATAATCTATTTACACTTAAATTAATTACAATTAATTAAGCGACTGACTTTAGGGCTGTTTCATTCTCCCCAACTTAAAATAATTTCGTCCTCGAAATTAGTCCACACTTCAGAAAACATATTAAACTCATATTCTCCCCAACTTAAGGATAAACCCTAAATAGCTCAACGTCCAAGACTTACTTAACTAAAACCTCAACTCCGACATTCGGCAGTCATCTGAGTTTTAAAACAATGTTATGATTTAATAACGACCCATAATAATTTCCAAAAGCACAAAACTCATAATGCAAAACACATTTGCACATATACAAGTGCACATATAAAATCGCAAACTGATAATCAGAACTTTAAAACAATATTTGCAAACATCTAAAACAAAGATGTTTTGACAATCTACGAAAAATTTGATAGAGTTTCACTGAAAAGAGACAGATAGTTTTATTTTCAAAATCAAATTTGTTTTCTCGTCAAACTAACCTACTGAATCTCCATCAACTCTTACGTCATACTTGAATACTTTTTAACAAACCTTTGTTTTAATCCTTTCAACCATTTTGTATCCTCAATTTGAAAATCCAATTCTTTAAATTACTTGATTTTCCCAAATGACAACAAAATTTTACTTAAGAACTCTTTTAACTCCCGATATACTTCGAAATTATCACTTTAAACACACATTTTATATCTCATAATCAAATAACTTGAACCTCAAACAAGAAAATTTTCTTGATCACTTTCGACGTTCAACGATTAATAACTTATAACCCAATCGTTATCGTTTAACTTTCACTCATAATACGTTCATATCCACCTTTAATACATGACCCTCTGAGTCTTAAAACACATCTTTCCCAAATAGCTTCCATACTCTTCACATTCAATTATATGCGATTCTTAACCTTTATTTCGATCACCCGTTTCACCATTAATACAATTTTACACAACTTAGTCCATTCAACTTTTATCCTTTAATGTCGCATCCAATCATGGTTTAAATAAACACTTTTGCTTCCCTAGTTATAAGCTTCTCGGTCACCTCAATACAATTAGCTTCTAGTCAAATATTCATTTTTCATAAATACAATTTATCTTCGAATTTCTCCATACATGTAATACAAGGATCTCATAACTTTTATTTGACTTATGAACTTCAACTCACATAACCATAAATAATGCTTGACATAATTTGAACAAATCTAACTTTTTCATTGTCAAATTTATCCTTTTAACATTGTCAATCATTTAGAATTTTCTCCATTATAAATTTAAATTTACCTCAATACGTATAGAGCGCTCAATAGGCTTACCATACTATGAACTTTACGACATTCATATTCATATCAACTCGTATTCATTTTCGCAACTTCCCATAATAGAAATTCTCATCCAAATATCATTAAATTGAACATGCCAAAAATACTTTTCTACATTTTTTTGTTCCTTAATTGATTTTCAAATTTTTTTTAAACAGAATCAACTCATAACTTTCAATATTCCCAAAAGACTTCTTTTGAACTCTTTGCATCGAATCATTCTTGCTCAACATCATCGCAATTATCGACAAGCTTGGTCTTTAGCTCCTTGTGCCAATTATCCGAGTATATATATTATCTTTTGTAAAACAATTTTCAAGAACACTTGATTAAAATATATATAAAGTTGAAATTTTAAACTCTTTTAAAAACAATTTTCTTTTATATATATACATGACATATAAACAATCACACAAAATTTCACATAAGATCAATTATATCCACTAATCAAGATTCAAACGACTAATTCTCATCTTAACCTTAATAACCTTTGAAACTCTTTTCACCAAACTTCGAAGTCCCAAATTCATAATTCAAACTTAACTCTTGCCCTTCGGTATTCACAACATGTACGGAAACTTCAAGATTTCTTTAACAAATAAGCATTTCACACATCATACATATAACACATAGTCACATTAATACCATTCGATTCTTAGAAGTTACACCCTAAGACTCGACTATGGCGCTCTCTCGGATTTTCAAAATTCATTTTTCAAAAATTTTGTACTCGAATATGAGGATTCGAGTACTCAAGAAACAACCAAGCTCTGATACCAATTGAAACAGCCCAAACCGGCGTAAACAATATTATAATACTGTCTACAAAGCACAGCGAAAGACTTATAAAAGTCTGGGATGAATCCGACCTGTGGCTCGATAGCCACAACAACTAATATCAGAGTATTTAAAACTTTTACATTAAATAAGTGAATACTATTTACAAAATGTTATAAAATATTACAATATAATTTACAAATATCTAATTTACAAAATGTGTTTCAGAAAGAAGTCCTCGCCTCGCACGTATCACATAACACATGTAGACATCTCTCCATATCAGATCCAACCTGAAAATGGATCTATCCCCCGTAAGGGATAGGCCCCATCAAAGACTGTCAACAATTGAATTGTTGAGTAATCTAACAAACTGTTACATTTATATACAAGTCCTTTAACAAACATTTCCAATTTAATCTTTTGCTCATTTAGTAACTCCTTATAAAACATTAATTTATCAAAATCCAAACTCTTTTAAAAGACCGTTTGGTATCAACATAAATACGGCTAAGAACCTTTAGTTCGTAGCGAATCAAAACACGGCTATAACTTAACAAGTTAATAGCGAAAGTCAAAATACGGCTATTACTTTACAAGTAAATAGCGAACTCAAAATACGACAAATGAAACATATGAATTCATTTGTGAAACAAACAAAACTTTATATACCAAACGTATTTATTCAAAACTCATATAAAAACAATAATATAACAACACATTAAAACGTGGGAATATATGGACCGTCAGGAAGTAGGCTTGATCTAAATCCTGAGAATACGGGTGATCGTCATCACCGAAATACGGTTCTTGCAAGAACGAAACGGGACCGGGGGCTCGAGACCGATCCGAATAACCATTACCTATTATCAAGCTATAGGATTTCATAATAATCCGGATATAAATATCCGTTGCCAATTCCCAAAAACGAACATGTTTCAATGTCGAATATTTCAATATAAAACGAATCAATAAATTACTTGATTTTCTTTAAAATCAATAATCATAACTCATTTTAATAGTACAATATTTTAAAGCTCGTATTTATAAAGCTGTGAACATACAAAACATAATTTTGATCAAGGATTAAAAACAAGGTCAAACCAAGTCAAATTTCAAAGTTTCGAACACTAAAATTATACGATTTTGCTTAAATATAAATAGCAGTAATATTACACCTTATATAACATAACTTGGACTTTAAAATACTTAAATTAAATTTAAAAGATAATAGTGTTTGTAGGATTACCTTCCTACGCCATGAATAGTAATCAATCATTAAAATACCAATCAATTCATCATCAACCATCGCCTTGTAAAAGCTTTAGTTACCATCAATGGTGTTTAACCAAATTTACACCAATCATAAATCTCAAATACCCAATAAATAACCTTAAACACTAAATTAATAGAATACCCAATTTGTTTCATAGCATCTAATCCCACTTTAAGAATCCCGTACTAGTACCATATCAGGACACCTGGTAGTATTTTGGTCATAACTTCCTCATACAAACTCGTATAGAGGCGATTCAAGTGTCTACGCGACCCTGACTCAGAGATCTACAATTCTTATGAAGGCACTAAAACCCATAAACAATAAGAGATACCCCGAAAATGGCAAAACAGAAAACTGATGATCTATTTTCGTGACAGCCTGTACCCTTTCACTATTTTGAACATAACTCTCTCGTACGAACTCATTTCGGGGTGATTCAAGTGCCCACACGACCATGACTTCGAGTTCTACAAATCTCATGAAGACACCAGAAACCAAAAATGGCCAGAAGTACCTCGGAAATACAGAATTACAGAGGGGACAGAAACTAGTATAAATGAATGAACTTTGTTATTTTACCATTCTTTGTAATAGAATAGAGAACACATAAAAAGAGATACAAATGGGCAGGAGGTTAACTCAAACGATCTTAGAATGTAGCTTGCATGAATTATTTATCAAGAAAGTGGATAAAGAAGGTTTTCAGAATTTTTGGTTTTGTATCTTTTCGTAAAGCCTCATGTAATTTCTATTTGTTTACCTTACATCCCTTAGTCATACCCTTCATATCCTAAATGATGACACATATCATCATATGTGTCATCTAAACCCATACCTTGATTACATGTATATATTACTATGTGTCTCTAACCAAAATTAATTTAGTACTTCTTAATAAATAACAATACCACTTAAAAATCGTAATCGAATATTTTATCCAATTTTCATCGTATAACTCACTTTATTCTCGAATTTAATACAACTGATACCCAAAGGTAATAGAATAATTTACTTAGTTCAAATAAAATAATATGCTTAAGATTTATAATCTATTTACACTTAAATTAATTACAATTAATTAAGCGACTGACTTTAGGGCTGTTTCAAGCTGACCTTGGTGGATCTACTGCGCACAGGCCAGAGTACCTTGGACTTGGGACAAGCCAAAGATGGAATCTCTATACATGGACCTAACAGCCAAGGTCTAAGAACCCTTCTAATTTTACACATGGAGCCCTAGCAGCCCTGTTGAAGGTAACCTGATCAGCAGATTTCCAGAATAGGCCTTCAGGGTTGTTTTATTACTTAGTCCTTCTGTTTTGGTTATTTTAGGTGTGCACTTGCTTGGCACGTGACTTTAAATGAAATGTTAGTTTACTCTTTTCCTTCCTTTAGAAACCTATATATAGGGATGAGTAGTTGATGTAAAGGCAATCAAGTTTTTTCAATCAGAAGTTCATTTTTGTTCATTCATTTGCTAAGTTGCAAAGTGTGTTTCATTTTCTGTCTTGGGGTGTTTGTGAGACAATCACCTTTCCAAGAAGAGTCATCCTTCTCCAAGATCTAGGATCCTAGAGAGAAGTGTGAGGACTGAGGCCTTGCAACTTAGAGTAGTTGTCCTAGGTCCTTTCCAAGGACAATCAGTCTTTAAGGCTGGTTGGAAGTTGTCAAGAACAGCCTTCTTGATTCTCAGATTTCAGTGGCTTGCATGTTCAGCATATTGTGGGATATTTTGGATATTTGAAGTCACATTCCTTCTTTTATTTGGTGCAACTTGGTATCAGAGCTTTGGTTGGCAGGCTCAAGATCAATCAAGGAGAAGAGGAATTCAGAAGACAATCTCAGGTCAATCATTAAACAACAGAACACTAAAGGTTTTTGGTAAGGTTCCTGCCTAAAGGAACGTCTGAAATTTGTGTAATTCAATTGATTAAAATCAGGTAAACTTCTGTCCAAAACCCTAAGGCAAAGGGTGACACTTAGTCTGAAATTCTAAATGAGGATTGGATCAACACCAGGCTTCTGGTGAGGGTGATCAGAAATTCAAGAAAGTGTTTCTTGAAATTATATTGCTTCTGTTTTCATGTTTGTACTTTTATTAATTGTGCTGGGTGTTTCATTTCAAAATCATGAATCCTGAGATGGACCTGAATGAGAGATTCCAACATTGTGCAACAGCTTGCCCTGATTGTGGCACACAACACCAGAGAGTTAGAGGAGAGACCCCTTCGCCAAGTCCACAACCAAAGACTACCAGAGGATAAGACCCTAAGACTAGACCTACCTGAATTTGATGGACACAGCCATAACCCAGAGGTGTACCTTGATTGGGAGGCTAGCCTTGAAAGATACTTTGAGTTCAAAGACACCTCACCTGAACAACAGTTTAAGTTGGCTAAGATCAAGTCAACCAAGCTTGCTGCAGTATGGTTAGAGGGAGTCCTAACAGAGCTATGTTTTCACAGTCGTTTATGCTTGTCAAAGTAAATTACAACTACTCCTAAATATAAAACAACTAAGTAATATAGTAGTAAGCAGAGGTTCGATCCACAGGGAAAGTTGGACCTTCAAATTGATTAAGGTTTATCTTATATATATATAGACACTAATATAAAAAGGGGGGTAAGTAGAGTAATTGAACTATCTTGTTTAATTTTGCTAAAAACAAATAACAAAGACTATGTGGTTGTGAACAAGTAAAAAGGATTCTTGAGTACTTATTAGTATTCCAATTTCACACATTAATTTTCAATCTTCCCAAATCAACATAATCAACTAGTCTATTGAAAGGAAAAGCATCCTTATATTGATTATAATTGCATAAATGAAAAGCATCAAGTATACATTATAACAATTCAACAAACTTATGGAATTGTAAGCTAAAGCAAGACTACAATTAACCACAATGATATTCCTTCTCAAATAAATCACAAACTAAAGCAAGTCTCATAAATTATTCAAGTTGCTACTAAACTCAAATTAGATAAAGCAATCCAATTCAATAGCATGTGAACAAGTAAATTAGAAAACCCATTTGCAACTAAGCATTCCAATTAACCAATTCAATTCATAAGAGCAAAGAAATTATCAAAGATGACTATATTAATAAGATAGGAAGACTTACAATTAATGGCAAAAGAGAAAACCTAACTTTCCTCAAGATGAAGCTTAGCCTACAATGGCCATCTTCTTCAAAAGTATGAGAAAATGAAGAGTTTCTAAAGATCTTCCTTAATTACAACTAACAACCCTAAATTGAATCTATGAAAAGCTTTGAGAACTAAAAACTACAAAATTACTAATTCTGATTTTTCTATGTTCTACTACTACTCAAAACTTACTCTAAAACTATTACAATCTATTACTTAAATACTAGATTTACAAAAGCTTACTTAATTGAGAAGAGAAGGATGGAATGATTGTCTTCCTCTCGAACAGACTTCTGCCGCTCCCTTTTGCTGTCCTTGAAGTCTAATAGAGTGGTAAAGTAAAACGTGAAGGCGACAATACGAAAAAAAACCAAATTAGCAAATTCGCGACCAGTGACTTCCTTCGCGACCCGCGAATTAGTTGATATACATATTTTTGCCTCAAAATGACGAGCTGTGCTATAATAATAATAATAATAATAATAATAATAATAATAATAATAATAATAATAATAATAATAATAATAATAATAATAATAATAATAATATTTACATAGTGATAAAAGTAATATTAATAACATTTAACTAGAGTAAACTAAAATATAAACAAATAAAGATAATAAAATAGTATAATAATAAAGCTCTATCAAATACCCCCACACCTAGTCCTTACTCGTCCTCGAGTAAGTCTTAAATGTGGAAGTAAAAAGATGAAGAATCAAGAGCTCAAAAATACTTAGTCTTATTATAAACTCTTATGAAAAATTGAGTTCATAATTTGTACTAAGTCAAAAAATTTAGGTGGATAAGTGTTTTGACAAAACTTTTGGAAACAGAAAAGCAAATTTGTCTCTCATTTCTCTCATTTTGCCTAGATCGCCCTTTCGGGTTTTCGATCTAGCTACTCTCTTTCTTTTTCCAAATCTCACTTTCTCACCTCTCTTTAGCCTTTTATTTTTGCCTAAGCCGCCCTTTCGGGTTTTCAGCTTAGCAAGGCTCCCCTAATTTTTGCCTAGACCGCCCTTTCGAGTTTTCAGTCTAGCGGGGTTATATTTTTTCTTCTTCTTTATTTTTGATGAAAATATATACATTATCGTCGGTGCCCTTATAGGTGTTTCTTATGGGCAAATAACATCAAAACTCCAACCTCACATCACCATGTAATCATACTAAATCATACTCTACTTCTCACCATCATCATCAAAACTCAAAATATCAAACATATCAAGTAGGGGTGTTCATTACCGGGTACCCGGCTAAACAGGTACCCGGAAAGCCGAGTACCCGGTTAGCCGGGTACCTATTTTCGCGGCCCGTGTCCCGGCCCATTTAATGCGGGTACCCGGATAAAACGGGTCGGGACACCGGGTACCCGAGTATTATTTTTGATGATTTTTCAGATTTAATTATTATTTTTAAGATCGGATTCCGAGTAGATATTAGGCTATATTTAGGTAGAATTTTTCTAATTTGTATTGATCAAGCTAATATAAACACAGAAATCAACTAATCTCAATATAAATAAAAAACAAACAAGTCTAGAAATCAACCAAAAGAACTAAAAAAACAGAAATTTTTGGAGACACTAAACTAAACGAAGCAAAAACAAAAATCAAATCAAGCAGACCAAAACAACATAAACTAAATCAAAAAAACAGAAATCAAAATCAAAAATTAACAAACAAAACCAAAACCAACCTAAACTAAATTAAGCCAAAACAGAAATCGAAATCAAAAATTAACAAACAAAAAGTTAACATACCAGATTTAAAAAAACGAAACTAAGTAAATACCAGATTCAAAACGAAATCCAAAAAAGGGAAAAAATGGAAACCAACAATGGAACTCCAAAATGTAGCAGGAATAAAAAAAACGAAAAAAAAAGACAACAAAACAAAGACAAAACGAAAAAAAAAGCACAGAAATGGAAACCAAAAAAAAAAAAATCGAAAACAAATACCAGATTCAAAAACATGAAACTAAACAAAAGTAGTAGAAATAAGAAAATCCTAAATGAAGGGTCTGACTCTTAGTCTCTTACGGGTTACGGCGCAGCCAAGTGATGAAGAGAGAGAGGCAAGGTAAGTTTTGAGAATTAAAAGCAAACCCTACCAAAAAATGAGTATTTATATTTAAAAAAAAGTTAACGGGTATTTAGCGGGTACCCGGATCATTTAAATACCGGCCATGACCCGACCCGGTTAAGGCGGGTCGGGTACCCGACCCGCAACTTTCAATTTTTAAAAATTTTGACCCGCCATTTATGAGCCGGGTCGGCGGGTCATCGGGTCGGGTCAGGCGGGTCGGGTAATTTTGAACACCCCTAATATCAAGGCATCAACTCACATGCAACAAGAACAGATAACCATCAAATAATCAACTAATATTCAACATCACCAATAAAAGTAATCTATTACCAGAAATATCAGAAAAACAACAACCACTCATCAACAACTCCTCATTTCAAAATCAGCAGCTTTGCACCAACACAACTTCAAAGAACCAAGATATGCCCTACAAACTACCTTCCTACCATCTTTCCCACCCCTACACCTAAACTTTACATTGTCCTCAATGTTGTCTACCACCTCTTCTTGGTGGCCTCCCTTCTCTTCTTCTTGCTAATTCTTCATTAATGCTTTGAGTAGGATCAATGTAATCTGGATAGTGTCTTGCATGAAAGGTGTTAAGATTGGCCATCATCGATCGCAGATAATACATATCATCACTTAGATTTTTCAAGCATATACCATGATGGTATTGTGTGTTTTCAATGTTTGTAATACGATTATCTAAGTTTTGATAATAATCTGGCCTAGGTGGAGGTGGTATTGCACCGGGCAGTGGGCCTTGATCTTGAGCTCTAATTTCAGTCACTCCTTGTTCATAATATCTATCAGGTTCAATATAAAGTTGTGCATTGGTTGTATTTGGCGTGATTAGAGTTCGGTCTTGGGGTAACCGCATAAATGGAACACTGTTCCACTTCCAAATGTAGTATGTAGGGTTCCTAGATTCATCTCTTTGTAACATATTGGTATCGGCTAGGCCCTTGTGATCATATAGGAAGCTTCCCTTCAATGGTTGTAACAATGGTTCGCCTTCATGGTTTAAGGGAATGGATATATCTAAAGCATTTGCAATTATGGAAACCATGCCTCCCATGCTAATTTTTCCTCTTGTGGTCTCCCCTAGGTCTATGCATCTATTCACCCAAACATCAATCCCCTAAGTCAATCTTCTTCTTTGGTCATGCAGATTGAAGATAATCACTTTTGTTCCATGTCTTGTGTCAGTTCCCTTTTTTATGGTGGCTAGAAACTCCAAGGTCATTCGTGCATAGGTTGGTTCAGCTTTGGTCATGAAGTCAGATAAACCCACCTTTGCTAAAAGGGTTTGAATTGATGGTGTGAGACCTAAAGCATCTAATGTTGGTATATGACAAAATCTTGTTTGTTGAATAGATCTACCCGGTTGTGTAAGATTATGCCATCTCAATTGTGCTCTTTCATCCAAATTTTGGAGCCCCAAGTATCCCAAGTTTAAGTCTAATTCTTCTTCTTGTTCTATTTCTGGGATAGGGTTTGATGGTTGAACAACTCTTTCTCTCCTAGGTCTACTAGGTCCTTCCCCACTAGAACTTGCTCTACTAGCTCTTGTTCTTTTAGACATTTTTTTATAACAACAAAACACTACTAATTCACACAAGAACACCACAAATCACAATTTAGAACTATAACCACAAGAACTTTTTAACAACTTTGCAAAAAGGAACAATAAAGAAAATGTCAAAGAAATTCAAAGATAGTTCGAATTTTTACCAAAATCTTTGAGTTATTGATGTTCCAAGTTGTAAAAGTTCTTCTTTATGTTGGCACAAGCTTTCCCATGACCCATTTTGAACAATTGTTAAGCAAATGTGAAGAATCCCCAATTTCTAGGGTTTGGAAAAACAAATAGATCAAGAAATTTTTCATAAAATTTTCAGTTTTTATGTGAATTTGAGCATATGGGTTGAATTCAAAAGAGTTTTTAAAGAAATTTGATGAGATTGGGTGAGAGTTAAGTAATGGTTGTGTGAGGTTTTTGGTGGAAAAGAGAAGAGGAATGTCGAATGCCTATACCAAAATGGCATTTTGTTGATTTAAAACAAAACAGTAATTTCGATCAGCAGCAGGTCGCGGGGTGCGAAGAAAGTCGCGGATCGCGAGTCCGCGTGCTGGAAAATTTTTCGCTCTTCGTGGAAAGAGATCAGAATGTCCTTATTTTTCAAAATAAACAGTTCGCGAGGTGCACCAAATGTCGCGGACCGCGATTTTTGACATTTACAAAACATAAACTATTGTTGAAATTGTCGCGAGGTGCGAATTTTCTCTTGGTTCGCGACATATTTTGTTTCAAGCAACTAAATACACCAATTTAAACTTTTCAAAATCTTTTGTACAAATATTATTTCACATCTATTTAAAAGATATATTTACACAGACTATTCCATTTATTTAACGTCGTTGGCACGACGTAGTGCTCTCAGTGTGTCAGTACACCGCATCATCCAAATTTTCATTAAATTCATTTTTCTTTTGAAAATTTTCAAAGTACGGCTTCAATCTTTGCCCATTTACTTTAAAAACTTTCAAAGTATCTTCACTTTGAATCTCATAAGCTCCATGAGGAAAAATTTTCAAAATAACAAACGGTCCAATCCAACGAGACCGTAACTTACCTGGAAACAACCGTAGACGTGATTGGTATAAAAGAACTTTTTGACCGACCTCAAAGCTCTTCCTACTTATCATTTGATCATGCCACGCCTTGGTTTTCGCCTTGTATATAGCTGCGTTCTCGTAGGCTTCATTCCTTATCTCCTCAAGCTCCTGCAACTGCAATTTTCTTTGCAAACCAGATTCATCAATATTCAAATTAAAACTTTTAATAGCCCAAAATGCCTTGTGTTCAAGTTCAACTGGCAAATGACATGATTTTCCAAATGCAAGTCTATATGGGGACATTCCTATAGGTGTTTTGTATGCTGTGCGGTATGCCCATAAAGCATCATCTAATCTAAGAGACCAATCCTTCCTATTTGGATTTACTGTTTTTTCAAGGATTGATTTGATCTCTCGGTTTGAGACCTCCGCTTGACCATTTGTTTGAGGATGGTAGGCGGTTGATGTCTTATGAGTCACATTATATTTTCTTAACAATGCACCTATGGTCTTATTACAAAAGTGTGTGCCTTTATCACTTATCAAGGCCCTTGGAATTCCAAATCTAGAGAAGATATTGGCCTTGACAAAATCAGCTACAACCTTGGCATCATCACTTCGGGTGGCCTTAGCTTCTACCCATTTAGATACATAGTCGACTGCTAACAGAATATATGAAAAACCAAAAGAATTGGGGAAAGGTCCCATGAAATCCATGCCCCATACGTCAAAAATTTCACAAAACATAATCATATTTTGAGGCATTTCATTCCTTTGGGAAATATTTCCTACTCTTTGACATTTATCACAAGTTTTACAAAACAAGTAAGCATCTCTATGAATTGTGGGCCAATAGAATCCGCACTCCAAAACCTTCCTAGCGGTTCTTTTTGCCCCAAAATGACCTCCACAAGCATATGTATGGCAATAGGTGAGAATAGATACTACCTCATTGCTTGGGACACATCTCAAGATTTGATCTGCACAAAATTTCCACAAATACGGATCATCCCATACATAATACTTAGAATCACTCTTCAACTTATCTTTTTGATACTTACTAAACTCCGGAGGGAATTTGTTCATGACAATATAATTAACAATATGAGCATACCATGGTTGGTCTGTTTTTATCATAAACAAATGTTCTTCCGGGAACTCCTCATTAATAGACACACTCCTATATCCAACATTGCGTGATTCAAAGGTTGTACTCTTTACAATTCTACTTAGATGATCAGCAACTAAGTTTTCCGACCCTTTTTTGTCTTTTATTTGTAGGTCAAATTCACTTAAAAGCAAAATCCATCTAATTAATCTCGGTTTGGCTTCTTTTTTTATCATCAAATGGCGTATAGTCGCATGATCTGTATAAACTACAACCTTTGTACCTAGCAAATATGATCGAAATTTCTCTAATGAAAATACTACAGCCAATAACTCTTTTTCAGTTGTTGCATAATTCTTTTGTGCTTCATTAAGAGTTATTGACGCATAATAGATTGCATAGGGATTTCGACCCACCCTTTGACCAAGGACTGCACCGATGGCGTAGTCACTCGCGTCACACATAATTTCAAAAGGTAAAGACCAATCGGGTGGTTGGATAATAGGAGCTGAAACTAACCTCTTTTTGAGCTCATCAAATGCCTTTTTGCACTCCTCATTGAAATTGAATTCCACATCTTTTTGTAACAACCTGCAAAGGCAAACAATTATTTTCGAAAATCCTTCAATAAACCTTCTATAAAATCCTGCGTGTCCTAAAAAGGAACGCACTTCTCTCACTGTTTTGGGGTAGGGTAACGATTGTATAATATCTATTTTTGCTTTATCTACCTCAATTCCCCGTCTTGAAATCACATGACCTAAGACTATGCCCTGTTCAACCATGAAGTGACATTTCTCTGAATTTAAAACTAAGTTTGTTTCAATACATCTTTTAAGCACAAGTTTTAGATTTCCCAAACATTGATCAAAAGTGTCTCCATAGATTGTGAAATCATCCATGAAAACTTCAAGAAATTTTTCTAAAAACTCAGAGAAAATGCTCATCATACACCGTTGAAATGTAGCGGGTGCACTACATAATCCAAACGGCATACGCCTATATGCATATGTGCCAAAAGGGCATGTGAAGGTGGTTTTCTCAATATCTTCAGGTGCAATTGGTACTTGTAGATATCCAGAATACCCATCTAAGAAGCACTAATATTCATGTTTGGCTAGCCTTTCTAACATTTGGTCGATGAAGGGTAAAGGGAAGTGGTCTTTCCTAGTTACGGCATTCAAACGACGATAATCTATACACACTCGCCAACCATTTTGGACTCGGGTAGGAACCAATTCACCATCATTGTTTCTTACCACAGTAACTCCTGATTTCTTTGGAACCACTTGAGTCGGACTTACCCACTCGCTGTCAGAAATTGGAAATATAATACCTGCTTGTAACAACTTCAGAATTTCTGCTTTTACTACCTCCATCATTGGTGGATTTAACCTTCTCTGTGGTTGTCTCACTGGCCTTGCACCTTCCTCCAACAGGATTTTATGCATGCAAGTAGTTGGACTGATGCCCTTGATGTCGGCAATAGTCCAACCAATTGCATCCTTATGTGCTTTCAGAACTGCAATCAGTTTTTCTTCTTGTTCATCATTGAGCTTATTGGAAATAATCACTGGAAAAGTTTCATTCTCTCCAAGAAAAACATACTTCAAATGCTCAGGAAGTTGTTTAAGCTTTGATTTTGTTGCCTGCAAAACAGATGGCAAATCTTTTTCTTTTGGGATGGTTAGTGGTATTGGTCTACTGTCAAAAGAACCAATTAATTCTTTTTCATTCAAATCCCGTATTACTTCCTCAATTTCTATACTCATGCAATATTCTTCATTCATATTATCAAGATCATTTTCAATTACAACCTTCAATTTATCCTCATTTTCAATGTTAAACAAGTCTTGAGACATATCATCAATCATATCAACAGAATAACAAGTAAAATTCTCAGTAGGATACTTCATTGAATCATAAATGTTAAATTCTACTTGACAACCATTAAATTCCATTGTAAGTAACCCAGTATGCACATCAATTTTTGTTTTTGCAGTTTTCATAAAAGGGCGACCCAATAAGATAGGTGCCACATGTTTATCATGTTCCATTTCTAAAACATAAAAATCTGCAGGAAATATTAGGTCACCTACTTTAACTAAAACATCTTCCACTATACCTTTCAGATATGCATTTGAACGATCTGCCAGTTGTACTCCAGTTTCAACTAAGGTACCCAATTTCAAAGATTTATACAAATGAATATGGAATAATATTAATCGAAGCACCTAAGTCTAACATAGCTTTTTGAAATGTAATATCACCAATAACACAAGGAATAGTAAACATACCTGGATCTCCACATTTTGGAGGAAGATTTGTTGAAAAATAGCGGAAACATGCTCGCTCACCTTCACTTTTTGTACTCCCTTCAACCTTTGCTTTCTCTTTGTAGTGCACAATTCTTTCAAGAATTTTGCATACCTTGAAATTTGCTTCAATGCATCTAAAAGTGGAATGTTCACTTCACATTTCCGGAAGACATCATAAATATCCTTGTCATTCTCATATTTTTGTCTTCCTTTTAATGCTTCAGGAAATGGTGCAATCGGCTCATATGGAATTGACGGTTTTGATGTTGATGCCTCTTCTTTTTCTTCTCTTTCTTGTGGCTCCTCAACCACAATTTCTTCTTCAATTTCTTTCTCACTCACCAATGGTTTCTCCTTAGTTTCTAACTCCTTACCACTCCTTAAGGTAATGGCACTCACATTGGGGCGAGGGTTTGGTTCGGTTTGTGATGGCAACCGATCGGACTCCTTGGCTTCCAATTTACTCACTGCTCCAGAAATTTGGCCTATTTGCCTCTCAATATTTTTGATACTTGATCTTGTTTCCTCTTGATTTTGAACAATCTGAGTTTGCATATTGGAAACATTTTGAGTCAATACCCTTAACATATCTTCAATGGTCATGCTAGAACTCGGGTTAACACCTTGCTGTTGTTGTTGTTGCTGTTGTGGTCTTTGGTGGAATTGTTGTTGGTATGGTGGATGGTTTTGTTGTTGAAATGGTGGATTAGGATTAGGATTTTGAGGTCTCCACCTAAAGTTTGGATGATCTTTATACCCCGGATTGTAAGTGTTGGAGTAAGGATCATTCTTGGAAAATTTTGATTTTGACCTTGAAATCCCATGGCTTTTGGTTCTTCATAAGTTTCCTCTTGAAGTTGTGGGCATGTGTCGGTGGCATGATCTAAAGAACATATTCCACAAGCTTTTACTTGTTGAGTTTTGTTCTTCACCATAAAATTCCTCATCATTGAAGTAAGGGCCTCCACCTTATCCTCTAACTTGTGAACCTTAGTACTAGAGCTAGAACCATCAAGACTTGTTTTCCTCGGATTTTCCCTCTTACTAAATTGTCTTGAACCCTCAGCTAATTCTTCAAGTAATTCCCTAGCAGCAGTAGGCGTTTTGCTTAAGAAAGAGCCTCCACTCGCTGCATTCACCATTCGCATTTCATCATTCAAAAGACCATTATAAAAGTTCAAAATAAGATCATCATCGGAATAACCATGATAAGGACAACTTGCACACAATCTCTTGAATCTCTCCCAATACTCATAAAAAGACTCAGCAGACCATTGCTCTATGTTGCTAATTTCCTTCTTCAAAGTTGATGATTTAGAAGCTGGGAAATATTTCTCCAAAAAGCGTCTTTTCATATCCGTCCAAGTAGTGATACAACCCGGTGGCAAGTAGTATAACCAATCTTTCGCGGCATCTTTTAAAGCAAAAGGAAATGCCCTAAGTTTGAAGACATCATCAGAAGCTGTAATTGGTTTCATACTACTACAAACCACATGGAATTCAGATAAAAACTTGTTCGGATCTTCACCATTGGAACCATGATAGGTAGGCAACACATGAATAAGCCTTGATTTAATCTCAAAAGTAGAACCCTCACCTCTTGCAGGATATGTGATGCACAAAGGTTGATGTTCTATATTAGGGGCTTTCAATTCTCGCAACGATCTCTCTCTAGCCATTGATTCAGCCTCTTCGAACGGAAGTTCCTTAAAACACTCACGAATTTCCTTCCTTATTCTAAAAAGTGTCCTTTCTATTTCAGGATCGTACTGCAAAATATCTTTGTTAGTAGCACGGGTATTTATCATATACAATCAAAAGATATACCACAATCAAAATGGGGTGCGCCAAAACAAGTCCCCGGCAACAGCGCCAAATTTGACAGAGCTATGTTTTCACAGTCGTTTATGCTTGTCAAAGTAAATTACAACTACTCCTAAATATAAAACAACTAAGTAATATAGTAGTAAGCAGAGGTTCGATCCACAGGGAAAGTTGGACCTTCAAAATTGATTAAGGTTTATCTTATAGATATAGACACTAATATAAAAAGGGGGGTAAGTAGAGTGATTGAACTATCTTGTTTAATTTTGCTAAAAACAAATAACAAAGACTATGTGGTTGTGAACAAGTAAAAAGGATTCTTGAGTACTTGTTAGTATTCCAATTTCACACATTAATTTTCAATCTTCCCAAATCAACATAATCAACTAGTCTATTGAAAGGAAAAGCATCCTTATATTGATTATAATTGCATAAATGAAAAGCATCAAGTATACATTATAACAATTCAACAAACTTATGGAATTGTAAGCTAAAGCAAGACTACAATTAACCACAATGATATTCCTTCTCAAATAACTTACAAACTAAAGCAAGTCTCATAAATTATTCAAGTTGCTACTAAACTCAAATTAGATAAAGCAATCCAATTCAATAGCATGTGAACAAGTAAATTAGAAAACCCATTTGCAACTAAGCATTCCAATTAACCAATTCAATTCATAAGAGCAAAGAAATTATCAAAGATGACTATATTAATAAGATAGGAAGACTTACAATTAATGGCAAAAGAGAAAACCTAACTTTCCTCAAGATGAAGCTTAGCCTACAATGGCCATCTTCTTCAAAAGTATGAGAAAATGAAGAGTTTCTAAAGATCTTCCTTAATTACAACTAACAACCCTAAATTGAATCTATGAAAAGCTTTGAGAACTAAAAACTACAAAATTACTAATTCTGATTTTTCTATGTTCTACTACTACTCAAAACTTACTCTAAAACTATTACAATCTATTACTTAAATACTAGATTTACAAAAGCTTACTTAATTGAGAAGAGAAGGATGGAATGATTGTCTTCCTCTCGAACAGACTTCTGCCGCTCCCTTTTGCTGTCCTTGAAGTCCAATAGAGTGCTAAAGTAAAACGTGAAGGCGGCAATACGAAAAAAACCAAATTAGCAAATTCGCGACCGGTGACATTTTTCGCGACCAGGGAGCTCGCGACCAGTGACTTCCTTCGCGACCCGCGAATTAGTTGATATACATATTTTTGCTTCAAAATGACGAGCCGTGCTAAAATAATAATAATAATAATAATAATAATAATAATAATAATAATAATAATAATAATAATAATAATAATAATAATAATAATAATAATAATATTTACATATGTAGTGATAAAAGTAATATTAATAACATTTAACTAGAGTAAACTAAAATATAAACAAAATAAAGATAATAAAATAGTATAATCATAAAGCTCTATCAAGTCCAAAAGCAAAGAAGGAGGGAGGACAGGGAGAGAATTAACACTTGGGAAAAGCTAAAGAAAAACTTGAGGAGAAGATATATGCCTAAGAACTATAGACAGCAGCTGTGTTTACACTGGGGAACCCTTAGACAAGATAATAGATCGGACTATCGGTAGCAGACTATATTCAAGAATGGGAGAAATTATTTGTCCTGTGTGACACTAATGAGTCAGAAGAAATGCTGGTGGGAAAATTTGTTGGTGGTTTGAGGGAAGACCTTAGGAAGAAATTAGAAATTATGCCCAACTTGACCTTCAGCTTAGCTTGTAGTAGTGCCTTAACTTTGGAAAAGTACTCTAAGAAGAAAACTAGCTGTAGCACCACTTACACCAGGCCTCTTAGGAATGCTACCTTCAAGGGACCACTTAACCATGCCAATCCTAACCCTAAAGCCACCACTTCTGCGCCCAACAGAACCCAACCACCCTTTCAGCAATCCAAGAACCAGGACACTAAGGATCTAAAGGGGTGGTTTGCTTTAAGTGTCATGGACATAGGCATTTAAAAAGGGACTGCCCCAATGCCAAGGCCTTTACCTTACAAGAGTGGAAAGAAATCACAGAGGGAAGCAGACCCAAGGCCATGCTCATCAGTAGGGATGGGAAGGAAGAAATGGTGGGACCATTTACTAAGGAAGATGATCCAGATGGCACCTATATGGTGAATGATGAGGGGGAAGTAGAACCTTTGAGGGATACTAATTCAGAGGAAGATAGGGAGGAAGGTTACCCAGAATTAGACAAGCACAACATGCTAATCAGGAGAAAGTTCCATGCAACCCCTAAGATGAAACCTAATGATCAAAGGGAGAACATCTTCCAGACAAAATGTAGGATTAAAGACATGGTGTGTGATCTGATCATAGATGGGGGTAGTGAGTCTAATTGTGTGAGCAAGGACCTAGTGCAGACCCTAAACCTTGAGACTAAGGCACACCCCAACCCCTACAAATTAAAATGGTTGGACAACAAGGCCAGTGGGTTTGTGAAAAAGAGATGTTTAGTGCAGTTCACTATAGGATCCTATCAAGACCAAGTAATGTGTGATGTTTTGGACATGACAGCTTGCCATGTTCTCTTAGGTAGACCATGGCAACATGATAGAAGGACCATTGATAATTGCTATACCAATGTCTACACTCTTAGACATGAAGGGAAGCTCAAGGACCTTATACCCTTGCCCCCAAATAAGACTCTACCACCTAAGAGACCTAAACAGAACACCTCACTCATGAGCAGAAGAGTAAGCCTTAAGGAAATCCAAAGGGAGGGTAGAGCATTCCTCCTTTTTAGTAAGGAAGTAGTGAAGGAAGAAATCTCAATGGACCCTAGGATAGCCAAACTCCTAGAAACCTATGCAGATGTCTTCCCAAGTGACTTACCTAAGGGCTTACCTCCCATAAGGGGCATTGAGCACCAAATTGATCTTATACCAGGGGCTGCTCTACCAAATAAACCTGCCTATACGACTAGTCCAAAGGAGACCAAGGAGCTTCAAAGGCAGATCCAAGAGCTTATGGAAAGGGGCTATGTAAGGGAAAGCATGAGTCCATGTGCTGTTCCCACCCTCCTTGTGCCAAAAAAAGATGGAACTTGGAGGATGTGTGTGGATAGTAGGAGTGTTAATAACATTACTATCAAATATAGATTCCCCATACCTAGGATAGATGATATGTTGGATGAGCTAGCTGATTCACAGTGGTTTAGTAAGATTGATCTCAGAAGTGGCTACCATCAAATAAGGATGAGGGAAGGAGATGAGTGGAAAACAACTTTCAAAACTAAGTATGGGCTGTATGAGTGGTTGGTCATGCCCTTTGGCCTCACAGGAGCTCCTAGCACATTCATGAGACTGATGAATGAGGTGCTTAGACCTTTCCTAGGTAGATTTATTGTAGTATACTTAGATGACATCCTAGTGTATAGCAAGACCATCCCAGAACATCTAGACCATTTGAGGCAATTGTTTGAAGTGCTAAGGCAACAAAAACTATTTGGTAAACTAGAAAAATGCTCATCTCTACTAGAGGAAGTACACTTTCTTGGGTTTGTGGTAGGCAGAGAGGGGGTTAAGGTGGATCCATCTAAAGTGGAGGCAATCAGGACTTGGCCTACACCTACAACTATCACACAAGTAAGATCTTTTCATGGGCTGGCTTCTTTTTATAGGAGATTTATCAAGGGATTTAGCACTATTATGGCCCCAATCAGAGATTGCGGGGTTTAGTTGGACTAGGGAAGCTTAGTTAGCCTTTGAAAGTATCAAGGAATCCAAGTGCAAACCCCCCATTCTGAGACTACCTGATTTCAGCAAGCCATTTGAAGTGAAGTGTGATGCTAGTAACACAGGGATAGGGGCAGTACTGATCCAAGAAGGTAGACCCATAGCCTACTTCAACGAGAAACTTAACAAGAGTAGGATGAATTACTCAACTTATGACAAGGAATTTTATGCCATGGTGAGAGCCTTAGAGCACTGGTCCCAATATCTAAAGGGGCAACCCTTTGTGCTGCATTCAGACCATGAGTCATTAAAGAACATTAGTGGACAAAGCAAGTTGAGTGCAAAACATGCTAGATGGGTTGAATTCATGCAGAGCTTTAACTTTGTAGCCAAGTATAAGACTGGCAAGTCTAATGTAGTAGCTGATGCCTTAAGTAGGAGAGCCTACCTGTTAGCCATATCAGATGCCAAGGTTTTGGGGTTCAACATGATTAAAGATCAATATGACTCAGATCCTGCACCAAATATTGGTGCAGGACTTTTAGGACCCCATGACCCACTACATGAACTACATGGGAGAAACCCTAAAATGAGGGACAAGTACAGAAATAGGGCAAAGAAATCCAAAGGCAAAGCAATTAAGGCCAAAAAGGAGGAACAGGACAGTCAGGCTGTACCTAGCAAACAACTGACCTTACTGTACCTGCACAGATCAACCCAAAGGGATCCAGGACCAATGAAGGCTGGAAATGACATCTTGGGACTACAAGGATTAAGCCCAAGCCCAGGAACAAAGGGCTGCATCGCAAAGAAAGCCCAAGAACCGATAGTGAAGGTCACCCAATTAGCAGGAGGAACAACACAAATCAGATCAGGTCTGATGCCTATGCTGACCAGCAGACCTAGACTGACTTGGTGGGAATAGAGGACTGGGACTAGTAAGCCACCAAGGGCAAAAGTGGAATCTTGGCACTACAAACATTCCATCAAGCCACTCACACAACCAGCCCATATCATACAAGGCCATCAAAATCATAAGGGAAGGTCGTCTGTCTGACAGGAAACCTTGTAATTTGGAACAGCCTATTTTAGTTTAATTTTGTTCTTTTAATAAAGCACGTGCTTGGCACATGCTCCTACTAGCCGTTATAATTAGTTAGGATCATTAGCCTTTTCTTTAGAATGCATGTATTCCATCATAGCCTATATATATGGATGGATTTAGTCTTGTAAAGACAGATTTCAGATTTCAAAGTTTAATAAATTTCAACATTGGTTTTTTGGTTAATTCCTTTGTTCCATGAATGTGTATGAACATTCATAGATCTTGAGTAGTCCAAGATCTCCTCTCCTAATTCCACTAAGAGTAGTCCTTAGTGTTTTAAGGGGAACATCTGGTTTTGAGTTCAAAGACTCAAGCCATTGCAATCAAGATTCAATCCAACATTAGTCATTTGCATTGTTGTTTGGGATCCTGGCTTGCATTTTTGGGTGTGTTGCTGATCAAGAACAGAAGGGCCAAGGGTTGGCTACCTTCCTAGTGCTGCATTGAAGACTTTAACACCCAAACTCGCATCAGATCCTGACTTCAGTACCCTATACCAACAGTGTATCAAGCAACCTCAGGGACCATTCTATATCCAAAAAGGGTTCCTCTTTAAGGAAAACAGACTGTGCATACCAAAGACACCTTTGAGAGTGACCCTAGTCAAAGAGGTGCATGAGGAGACCCTAGGAGGACACTTTGGTATTCAAAAGACACTGGATATGTTTGCCAAGCATTTCTACTGGCCCAAAATGCTTGGAACAGTAGGGAAAGTAGTCTTGAGGTGTGAAGCCTGCATCAAGGCAAAAATCACATTTCACAAGGGTGAATATCAACCCTTACCTATTGCTCAGAAACCTTGAGAGCACATTAGCATGGACTTCATAGTGGCATTACCAAGAAAACAAAGAGGGAGATGCTGTGATGGTGGTTGTTGACAGGTTTTCAAAAATGGCCCACTTCATTGCATGTAATAAGGTGGATGATGCCAAGCATATAGCCCAATTGTACTTTGCAGAAGTTGTTAGGTTGCATGGGGTCCCTAGAACTATAGTATCAGACAGGGATAGCAAATTCCTAAGCTCCTTTTGGAGCACCCTATGGAGACTGCTTGATACAAAGCTATTGTATAGCACCTCTCATCACCCTCAAACTGATGGGGGGCAGACAGAGGTCACTAACAAAACCCTAGGCTCAATCCTAAGGACATTAGTAAAAAAGAATTTGAAGGATTGGGACCTTAAGCTTTGTCATGCAGAGTTTGCCTACAACAAAAGTCCTAGTTGGGCTACCAAACTATCCCCCTTTGAATGTGTGTATGGAGTGAATCCCTTGTTGCCTATCTTACTAGTATCTTTACCTGTGCAGGACAAAACCAACAAGGAAGCTGAAACCCAAGCTGAAGTGATGATCAGGATTCACAAATTAGCACAAGACAATATAGCCAGGGCTACTGCTCAGTATCAGAAGAAGGCAAACAAAAACACCACCAATAGGACTTACCAGGTTGGAGACTGGGTGTGGATTCACCTAAGAAAAGAAAGATTCCCTCAACTGAGGAAAAACAAACTAATGCCAAGAGCAGATGGCCCTTTCCAAATCATAGAAAAATATGGTGACAATGCATACAAAATAGATTTACCAGACAAGTATGGAGTCTCACCTTTGTTTAATGTGGGGGATCTCAAACCCTACTATGATGCTGCTGAATTGTGGACAATTTGCCCTGAAGAAGGAGGGAATGAACCAAGTTCAGATCCTCAACCTCCAGAGACCTCAGCTAAGCACAATCAAAACAAAAGCCTGGTTCACAAAGATCAAAGCACAGTACAGTCAACACAATCAAATGACACAGAATTGGAGTACCTCAGTAGTTGTACAGCTATACCAGACACAAAAGATAACATGGAACCAGAAAAAGATGACCTTACAAGTTCCAAGATAGGTCCAAGATCATGCATGACCAATCTCATCCCTGAGTTAAGAAGCCAAATCAATATAAGGCTGCATATACCAAATCTTCAGAAACAGACAGACATTTTCAGCAAAACACCTGCACCAAATTGTGGTGGAAGCTTGGGAGAGGAATCTAAGGCCAGTAATGGACTAAGGGAAGGGTTAACCTACTATCCCAATCAAGAAATAGGCATGAAGAGCCCAAATGAGCCAGATAAGGCACCAAAAAGCAAGACTGCCACAGGAGACAGGACAACAGAGCAGACTGTTGACCAGCTAACCTTGGTGGATCTACTGAGCACAGGCCAGGGTACCTTGGACTTGGGACAAGCCAAAGATGGAATCTTCATACATGGACCTAGCTGCCAAGGTCCAAGAACCCTTCTAATTTAACACATGGAGCCCTAGCAGCCCTGTTGAAGGTGACCTGATCAGCAGATTTCCAGAATAGGCCTTCAGGGTTGTTTTATTACTTAGTCCTTCTGTTTTGGTTATTTTAGGTGTGCACTTGCTTGGCACGTTGATACAAATGTGGTTGTATCAAATGGAGACAACCAAACAAGTCAAGGAAGTCAAAATAATCCCAAAAACATCAAAAAGAGCAGCAGCTCAAATATGACGACCAGGGCACCTTGGTGGACTTGTACATACCACACCTGGGCGTTTTTTGGGGCACAAAGGGTAGATTTGGAATCTCTACACTTGGAAATTACTATCACGACCAAAGAAATTCAATGACCATCATGTTAAAGGCTCGAGAAATGGTGTTGAAGGTCGCCTGTTTGACAGATTTTCTGAATTTTGTGTTGAAGTGTATTTTTCTGATTTTTCTCATTTAAAACGTGCACATGTAAGGCACGTGAGGTTTTAAAAACCTTCTCTCATGTTGTGTGTAATAAGCCTATATATAGGCCTAGGCTCATTGTAAGAATTCAGTTCATAGTTCATATTTTGATAATAAAATTCAGAAGCACATAGTGTTTTTCCTTAGAGGTGTTTGTGGAACAAACCTTCATCTTGAGGTGTGGAGCATCTCATTATCTTCAAGAGTGCGGAGCATTCTTGACTTTGTGACATAGGAGTTGTGGAACAACTCTAAAACTTGCAAAGAACATCACAACCAAGAAGGGATGTCTAGTTGTGAAGAGAATCAACATCACCCACAACAATCAATCAAGAAGCACATTCTTGGATTGTTTGTGATTAACAAGGGCTGTTTTGCCCAATCTTGTGAGTTCTTCATTGTGTTTCAAAGCCATTGGCTGGTTCAATGCTCATCTATGCAACATAGAGGATCTATCTTGCCTTAGATTCGCATCACACGTGACTTTAAATGAAATGTTAGTTTACTCTTTTCCTTCCTTTAGAAACCTATATATAGGGATGAGTAGTTGATGTAAAGGCAATCAAGTTTTTTCAATCAGAAGTTCATTTTTTTTCATTCATTTGCTAAGTTGCAAAGTGTGTTTCATTTTCTGTCTTGGGGTGTTTGTGAGACAATCACCTGATGCAAACCCAGGCCCTTGATGTGGACTTGGTGTTGCAAGGGAGCAGCAAAAGGATTGTAAGGCCTAAAAGCCCCTTGACAACTCTTCAAACAGAAGAGTCAAGGTGCACTGTTATTCAACCTAGCAAACCAAGAAAAACTGTAGGTGCTAGTGCCTGTTGTCTGTTTGCAACTGATGTAGAGTTTTCCTCTGGCTTACTTAGGTTGATCTAATGGGTGTTTCTGAATCTTGGTGATGCAGAGATGTCAAATATGGCCAAGTCTTTGGGTAACAATCTAGATGAGGGTCAAATGTTGGCTGACCAAGGTCAGACAACAGTCAGAGATTTCAAGAAGTCAGTTCTTGAAATTCTGATGATGGTGAGGGTTGTGAATCTGATTCCTACTCTCAGCTTCCTTTCCCTTGGACTCAACAAGGTTTCCTCCCCTTGTTTACTCCTTGTTTAAGGTGTCAAGGCCCGCTCCACAGTGCCTTGGTTCCCTAACCCTAATTGAAGTTGCACACACAACTCCAAAGACAAACAGAAATACTGAATTTCCTCTGATTTTTATTATTTTGTAAAAATGAGTTATATGTTCTCAAAGTACAAGAGAGCCCTTTATATAGGCTGCTAACTATCATAACGGTCACAAAGAGGGGTGTTTCTTGATTTAATCAACCCCATGTGCCTTGCACATGCTCTACTTAAACTCTAATACTTAGCCTAAAAAAACAGGAAAAAATGCCTAAGTACTGGACTTCTGAACAGCCTTCCTTAAGCCTTGGTTCTGTGTTTCTTGGTGGATTATCAATAGGGTCCTGGGACCTTGACTTGTAGGCCCATGTGTGAAAATGACGTTTTCACCCTTAGTTGGGTCCAAAGCTTCTGTGTTACCCTTGGGTTCCTGCACCAAGGTCTGCTGGTCACCAGCCATTCCAGTTATCCTATCTCCCCTGACAGTGTTGTCTTTTGGGTTCATATCTTGAGTTCCAGAGCCTTCCATCTCTTGTTCTTAGTTAGTATGGCTAGTCAACTCTTTCGTTGAGTTGCCCCAAGGGTTAGATCTCCCTCCCCTGGTCTTGTGTAGAGTTGGTGCAGGTGTCTTCATGAGAATTCTCTGCTGAAATAATTGGTTTGTTCCTGCCTGGTTCTTGGGATCTTGGCTTTGTATATTGATGGCTGAGTCATCCACCCAGCTTGGTTTAGGTGTGTCCAAGCCTGAAACATCATTTGTTTCAGATTCACTCCCCCCATCAATGATTAGGTCACATAGTTCTCCTTGTATTCTGCACTTGGTTTGAAACAAGTTCTCTCTTTGGTCTGACTTTGGGGATTTTAAGGATGTGTGGAAGCTTCTTCTCACTATGAAACTAAAGTGTTCCCCTTCCTCAGGTGCTATTCTTTCAAGTTCCTCTTCTTCTGACTCACTACCTTCCCCTTCAAACTCCTGCAAAGATCCATCATCACCAACTACATAAGTGCCATCAGGATCTTCCCTACTGGTTTGAGGCCAAACTTCCTCTTCCTTGCCATTTCTAGATACTAAGATCACCTTAGGTCTAGTATCCTGTTTAATGTCTTCCCATTCCTTCATGGTAAATGCCATGGCATTGGGACAATCCTTCTTATAATGTCCCCTCCCATTGCATTTGAAACACACCACTTCCTTAGGGTCTTTGATGGGTGCAGGTTGTTTACTGTAGGTGTCCTTTACTGCTGTTATAGGCACATCTCTTTTTGGGGCATTGTGCCCTATACTAGCCTTTGGTGTGTAAGTCCTATTGGTCCTGGTGTAGGAAGAGTTGGGTGGTCCTTTCTTCTTGTTTCTCTCTATTTCTAGGGCCAAATGTCCAACTGAATGGAGGGTAAGGTCAGGGGTGCAGATTACTTTCCTTCTAATTTCTTCCCTCAATCCTGCTATGAATCTCCCTACCCTTCATATCTTCTGGCTCATTCACATCACACAACACACTAAGCCTTTCCCACTCCTGAATGTAATCCTGTACAGACTTAGTCCCTTGACTTAGGGTACTGAACTGGACATACAACTGTTGCTTGTATGTGGGAGGCACATATTTTCTCCTAAGATGCTTCTTTAGTTTGGTCCAGGTATCTATTCTAGGCCTGCCCTCCCTAACCCTTTGCCTTTGCATTCCCTCTAACCAAGTGGAAGAAAGTTTAGTCATTTTCACCTTGGCCAACTTGAATTGTCTTTCTGGTGGGGTTTCTTGAAATTCAAAATATTGGTCTATTCTTTCTTCCCATTCCAAGTAGTGACTAGGATTATGTGTGTGGCCATCAAAATCAGGAATGTCCACCCTGATGATACTATCTTCATAGGGTCTATTATGAGCCTTTCTATCCTGTTGTTGGTGGGGTGCCAAACCTACATGGTTCAAGCCTTGGACAAGTCTTTCTACTGTGGCTTCTAAGGCCTCAAACCTCCCTTCCCAATCCATGATAAGATACTCACAGTAATTGGTGTAACCAAGAACAACACAAACCAAAAATCAAGATTTTGCAAATAGTGATTCAAGATTCTGAATTTTAGTGCACTGTGTGTGTTCTCTGATTCTTGGGGATCTATTGAATGAAAATACCAAAAATGAAAGAGTTAAAGAAAGATGATACGTCCCTTTGCAGATGCAGCCTAGTTTGGAAGTTGAAGTCCAATTCCTGACTCCTTCAAAGGTAGATTGATTCAAAATTTCACTGGCACAGGACAAATTGCAGCCTCTTCTTGATTCTGTCTCTGAACATTCCTTGCCCTCTTCGAAACAGGGCTCTGATACCAAGTTGATGCAAACCCAGGCCCTTGATGTGGACTTGGTGTTGCAAGGGAGTAGCAAAAGGATTGTAAGGTCTAAAAGCCCCTTGACAACTCTTCAAACAGAAGATTCAAGGTGCACTGTTATTCAACCTGGCAAAGAAGAATCACAGTACGTGCTAGTGCCTGTTGTCTGTTTGCAACTGATGTAGGGCTTTCCTCTGGCTTCCTTAGGTTGATCTAACGGGTGTTTCTGAATCTTGGTGATGCAGAGATGTCAAATATGACCAAGTCTTTGGGTAACAAACTAGATAAGTGTCAAATGTTGGCTGACCAAGGTCAGACAACAGTCAGAGATTTCAAGAAGTCAGTTCTTGAAATTCTGATGATGGTGAGGGTTGTGAATCTGATTCCTGCTCTCAGCTTCCTTCCCTTGGACTCAACAAGGTTTCCTCCCCTTGTTTACTCCTTGTTTAAGGTGTCAAGGCCTGCTCCACAGTGCCTTGGTTCCCTAAACCTAATTGAAGTTGCACACACAACTCCAAAGACAAACAGAAATACTGAATTTCCTCTGATTTTTATTATTTTGTAAAAATGAGTTATATGTTCTCAAAGTACAAGAGAGCCCTTTATATAGGCTGCTAACTATCATAACGGTCACAAAGAGGGGTGTTTCTTGATTTAATCAACCCCATGTGCCTTGCACATGCTCTACTTAAACTCTAATACTTAGTCTAAAAAAAACAGGAAAAAAATGCCTAAGTACTGGACTTCTAAACAGCCTTCCTTCAGCCTTGGTTCTGTGTTTCTTGGTGGATTATCAATAGGGTCCTGGGACCTTGACTTGTAGGCCAATGTGTGAAAATGACGTTTTCACCCTTAGTTGGGTCCAAAGCTTCTGTGTTACCCTTGGGTTCCTGCACCAAGGTCTGCTGGTCACCAGCCATTCAAGTTGTCCTGTCTCCCCTGACAGTGTTGTCTTTTGGGTTCATATCTTGAGTTCCAGAGCCTTCCATCTCTTGTTCTTGGTTAGTATGGCTAGTCATCAGTGATAGGGACTCTAAGTTTTTAAGTGTCTTTTGGACCTCTTTATGGAATATGTTAGGTACTAAACTTCTTTTCAGCACTGCCTATTACCCCAAAACAGATGGGCAGACAGAGGTCACCAATAGGACCTTAGGAAATATTCTTAGAACCTTAGTTAGTAAGAACATTAAAAGTTGGGACATACATTTACCTCATGCTGAATTTGCCTACAACAGGTGTCCTAGTCTCACCACAAAATATTCTCCATTTGAGTGCATTTATGGAATTAACCCTATTACACCTACTACTCTAGTGCATTTACATTTGCAGGATAGAGGAGCATGGAGTGCAGAGAAACAACTTGCTGAAGCACAAAGGATACATGCACAAGTCCATCAAAACATAGTACAAGCCAATGCCAAGTACAAAGCCAAGGCTGATAGAGGATTCAAGGAAAGCAGACACTTTAAAGTGGGAGATTATGTGAAACAGTCGCATTATTAATGAGGTTTTATTCGTCATTTTTAGCGCCTAATTTTTTTTAATATTTGTCAGTCACTAATTAAAATTTAATTAGTGATGGTAGAGATTTGAAAAAAAAAATTTCTACGATGATTAGAAACTTGTTAAATCGTAACGTGGTTATGAATCGTAACAAGAAACGCAAACTTTGGAGGTAAAACTTAAAGTTGAGCAACTACCGATAATAGTTCGAGAAAATTTAATTATTACCCGATCGTATTATTTAAACATGATGCGAGTAAATTAAATATTACATACACATATACAAGTGATTTTTAAACATATAGTATAAGTCACATAACTTGTTACATGTACAACAATTTTTACCCAAACTTTAAACTATCTTAGATAAACATTTCCTACACTATAATAGATCAAATGATGGACAAAAATCATCAAAAACATAGCCCCAACCAGCCATGCTAAAGCTGTCCTAATCCCTCTTATAGCTCTTTCTACACTTACACACACAAGCTAAAAACTCTACCCAAGAACCCCTTTTGTTCTAACCTATGTTGGGCATCATTACATGCATGCAAAGACCAAATACAAAGGCCAAAAACATCTGATTTTTCTGTAGAAAATCAGCCCTCCCATCATCTTCATCTCACTAATACACCCAAAAACTCATTCAAACAACTTCCCTCAAAAACCACTTGAAAAACACTCATTTTAGTGCATAATAGTTGCTGTCCAGATTATTAAAATCGTCACATACTTCTCAAAATATTCATATAAACACATACAAAGCCATCTCTAATCATCTCCAACAAAAACACTTTCAAGCCCATACAAAAACACATACAAAAATATTATCTACAAGAAGTTTATGAACATAAAAACTTCATAAAAATATTATTCATTTGATCATACTTCATCCATACCACTTTGGGGCATTCTTACAAGGTAGTCTAAATTCAAGTTACAAGCTTTGTTTTTACAACTTATACTAGAACAAGTAAATATAAAAATGATTTTTGTATAAAATCTTTCTCATAAATCAAGTATGTTATAAAGATATATTTTATGACTAAAAAGAGGAAAAAGCATCACTTGTATAAATCTATAAAAAAAATGAAAACTAAGAAAATGTTATTTTCACAATGTTATAAATTTTGTTACTTTAAGAATTTAAGTAAAATTATGGAACTTGATTAAGTATGTTGCTCAACATAATAAGTATACTCCAAATATGTTAAAATCATCTTAAGTATTAGTTTAACAACTCCAACTAAGGAAAGTTAAGTGCATGTTAGAAATCCAAAATTGTTATTGATTTTTGGATGAATGTAATATGTTTAGTTGAAGAGTTGGAGTTGAGACTTGAAGGGCAAGGACCCGAAGTTGGAACCACTTCTAAGAACGTATTGGAGCTTACGAAATACTTATATAGGCTTGGAGTCGAGGTATGTCACATGGGGTGATTTTTAAAGGATCTAAGAACAAGTTGGGAAAATTTTGTATGAACTTATTGTTTTTAAAAATAAAATTCCCAATGAGAAGTTCTTAAATCTTGAAAAATGATATCAATGATAATTTTGAGCAAGAAAAGATTTATTACATGTATTATTATTGTGGGCATCATGCATGTTGATTTTAAGAATAGTTGTATGTTTAAAGTGCATGTTTAAAGTGCATGATAATTTGTGAAAGTAATTGTGATGGAAATGGCTTTATGGACTTAGAAAATATTTGAAATGCATTTCAAGAGTATCTCCAGTAGCTATATGTTAAAATAATCTCTTGAATAATTTTGTTGAAATTTATTCGTTAAATTGATATTTTAATGGGATTTAAGGTGTTAAATACTCTTATTATAAAATATGGTATTACATAAACTCTTGATCATCAAAAATAATTAATAAAATCATATTATAATGTCTCCAACAAGATTTGACCAGAATATATTTAATTTGGAATTTTTCATGATTTTTGAATAATCCTTAAATTGTTTATCGGTAAATTGTTAAATAGTAAAATATAAAATAATTACTAAATGAAGGCATATGGACTTGAAATTTTTGTCACATACTCATATGGACAGTAACTAAATTTGGTAAAATTTTGAGAAGATTTTGTTGACGTTTAAGGACCTTAATAATTTTTACTCGGTTATTAATAATCGGTAAGTTAGAAAACGGTAAAATACAAAATAAATACTAAATGACGTCTTTTGAGTATGCAAAATTTATGAGACACTTATATAAACAGTATATACATGTTGAAAAATTTATATGGATTTTCGTGACCATATATGGACTTAAATAAATTTTATTTGGTTTATCGGTAAAATAACAATATTAATTATTAAAAATACCCACACGATTTTTAATGGTTATTTAAAGTTTTATATTCCTTAAAATAGTTTCTGGAACATCATAAAAGTTTTTATATTAATTTATTTGGACTTAATTAGTTTTAAACCGATTTTATTGATTTATCGATAAAATGTCTATATAAAAAAATATAAAATATTATACATGACATTTATTAGTTAAAATGAGCTAATAAAAGTATTATATGACTTCTAGAACTTTAGTAAAATTTTATTAAGCTAATTATTAATTATTTACTAATTTATCAAATTAATAAATATTGTTTAATTATTTAAAGGTGTAATATTGTTAATCAAATTTGAGTAAAAATAGACCTATATCAAAAACTTATAATTTCTTTAGTAACCTACTGCCTCATAGTATAAAATAAGTTTTACTTAGATGGTTTATAATTTTTTTTATGGATTTAAAACACCATTTACATAACGGTAAATACCTAAATCGTCGAAAATAATCATAAAATTATTATAAGTAGCATAACCAATCATAATCTGATGGGACAACCTTAAATTCATTTTAATTAAGATATTATAATGACTTGATTAACTTGGGTCTTGTTGGAGAATTAGTATGTATATTTGTAAATCAATTATCGATTTTATTATCGGCAAAAACTATTTCGTATTTAAAGAAATAGTGTTTTATGAAATCTTTTGTCATAATGATTTAAAGAATTATGAACTATATCATAGTTATTTTGAATTAATTTCAAAACTCTTTGATTGAAACTAAACATTTTAATGGTTTCCTTGAAAAATCGTCTTGAATTTTTTAATCACTTTTTGTTGCAATGCATTTCCATACATGTTAGTGATGCCCCAATATAATACAAAGGTTATGTTTGATGATATGATTATGCTAAGCATGTTTTACCCATGTGGGAAATATTATGATTTGATTTTTGCTATATTGTAAAGAAAGTATGTTTTGCTATGTTGCAAATAAAAGATGTTTATCATAAGGAAAAAAAGTTAGTATTTTTTTGACTTTTCAAACGCTATTGAAATTATATACAAAAATGTTTTAGCCTAAATGGCGGGTACATATGCCACATCAAATGTTGTGTGCATGATTAAACGGCTCACCAATGCTGAGCGCGTATTGTTCACAATACCATTGTGTTACACTTGCCGGACATGTCGCGGACGGTAGACCGACTACCAAACGAGTCACAGGATGACTCACAGAGTACCCATGAAAACTTATGATATGAGTTTGAAATTGATTGGATCCATTGAGATCGTAAGAATTATAATGAAAATTGAGAATTTGAAATTACTATAGAACCATTGAACTGGGTTTGAATGATAATATGATTTATCAAAAGAAAAGCATCTTTCAATATGAATTTACTCAAATCGAAAAGGTTTTTAACAACTTGTTTGACGGACACTAGTGTGTTTATACTCAGCATTTTTGCTGATACTATGCTTTGTATGTTTTTCAATGGTTTTGTTTTTAGAGTAAACCCCTATGGCACCTCGACGAAGAATGGATATGCGAGCGGAAGATGAACCCGAGTTGGAGTATGACTCCCCTTTTGTTTAGATCTCTTTATTGTATTTGAGAGACTATTAGTTGGTTGTTTAGGTTTGGACTATTTTAAGGATGTAATTTGAACTTTGGACTTATTTCGATATGGTTGTAATTTTCCTTTATTTTAGACAGTTAAGACTTCCGTTATAATGCTTTGGTTGTGGTTCAAGTATTCGACTTGGACATTGGTTTATCCTTTAAGTAATCCCCTTTATTGTGGTGGCAAAAGCAAGCTTTCGCTTGATTAATACTAAATTCCAATTAGTCTTTGCCTTCATAATTCAGGGCGGTTACAGTTGGTATCAGAGCCAAGGCTTTGGAAGCTTGTCTAAAATATTTGGAAAATTAGACAACTAGTCTAGCTTAGAGAAGTTGAAGTTTGGAGTAACTAATAAAAGTAATTAGGAAATAAACTTAGATTAAGGATTATTGGTAAAGAAATGGTTTAAGTTGTAAGTCTAACTCAAATCAAATAATTTACTAAGTACCATTAGTAAACTAGATGTCTTAAAGGTTCTTAGTAAGCAAGTGATGATATAATTATGTGGCTAAGTTGCCTAAGCATAATGGTACATTAAGTTGAGAATAAAGTCGTCCCTAAAAGTATTGAAATATCGAATGAGATGGAAATTGACAAGTTAGTAAGTTACTAAGTCAAAAATAATTAAGAAAGAGTGTTATGCATATTGCACCAAATATGGGAGGAAGTCAGCAACACAACCCAGGCTTATGCAAATCCACTGATGATTTAGCCAATCCTTGAAAATCAGAACCAAGAACTAGGTTCTTGGGGTGTTCCAGCCAATCTTTGAGGACTGACTGTCCTTGAATAAGACCTTAGACAACCCCTAGAGTTGTAGGCCTAACCCTCACACTTCTCCCTTAAGATCCTTGATCTTTAGAGAAGGATGACTTCCTTCTTGAAAATGATTGCCTCACAATCACTCAAAAACAGAAAAAACACAAATGCACACTAAGCAAATGAAAGAAGAAAAACTTGTATAAATCTGAAAAAATGAATGATGTTTCTGATCTTCCTAACAACCCCTATATATAGGTTTCTAAATGGAAGGAAATAAGCCTCATCTAGGCTTTATAAAGGCACGTGACTCACATGCTCTAGTTTATTACAAAACAGAAAAGAGACTAAGTATCAGAATTAGGCCACAGGCCAGTTTTCAGAAATCTGTAAACCAGGCCACCTTGTGCTGGTTCTCTAGGCTTCTAGGGATATGACCAGGAGGGTTCTTGGGCCTTGATAGCTGGGTCCATGCATAGAGATGCCATTCTTGGCCTGCTCCAGGTCTAGGGTGCTCTGGTCTGTGCTCAGCAAGTTGACCAAGGTCAGCTGGTCACCAGTTTGCTCAGTTGTCCTGTCTCCTGTGGCAGTCAAGTTACTTGGGGCCCTAACTTGCTCATTTGGGCTTTCCAAGCTCTTCTCTTGGTCTGGATAGTTGACTAACCCTTCCCTCATTCCATTTCTAGTCTTGGAATCCTCTCCCATGCTCCCACCAAGATTTGGTGCAGACATCTTGCTGAAAATAACTGTCTGATTCTGAGGATTTGGTATTTTCAGCCTTGGGCTATCTTGGCTTCTTTTCTTGGCTTTGGGGCTGTCTTTATATGTTCTTGGGCCTGTCTTGATACTTGGATGTGCCTTCTTAGGTGGCTCAAGGCTTTCTTTCAATGTTGAAGCAAGTGGTAAAGCAGATGTGGAACTGCTGAGCTTCTTTAGTTCTGAGGCCTCTGTCTGAGCTTGGTCTTCACTTGTGGAGAGTTGAGTTGAAGGTCCTGAACTTGGTTCATTCCCTCCTTCTTCAGGGCCAATTGTCCTCAATTCAGCAGGGTCATAATAGGGTCTCAGATCCCCTACATATATTGGTGACACCCCATAGTGATCTGGTAGTTCTATCTTGTAAGCATTGTCCCCATATTTCTCTAGGACTTGGAAGGGTCCATCAGCTCTAGGCATGAGTTTGTTTTTCCTCAGTTGAGGAAATCTATCTTTCCTTAGGTAGATCCACACCCATTCACCCACTTGGTAGGTTCTGTTGCTGCTGTTGCCTTTGTTGGCCCTCTTTTGGTACTGAGTAGTAGTCTTTGCTATGTTCTCCTGTGCTAGTGAAACAAATGTTGTTTCAGATATTAGCATCCTTGAGCCAAGCCTAGAACATGAGCCAAGTCAAGAATCACAAGCATTAGTCAACAGAAAAAGTGAAAAGGAAAATCCATCATTTCAGCAGAGAATTTTCACCAAGATGGCTGCACCAAATTCTCTTGAGAAGGAAGGAGGGGAAGCCAACACTTGGGGCAACTCACAAAAAGGGTTAGCCAACTTTACCAACCAAGAACAGGACCTGAAGAGCTTTAAAACTCAAGTTAAGGCCCAAACAGACACAACTGCCAAGGGAGACAGGACAACTGAGGAGACTGTCTGGCAGCAGACCTGGAGCCATGACTGGAGAGCAATGGGAGGACATTTGGACCCAACCAAAGGAGGAAATGGAATCTCCCTACATGGACCTAAAAGCCAGGGGCCCAGGACCCTGTTGAGGATCAGCCCAGAAGGCCAGAGCCAAAGCTAAAGGAGGCCTGGTTCACAGAATATGATTGAGCAATTTGTAAATTTGACTAAGTGTCTGTTTTGTCTTTTTAAAGAGCATGTGCTAGTCATGTGAGGGGTTATTTTCAAGATTCCCTCCTAAATGACCGTTATAGTAGTTAGAAGCCTATATATAGGCTCATTGTGTAATGTACAAACACACTTGACATTCAATACAACAATTTAGAGGAATTTCAGAAATTTCTGTTTTTTTCAATCTTGAGGTTGTGTGTGCAACTTCATCTGAGGCTTTGAAGATCAAAGAGGCTGTGGAACAGGCTTTGATATTCAGAGTCATACATAAACAAAGGGAGGAAACTTTGTTTATGCATTAAGGAGGGGAATTTGGGAGCAGGAACAAAATTTCAATCCAACTACTCATCAGAAATTCAAGAACCTGGTTCTTGAAACCGTTGACTACCAGCCCACCTATCTGTACTTGGTGAGGATTATTTTCAGACTCCTAAGACAAGCCAAAGGGTATTTCATAATCTTGGGAGTGCAGAGATTTAGGTTTCACCATTGGCAGAACATAGTGCCAACTCAACAAGGCTGCAACATCTGAGTTAACAACCCCAGTTCACAACTGTTTCAGGACCATTCTTTGTTTCCAGGCTGGTCTTTAAGGCACCTAGGTGTGTCTGTATTAAGGCCTGTATTGAGGCTAGTCATCAACTAAAGCATCCATCTGTTCCATTGACAAACCATCAACACTTTCTTGCTTTAAATACGCATCAACTTGGTATCAGAGCCCTGTTTCGAAGAGGGCAAGGAGCGTTCAAGAACAGAAATCAAGAAGGGACTGCAAATTGTCCTGTGCCTGCAAATTTGAGATTCAACCTACCTTAAAGGAGTCAAGATTTGGTTTACAGCTTCAAAACCAGTTTGTATCTTCAAAGGGATGTATAATCTTTCTTAAAACTCTTTCATCTTGTGTCATTTCATTCAGTAACACCCCAAGAAACAGAAAACACACACAGTGCACTAAAATTTCAAAATCTTGAAATCTTTCCTTGTAAGGCCTGTTTCTGTTTCTTTGTTTGTTGATTAATCATCATCTTTGTGTGACCAACAACATGGATTGGGAGGGTAGATTTGAGGCCCTAGAGGCTACAGTGGAGAGGCTGGTCCAAGGCTTGAACCATGTAGGATTAAGACCCCATCCTCAGCAAGACAGGCCTATACCCAACCCTAGATCCTATGAAGACAGAACCATTAGAGTGGATATCCCTGAATTTGATGGACACACTCACAGTCCTAGTCACTACCTAGAGTGGGAAGAAAGGATTGACCAATACTTTGAATTTCAGGAGACCCCACCAGAGAGGCAGTTTAAACTAGCCAAGGTAAAAATGATCAAACTAGCATCAACATGGCTAGAGGGGGTGCAAAGACAGAGAGTAAGAGAAGGTAGACCTAGGATAGATTCCTGGACTAAACTTAAAAAACATTTGAGAAGAAAATATGTGCCTTCTACTTACAAGCAACAACTATATGTGCAGTTTAGTATCCTGACCCAAGGAAACAAGTCTGTGCAGGACTACATTCAAGAATGGGAAAGACTGAGTGTGCTTTGTGACCTTAATGAACCAGAAGACATGAGGGTAGGAAGGTTTATAGCAAGGCTAAGAGAGGAAATTAGGAGGAAGGTGATATTTACCCCTGATCTGACCATTCACTCAGTAGGGCACTTGGCCTTAGAAATTGAAAAGAATAGGAAGAAGGGACATCCTAGCCATACTTACCCTAAGACCAGTAGGACCTATACACCTAGGAGCACAGTGAACACCAATATGCCAAAGAAGGACACCCAAATGTCAACAACAAAGGATACATATCCCAAACAGCCTACACCTATTAAAGACCCTAAGGAAGTGGTTTGCTTTAAGTGCAATGGCAGAGGCCATTATAAGAGGGACTGCCCTAATACTAGAGCCTTTACCATGCAGGAATGGGATGAAATCAAGCAAGATACCAGGCCAAAGGTAATCTTGGTATCCAAAAATGGTAAGGAGGAAGAGGTGTGGCCTCAAACCAATAGAGAGGACCCTGATGGCACCTATGTAGTAGGGGAGGATGGGACTTTGCAAGCTTTTGAGGGAGAGAATAGTGAATCAGAGGAAGAAGATCATGAGAGAATAGAACCTGAGGAAGGGGGACACTTTAATTTCACAGTAAGGAGAAGTTTTCACACCACTACTAAGCCTCCTAAGTCAGACCAAAGGGAAAATCTGTTTCAGACTAAGTGTAGGATAGAGGGGGAATTGTGTGACCTCATTATTGATGGAGGTAGTGAGTCAAACTGCATTAGCCAAGACTTAGTCAATAGATTGCAGCTTAAGACTAGACCCCACCCCCATCCCTACAAACTAAGGTGGCTAGATGAGAAGGCTAGTGGATTGGTTAAGAGACAGTGCTTAGTCAGCCTAACCTTAGGCACCTACACTGACCAGGTTTTGTGTGATGTGCTCAATATGGATGCCTGCCATCTACTTTTGGGTAGACCTTGGCAATATGACAGAAGAACCATCCATAATGGTTACACCAACACATATACCTTGACACATAATGGGAAAAAGAAGGAATTAGTACCTCTGCCCCCAACTAAGGCTATTCCACCCAAGGAGAATAAGACTCCCACCCATCTGATCACTAGAAGAGTTTGTGAAAAGGAGATTAAGCAGAATGGAGTAGTTTACATCTTGTTCACCAAAGAGACCAGTGAGTCCCCACCCATACCACCTGAAGTAGAGCCCTTAATCAAGCAATATGAAGATGTTTTCACCATTGACCTACCCCCTGGACTTCCACCCCTAAGAGGCATTGAACACCAAATTGACTTAGTGCCAGGAGCAAGCTTGCCTAACAAGCCTGCATATAGGACTAATCCCTTTGAAACCCAAGAACTGCAGAGACAGGTAGAGGAGTTAATGCAAAGAGGATATGTAAGGGAAAGCTTAAGTCCATGTGCAGTGCCTACCTTGCTTGTGCCTAAAAAGGATGGCACATGGAGGATGTGCATAGACAGCAGAAGTGTGAACAATATCACTGTGAAATATAGGTTTCCCATCCCTAGGATAGATGATCTATTAGATGAGCTACCTGGTTCACAATGGTTCAGCAAGGTAGACCTAAGGAGTGGGTATCATCAGATCAGAATGAGGGAAGGTGATGAGTGGAAGACTGCTTTTAAAACTAAGTATGGGTTGTATGAGTGGCTTGTGATGCCCTTTGGTTTAACAGGAGCCCCTAGCACATTCATGAGACTCATGAATGAAATTCTGAGACCATTCTTAGGCAAGTTTATAGTAGTCTATCTAGATGATATCCTCATATACAGCAAGGACTTGCCTGAGCACCTAGATCATTTGAAACAACTATTTGAGGTTTTAAGGAAGCAAAAACTATATGCAAAGTTGGAAAAATGTAGCTTTTTGCTGCCTGAGGTGAACTTCCTAGGGTACATTGTAGGCAAAGATGGGATCAAGGTGGATCCAAGTAAGGTCAAAGCAATACAGGACTGGCCTGCACCTACCACCCTTACTCAAGTCAGGTCATTTCATGGCTTGGCTTCATTTTATAGGAGATTCATAAAAAATTTTAGTAGTGTGATGGCACCTGTCACAGAGTGCACAAAGAAGGGAAAGTTTGAGTGGACCCCTGCTGCACAGAGAGCATTTGAGACCCTTAAGGACATGATGTGCAAGGCCCCTGTGCTTAAGCTTCCTGACTTCACCAAGCCCTTTGAGGTTGAGTGTGATGCTTGTGGAACAGGCATAGGAGCAGTACTTGTGCAAGAGGGAAGACCAATAGCATTCTTTAGTGAAAAACTTAATCAAAGTAGACTTAACTATTCAACCTATGATAAAGAGTTTTATGCTATCATTAGGGCTTTAGAACATTGGTCTCATTACCTTAGAATCCAAACATTTGTGTTGTATACAGACCATGAGTCCCTCAAACACATCAATGGCCAACATAAGTTGAGTAGTAGGCATGCAAGATGGGTAGAGTTCATGCAAACCTTTGATTTTTCAGCTAAATATAAGGCAGGCAAAACCAATGTGATAGCTGATGCCTTGAGCAGGAAATACAATTTGCTTGGCATTCTTAATGCAAAAATGTTAGGCTTTGAGTTAATCAAGGATCACTACCAACATTGCCCTGATTTTGCAGAAATTTACCAAGCCTGTCAATCTAGACCCCAAGGACTTTTTAGCATACAAGAGGGATTCCTGTTTAAAGGGAATCAGTTGTGTATACCTAAGATGCCTACGAGGACTTTATTAGTGCAGGAAGTACATGAAGGAAGTCTAGCAGGCCATTTTGGCATCCAGAAAACACTAGACATGCTGGCCAAACACTTCTATTGGCCTAGGATGCTTGGCACAGTAGGAAAGTACATTTTAAAGTGTGAAGTTTGTCTGAAAGCCAAAGTAACTTTTCATAGGGGGGAATATATACATCTACCAGTTCCACATAAACCATGGGAACATGTTAGCATGGATTTCATGATGGCTTTACCTAGGACAAGGAAAGGGAAGGACTCAATAATGGTTATAGTGGACAGATTCTCAAAAATGGCCCATTTCATACCTTGCACTAAAACAGATGATGCCCCTAACATAGCCAGTCTATACTTCACTGAGATCATAAGGCTACATGGAGTACCTAGGTCCATAGTTTCTGATAGAGACAGCAAATTTATGAGTTACTTTTGGAAAACCTTGTGGAAATTGCTAGGCACAAAATTGTTATTTAGGACTGCACACCATCCACAAACTGATGGACAGACTGAGGTTACCAACAGAACCTTGGGCACCTTACTGAGGGTGTTAGTTAATAAGAACCTAAGAGACTAGGACACTAAGCTATGCCATGCTGAATTTGCCTATAATAGTGCCCCTAGTCATGCCACTAAACATTCTCCGTTTGAGTGTGTTTATGGTACTAACCCTTTGATTCCCACAACACTAATTGATGTGCCTTACCATGACATGAATACAGGAGAATCAGTAGATATGATAGCAAGGATGAAAGGAATACATCAGCTTGTACATGATAACATTGAAGCAACAAATAAAAAGTACAAGGCCAAGGCAGACAAACACCTAAAACAAAGGGAAGACATCAAGGTTGGAGATTTAGTCTGGATTCATGTCAGGAAAGAGAGGTTCCCACACTTAAGGAAGAACAAGCTCATGCCAAGAGCCATAGGCCCCTTTCCAGTATTGAGGAAATTTGGAAATAATGCATATGAGGTCCAATTGCCTGAGGAATATAACATCTCACCCTTGTTCAACATAGGGGATTTGACCCTACATTCCACCACTAAAGAATTGGGGTCAATTCTTCCCCAAGAAGGGGGGGTTGAAACAAATGTTGTTTCAGATATTAGCATCCCTGAGCCAAGCCTAGAACATGAGCCAAGTCAAGAATCACAAGCATTAGTCAACAGAAAAAGTGAAAAGGAAAATCCATCATTTCAGCAGAGAATTTTCACCAAGATGGCTGCACCAAATTCTCTTGAGAAGGAAGGAGGGGAAGCCAACACTTGGGGCAACTCACAAAAAGGGTTAGCCAACTTTACCAACCAAGAACAGGACCTGAAGAGCCTTAAAACTCAAGTTAAGGCCCAAACAGACACAACTGCCAGGGGAGACAGGACAACTGAGGAGACTGTCTGGCAGCAGACCTGGAGCCATGACTGGAGAGCAATGGGAGGACATCTGGACCCAACCAAAGGAGGAAATGGAATCTCCCTACATGGACCTAAAAGCCAGGGGCCCAGGACCCTGTTGAGGATCAGCCCAGAAGGCCAGAGCCAAAGCTAAAGGAGGCCTGGTTCACTGAATATGATTGAGCAATTTGTAAATTTGACTAAGTGTCTGTTTTGTCTTTTTAAAGTGCATGTGCTAGTCATGTGAGGGGTTATTTTCAAGAAACCCTCCTAAATGACCATTATAGTAGTTAGAAGCCTATATATAGGCTCATTGTGTAATGTACAAACACACTTGATATTCAAAATAACAATTTAGAGGAATTTCAGAAATTTCTGTTTTTTTCTATCTTGAGGTTGTGTGTGCAACTTCATCTGAGGCTTTGAAGATCAAAGAGGCTGTGGAACAGGCTTTGATATTCAGAGTCATACATAAACAAAGGGAGGAAACTTTGTTTATGCATTAAGGAGGGGAATTTGGGAGCAGGAACCAAATTTCAGTCCAACTACTCATCAGAAATTCAAGAACCTGGTTCTTGAAACTGTTGACTACCAGCCCACCTATCTGTACTTGGTGAGGATTATTTTCAGACTCCTAAGACAAGCCAAAGGGTATTTCATAATCTTGGGAGTGCAAAGATTTAGGTTTCGCCATTGGCAGAACATAGTGCCAACTCAACAAGGCTGCAACATCTGAGTTAACAACCCCAGTTCACAACTGTTTCAGGACCATTCTTTGTTTCCAGGCTGGTCTTTAAGGCACCTAGGTGTGTCTGTATTAAGGCCTGTATTGAGGCTAGTCATCAACTAAAGCATCCATCAGTTCCATTGACAAACCATCAACACTTTCTTGCTTTGAATACGCATCAGCTAGCTTGTGAATGTTCAGCATGGTTTCAGCTTGAGTTGTAGCATCCTTGTTTGCTTTCTCCTGCACAGGTAAGGAAATTAGTGAGATAGGCAGTAAGGGGTTCACCCCATATACACATTCAAAGGGTGACAATTTTGTAGCCCAACTAGGACTTTTGTTGTAGGCAAACTCTGCATGACAAAGTTTGAGGTCCTAATCCTTCAAATTCTTTTTAATCAATGTCCTTAGGATTGAGCCTAGGGTCTTGTTAGTGACCTCTGTTTGCCCATCAGTTTGAGGGTGATGTGAGGTACTATACAACAACTTTGTGTCAAGCAGTCTCCATAGGGTGCTCCAAAAGGAGCTTAGGAATTTGCTATCCATGTCAGATACAATAGTTCTAGGGACCCCATGCAACCTAACAACTTCTGCAAAGTATAATTGGGCTATATGTTTAGCATCATCAACCTTATTGCATGCAATGAAGTGAGCCATTTTTGAAAATCTATCAACCACAACCATCACTGCATCTCTTCCTCTCTGTGTTCTAGGTAGGGCCACTATGAAGTCCATACTAATGTGTTCCCAAGGTTTTTGAGCAATAGGAAGGGGTTGGTATTCCCCCTTATGAAAAGTAATCTTTGCCTTGATGCATGCTTCACACCTCAAAACAACCTTTCCTACTGTTCCAAGCATCTTGGGCCAGTAGAAATGCTTGGCTAGCATATCCAATGTTTTTTGGATACCAAAGTGACCACCTAAAGTACCTTCATGAACCTCCTTTACTAAAGTCACCCTTAGGGGGGTCTTAGGTATGCACAGTCTGTTCTCCTTGAACAGAAAGCCCTACTGTATGTAAAAAGGGCCTTGGGGTTGGTCTTGGCACTGCTGATATAGGTCACTGAAGTCAGGGTCTAGGCTGTATTGCTCCTTGATCATATCAAACCCTAGGTCTTTGGCATCTAGTATGGCTAGTAGGTGTGTCCTTCTACTTAAGGCATCAGCAACTATGTTGGTCCTACCAGTCTTGTATTTGGCAACAAAATTGAAGCTTTGCATGAATTCCACCCACCTAGCATGTTTAGCACTAAGTTTGTTCTGTCCACTAAGGTGTTTTAAGGCCTCATGATCTGAGTGCAACACAAAAGGCTGACCTTTAAGGTAATGGGACCAGTGTTCTAGTGCCCTCACCATGGCATAGAATTCTTTGTCATAGGCTGAATAATTCACCCTACTTTTGTTCAGCTTCTCACTAAAGTAGGCTACTGGTTTACCCTCTTGCATCAATACTGCCCCAATCCCTGTGTTGCTAGCATCACACTCCACTTCAAATGGTTTGCTAAAGTAAGGTAGCCTAAGGATGGGGGGTTTGCACATGAGGTTTTTGATGCTTTCAAAGGCTGATTGAGCCTCCTTAGTCCAGGTGAACACTCCCTTCTTAGTGCAATCAGTTATAGGTGCCATGATGGTACTAAATCCCCTTATGAACCTTCTGTAGAAAGATGCTAACCCATGAAATGATCTCACTTGGGTAATGTTGGTGGGTGTAGGCCAAGTCCTGATGGCTTCTACCTTAGCTGGATCCACTTTCACTCCCTCCCTTCCTACAACAAATCCAAGGAAATATACTTCTTTGAGCAAGAAGGAGCATTTTTCTAATTTTCCAAATAGTTTTTGTTGTCTTAACACTTCAAATAGTTGCCTAAGATGATCTAAGTGTTCTGTGACTTCCTTACTGTATACCAATATGTCATCTAAGTATACCACTATGAACTTGCCTAGAAAAGGTCTAAGGACTTCATTCATTAGTCTCATAAATGTGCTAGGGGCACCAGTAAGTCCAAAGGGCATCACCAACCACTCATACAGCCCATACTTGGTCTTAAAGGCTGTTTTCCATTCATCCCCCTCCCTCATCCTTATCTGATGATAACCACTCCTTAGATCAATTTTACTGAACCATTGTGAGCCATCCAACTCATCTAACATGTCATCAATCCTAGGTATGGGGAACCTATATTTGATGGTGATGTTGTTTACACTTCTGCTGTCCACACACATCCTCCAAGTCCCATCTTTTTTTGGCACTAACAATGTAGGGACAGCACATGGACTCATGCTCTCTCTAACATAACCCCTATCCATCAACTCTTGGATTTGCTTCTGAAGCTCCTTAGTTTCCTCAGGGCTAGTTCTATAAGCAGGTTTATTAGGCAATGTGGACCCTGGTATGAGGTCAATTTGATGCTCAATCCCCCTAAGTGGTGGCAACCCTTGTGGTAACTCATCAGGGAAAACATCTGCATAACTCTCTAACAGTTTGGTTATCCTAGGGTCCAGGGGTGTATCCTCATTCCTAACTTCCTTATTAAACAGAAGGAAAGCTGGCTCTCCTTTCCTAACCATCTTATCTCCTACTTTCCTGCTTATCAAGACTAAGCTTGGCTTGGATTTTTGAGGTGGTATTGTTCTGTGAGGGGGCAGGGGCATTAGGTCTTTATGATGCGTATTCAAAGCAAGAAAGTATTGATAGTGTGTCAAGGAAATTGAGGGAGGCCTTAGGTGTTGACTAGCCCCAATACAGGTCCTAATACAGACACACCTAAGTGCCTTACAGACCAGCCTAGACACCAAGAATGGTTCTGTAACAGTTGAGAACTAGGGTTGTTAACTCAGATGTTGCAGCCTTGTTGTGTTGATCCTATGTTCTGCCAATGATGAAAACTCAATCTCTGCACTCCCAAGATTATGAAATACCCTTAGGCTTGCCTTAGAAGCCTGAAAATAGCCCTCACCAAGTACAGATAGGTGGGCTGGTAGTTAACAGTTTCAAGAACTAGGTTCTTGAAATTCTGATGAGTAGTTAGGCTGAAATTTGGTTCCTGCTCCCAAATTCCCTTCCTTAATGCATAAACAAAGTTTCCTCCCTTTGTTTATGTATGACTCTGAATATCAAAGCCTGTTCCACAGCCTCTCTGATCTTCAAAGCCCCAAATGAAGTTGCACACACAACCTTAAGATTGAAAAAAAAACAGAAATTTCTGAAATTCCTCTAAATTTGTATTGAATATCAAGTGTGTTTTTACATCACATAATGAGCCTATATATAGGTTTCTAAAACTCTACAACGGTCATTTAAGAGGGTTTCTTGAAAATACTTCCTCACATGACCAGCACATGTTTATTAAAAAGAACACAAAACAGACACTTAGTCAATATTTACAAAATGCTCATCCATAATCTGTGAACCAGGCCTCCTTTAGCTTTTGCTCTGGCCTTCTGGGTTGATCATCAGTAGGATCCTGGGCCCTTGGCTTTTAGGTCCATGTAGGGAGATTCCATTTCCTCCTTTGGTTGGGTCCAGATGTCCTCCCATTGCTCTCCAGTCATGGCTCCAGGTCTGCTGCCAGACAGTCTCCTCAGTTGTCCTGTCTCCCCTGGCAGTTGTGTCTGTTTGGGCCTTAACTTGAGTTTTAAGGCTCTTCAGGTCCTGTTCTTGGTTGGAAAAGTTGGCTAACTCTTTTTGTGAGTTGCCCCAAGTGTTGGCTTTCCCTCCTTCCCTCTCAAAAGAATTTGGTGCAGCCATCTTGGTGAAATTTCTCTGCTGAAATGATGGATTTTTCTTTTCACCTTTTCTGTTGACTAATGCTTGTGCTTCTTGACTTGTCTCATGTTCTAGGCTTGGCTCAGGGATGTTAATATCTGAAACAACATTTGTTTCAACCCCCCCTTCTTGGGGAAGAATTGACCCCAATTCTTCAGTGGTGGAATGTAGGGTCAAATCTCCTATGTTGAACAAGGGTGAGATGTTATATTCCTCAGGCAACTGGACCTCATATGCATTATTTCCAAATTTTCTCACTACTGGGAAGGGGCCTATGGCTCTTGGCATGAGCTTGTTCTTCCTTAAGTGTGGAAACCTTTCTTTTCTTACATGAATCCAGACTAAATCTCCAACCTTGATGTCTTCCCTTTGTTTTAGATGTTTGTCTGCCTTGGCCTTGTACTTTTTATTTGTTGCTTCAATGTTATCATGTACAAGCTGATGTATTCCTTTCATCCTTGCTATCATATCTACTGATTCTCCTGCATTCCTGTCATGGTAAGGCACATCAATCAGTTATTGGAATCAAAGGATTAGCACCATAAACACACTCAAATGGAGAATGTTTAGTGGCATGACTAGGGGCACTATTATAGGCAAATTCAGCATGACATAACTTAGTGTCCCGGTCTCTTAAGTTCTTATTAACTAGCACCCTCAGTAAGGTGCCCAAGGTTCTGTTGGTAACCTCAGTCTGTCCATCAGTTTGTGGATGGTGTGCAGTGCTAAATAACAATTTTGTGCCTAGCAACTTCCACAAGGTTTTCCAAAAATAACTCATAAATTTGCTGTCTCTATCAGAAACTATGGACCTAGGTACTCCATGTAGCCTTATGATCTCAGTGAAGTATAGACTGGCTATGTTAGGGGCATCATCTGTTTTAGTGCAAGGTATGAAATGAGCCATTTTTGAGAATCTGTCCACCACAACCATTATTGAGTCCTTCCCTTTCCTTGTCCTAGGTAGAGCCATCATGAAATCCATGCTAACATGTTCCCATGGCTTATGTGGAACTGGTAGAGGTATATATTCCCCTTTATGAAAAGTTACTTTGGCTTTCAGACACACTTCACACCTTAAAATGTATTTCCCTACTGTACCAAGCATCCTAGGCCAATAAAAGTGCTTGGCCAGCATGTCTAGTGTTTTCTGGATGCCAAATGGGCCTGCTAGACTTCCTTCATGTACTTCCTGCACTAATAAAGTCCTCATAGGCATCTTAGGTATACACAACTGATTTCCTTTAAACAGGAATCCTTCTTGTATGCTAAAAAGTCCTTGGGGTCTAGATTGACATGCTTGGTAAACCTCTGCAAAATCAGGACAATGTTGGTATTGCTCCTTGATTAACTCAAAGCCTAACATTTTTGCATTAAGGATGCCAAGCAAATTGTATTTCCTGCTTAAGGCATCAGCTATCACATTGGTTTTGCCTGCCTTATATTTAGCTGAAAAATCAAAGGTTTGCATGAACTCTACCCATCTTGCATGCCTACTACTCAACTTGTGTTGGCCATTAATATATTTGAGGGACTCATGATCAGTATACAACACAAATGGCTGGATTCTAAGGTAATGAGACCAATGTTCTAAAGCCCTAATGATAGCATAAAACTCCTTATCATAGGTTGAATAGTTCAATCTACTTTGATTCAGTTTTTCACTAAAGAATGCTATTGGTCTTCCCTCTTGCACAAGTACTGCTCCTATGCCTGTTCCACAAGCATCACATTCAACCTCAAAGGGCTTGGTGAAGTCAGGAAGCTTAAGCACAGGGGCCTTACACATCATGTCCTTAAGGGTCTCAAATGCTTTCTGTGCAGCAGGGGTCCACTCAAACCCTCCCTTCTTTGTGCACTCTATGACAGGTGCCATCACACTACTAAAATTTTTTATAAACCTTCTATAAAAGGAAGCCAAGCCATGAAATGATCTGACTTGAGTAAGGGTAGTAGGTGCAGGCCAGTCCTGTATTGCTTTGATCTTACTTGGATCCACTTTGATCCCATCTTTGCCTACAATGTAACCTAGGAAGTTCACTTCAGGCAGTAAAAAGCTACATTTTTCCAACTTTGCATATATTTTTTGCTTCCTTAGAACCTCAAATAGTTGCTGTAAATGATCTAAGTGATCAGGTAAGTCCTTGCTGTATATGAGGATATCATCTAGATAGACTACTATAAACTTGCCTAAGAATGGTCTCAGAATTTCATTCATGAGTCTCATGAATGTGCTAGGGGCTCCTGTCAAGCCAAAGGGCATCACAAGCCACTCATACCACCCATACTTAGTTTTAAAAGCAGTCTTCCACTCATCACCTTCCCTCATTCTGATCTGATGATACCCACTCCTTAGGTCCACCTTGCTGAACCATTGTGAACCAGCTAGCTCATCTAATAGGTCATCTATCCTAGGGATGGGAAACCTATATTTCACAGTGATATTGTTCACACTTCTGCTGTCTATGCACATCCTCCAGGTGCCATCTTTTTTAGGCACAAGCAAGGTAGGCACTGCACATGGACTTAAGCTTTCCCTTACATATCCTCTTTGCATTAACTCTTCTACCTGTCTCTGCAGTTCTTGGGTTTCAAAGGGATGCACCAAATGCTCCTACTCCAAGGTCAGCCAGCATGACTAACTCCCAACAAGGAAGGAAGGAACAGACAGATCCTGATTTTGTGCCTAACAGCAACTTGGCACTTGCACCAAATCATGAGGAATCAAGACCAGCATCAGATGAGGGCATGGATGGAACCCTTGAAGGGTTAACTAGGAGGTCTGGCAATCAAAAGTCTTTAAACCAACCCACAGACCAGGCCCATACACCTAACAAGCAAACAGATGCTAGGAACAGGACAACAGGCAGATCTGCTGACCAGCTGACCTTGGTGAATCTGCTGAGCTCAGACCTGACCACCTGGAACCCAATCAAGGCTGGGGATGTCATCTTTGCACATGGGCCTAGCTGCCAAGGGCCTAGAACCCTTCTGTATACTCATCTAGAAGCCTAGAAGTCAAGTCCTAGGTAGCCTAGTTAACAGCATATCAGAATAGCTGTTTTTGATAGTTTAAGTGTTAGGCTGTTTCTGTTTAAGTGGCACATGCCTAGGCACGTGAGTCCTAAGGCCCCTTGTTTGTGTCTTTGCAAGCCTATATAAAGGCCCTCATCATGTACAAAAAACTCACTTCTGATTTTTCTAAATACATTGCAACTTTGGTTCATTTGCTCAAATTCAAGTGTTCTTCATTTTTCTGTTTTTGAGAGATTGTGAGGCAATCTTCAAGAAAGGATTCATCCTTCTCCAAGATCAAGAGATCTCTGTGAGAAATGTGAGGGTTGAGCCTTTGCAATTCAGAAGGATTGTCTTAGGTTCCTCCCAAGGACAATCAGTCACCAAGACTGATTGGAACAAGCCAAGAACAAGCTTCTTGGTTCTGATTTTCAGTTTGTGAGCATTAGGAGACTTCCCCGTGTGTTTGAAGGCCAACAACCAAGCATTTTCCTCTCAAACTTGGTGCAAGGGATTAGTCCTATATGTAGGCTTGTTAGGCAAGCTTGCTCCTGGCACTAAGTCAATTTGGTGTTCAATGCCTCTTAGGGGTGGAAGTCCAGGGGGCAGGTCAGTGGGGAAAACATCCTCATATTGCTTAATTAAGGGTTCTACCTCAGGTGGTATGGGTGGGGACTCACTGGTCTCTTTGGTGAACAAGATGTAAACCACTCCATTTCCCTTAATCTCCTTTTCACAAACTCTTCTAGTGATCAGATGGGTGGGAGTCCTGCTTTCCTTGGGTGGAATAGCCTTAGTTGGGGGCAGAGGTACTAATTCCTTCTTTTTCCCATTATGTGTCAAGGTGTATGTGTTGGTGTAACCATTATGGATGGTTCTCCTGTCATATTGCCAAGGCCTACCCAAAAGTAGATGGCAAGCATCCATATTGAGCACATCACACAGAACCTGATCAGTGTAGGTGCCTAAGGTGAGGTTGACTAAGCACTGTCTCTTAACCAATCCACTAGCCTTCTCATCTAACCACCTTAGTTTGTAGGGATGGGGGTGGGGTCTAGTCTTAAGTTGCAACCTATTGACTAAGTCTTGGCTAATGCAGTTTGACTCACTACCTCCATCAATAATGAGGTCACACAGTTCCCCCTCTATCCTACACTTAGTCTGAAATAGATTTTCCCTTTGGTCTGACTTAGGAGGCTTAGTAGTGGTGTGAAAACTTCTCCTAACTATGAAATTAAAGTGTCCCCCTTCCTCAGGTTCTATTCTCTCAGGATCTTCCTCCTCTGATTCACTATTCTCCCCCTCAAAAGCTTGCAAAGTCCCATCCTCCCCCACTATATAGGTGCCATCAGGGTCCTCTCTATTGGTTTGAGGCCACACCTCTTCCTCCTTACCATTTCTGGATACCAAGATTACCTTTGGCCTGGTATCTTGCTTGATTTCATCCCATTCCTGCATGGTAAAGGCTCTAGCATTAGGGCAGTCCCTCTTATAATGGCCTCTGCCATTGCACTTAAAGCAAACCACTTCCTTAGGGTCTTTAGTAGGTGTAGGCTGTTTGGGATATGTATCCTTTGTTGTTGACATTTGGGTGTCCTTCTTTGGCATATTAGTGTTCACTGTGCTCCTAGGTGTATAGATCCTACTGGTCTTAGGATAAGTATGGTTAGGATGTCCCTTCTTCCTATTCTTTTCTATTTCTAAGGCCAAGTGCCCTACTGAGTGAATGGTCAGATCAGGGGTAAAGATCACCTTCCTCCTAATTTCCTCCCTTAGCCCTGCTATGAACCTTCCTACCCTCATGTCTTCTGGTTCATTAAGGTCACAAAGCACACTCAGTCTTTCCCATTCTTGAATGTAGTCCTGCACAGACTTGTTCCCTTGGGTCAGGATACTAAACTGCACATATAGTTGCTGTTTGTAAGTAGAAGGCACATATTTTCTTCTCAAATGTTTTTTAAGTTTAGGCCAGGAATCTATCCTAGGTCTACCCTCTCTTACTCTCTGCCTTTGCACCCCCTCTAGCCATGTTGATGCTAGTTTGATCATTTTCACCTTGGCTAGTTTAAACTGCCTCTCTGGTGGGGTCTCTTGAAATTCAAAGTATTGGTCAATCCTTTCTTCCCACTCTAGGTAGTGACTAGGACTGTGAGTGTGTCCATCAAATTCAGGGATGTCCACCCTAATGGTTCTGTCTTCATAGGGTCTAGGGTTGGGCATAGGTCTGTCTTGCTGAGGATGGGGTCCTAACCCTACATGGTTCAAGCCTTGGACCAGCCTTTCAACTGTAGCCTCTAGGGCCTCAAATCTACCCTCCCAATCCATATTGTTGGTCTAACAAAGATGATGATTAACCAGCAAACACAGAAACAGAAACAGGCCTTACAAGAAAAGATTTCAAGATTTTGAAATTGTAGTGCACTATGTGTGTTTTCTGTTTCTTGGGGTGTTATTGAATGAACTGACACAAAATGAAAGAGTTTAAGAAAGATTATACATCCCTTTGGAGATACAAACTGGTTTTGAAGCTGTAAACCAACTCTTGACTCCTTTAAGGTAGATTGAGTCCCAAATTTGCAGGCACAGGACACTTTGCAGCCTCTTCTTGATTTCTGTTCTTGAATGCTCCTTGCCCTCTTCGAAACAGGGCTCTAATACCAAGTTGATGCGTATTCAAAGCAAGAAAGTATTGATAGTGTGTCAAGGAAACTGAGGGAGGCCTTAGGTGTTGACTAGCCCCAATACAGGTCCTAATACAGACACACCTAAGTGCCTTACAGACCAGCCTAGACACCAAGAATGGTTCTGTAACAGTTGAGAACTGGGGTTGTTAACTCAGATGTTGCAGCCTTGTTGTGTTGATCCTATGTTCTGCCAATGATGAAAACTCAATCTCTGCACTCCCAAGATTATGAAATACCCTTAGGCTTGCCTTAGAAGCCTGAAAATAGCCCTCACCAAGTACAGATAGGTGGGCTGGTAGTTAACAGTTTCAAGAACTAGGTTCTTGAAATTCTGATGAGTAGTTGGGCTGAAATTTGGTTCCTGCTCCCAAATTCCCTTCCTTAATGCATAAACAAAGTTTCCTCCCTTTGTTTATGTATGACTCTGAATATCAAAGCGTGTTCCACAACCTCTCTGATCTTCAAAGCCCCAAATGAAGTTGCACACACAACCTTAAGATTGAAAAAAAACAGAAATTTCTGAAATTCCTCTAAATTTGTATTGAATATCAAGTGTGTTTTTACATCACATAATGAGCCTATATATAGGTTTCTAAAACTCTACAACGGTCATTTAAGAGGGTTTCTTGAAAATACTTCCTCACATGACCAGCACATGTTTATTAAAAAGAACACAAAACAGACACTTAGTCAATATTTACAAAATGCTCATCCATAATCTGTGAACCAGGCCTCCTTTAGCTTTGGCTCTGGCCTTCTGGGTTGATCATCAGTAGGGTCCTAGGCCCTTGGCTTTTAGGTCCATGTAGGGAGATTCCATTTCCTCCTTTGGTTGGGTCCAGATGTCCTCCCATTGCTCTCCAGTCATGGCTCCAGGTCTGCTGCCAGACAGTCTCCTCAGTTGTCCTGTCTCCCCTGGCAGTTGTGTCTGTTTGGGCCTTAACTTGAGTTTTAAGGCTCTTCAGGTCCTGTTCTTGGTTGGAAAAGTTGGCTAACTCTTTTTGTGAGTTGCCCCAAGTGTTGGCTTTCCCTCCTTCCCTCTCAAAAGAATTTGGTGCACTTGGTGAAATTTCTCTGCTGAAATGATGGATTTTTCTTTTCACCTTTTCTGTTGACTAATGCTTGTGCTTCTTGACTTGGCTCATGTTCTAGGCTTGGCTCAGGGATGTTAATATCTGAAACAACATTTGTTTCACTTTTAGCTTTCCCTCATGTCTAAGGGTATACACATTGGTGTAACCATTGTGGATGGTCTTTCTATCATGCTGCCAAGGTCTTCCAAGTAAGATATGGCATGCTGACATATCCAACACATCACAAAGCACCTTATCAGTGTAAGAACCTATAGCAAATTGAACTAGGCATCTCTTCTTGACATAACCACTGGCCTTATTATCCAACCATTTCAATTTGTAAGGGTGAGGATGGTTCTTGGTCTCTAATCCTAAAGTGTGTACTAAATCTTTGCTCACACAGTTGGATTCACTGCCTCCATCTATGATCAAATCACAAATCTGATCCTTCACCTTACATTTGGTTTGAAATATGTTCTCTCTTTGGTCATTAGGCTTGACCTTAGGTGTAGCATGGAAGTTTCTCCTAATCAACATGTTCTGTCTCTCATATTCAGGATATACCTCCTCTCTATCTTCATCTTCCTCATCATGGTCAGAATCCTCCAAAGGTTCTACTTCCCCATCTTCCCCTATGACATAGGTTCCATCAGGGTCATCCTCCTTTGTGCAAGGTCCTACCATCTCTTCCCTTCCATTCCTGCTCACTAGCATGGACTTAGGTCTGCTGGTTTCCCTAATCACATTCCATTCCTGTATTGTGAAGGCCTTAGCATTAGGAAACTCACTCTTGATGTGGCCATGCCCATGGCATTTGAAACAAACCACTCCCTTAGGGTCCTTAGTCTCCTTGTTCCTAAACTGAGTCTGAGGGGGTTGATTCCTAACAGGTCCAGAGCTTGATGCCTGTTGGTTAGTGCTGGCAGGAGTTGGTGTGACTCTGTTGGTGTTAGGTTTGTAGGGCCTGTTGTATGTGCCACTATTACTGGTCTTTTTCTTGGAATATTTTTCCAAGGTTAGGGCTGTACTGCAGGCTAGGCTAAAAGTGAGGTTAGGCATGATTTCTAATTTTTTTTCCTTAGGTCTTCTTTTAGTCCACCTACAAATTTGCCAACCATCATCTCTTCTGTTTCATTGGTGTCACACATCACAGCTAATTTCTCCCACTCCTGTATATAATCAGAGACTGACTTGTTGTCCTGTCTCAGGGTCCCCCACTGCATATAAAATTGCTGTTTAAAATTCCTAGGGACATACTTCCTTCTTAGATGTTTTTTAAGCTTTTCCCAAGTACTCAGTCTCTCCCTATCCTCCCTCCTTCTTTGCTTCTGCACTCCCTCAAGCCAACCAGCAGCAAGTTTGGTGAGTTTGATCTTGGCAAGCTTGAACTGTTGTTCAGGGGGTGTGTCCTTAAACTCAAAGTATCTCTCAAGATTAGCCTCCCAATCAAAATAGGTCTCTGGATTATGACTGTGCCCATCAAATTCAGGGAGGTCCAGCCTAAGGGTCTTGTCTTCTGTGATTCTGGGAGCTTGGTGTGGTGGTGGTGTCCTCTCCTCATTCTCTCTAGTGTGATTAGCCACAGTGATGGCCAATTGTTGCACAATATCAGTGAGGAAATTAAATTTCTCCTCAAGGTCCATATTCTGAGCCATGGTCAAGGGTGGAATGTGCACAAACCTGATATAGACTCTTTTCTCAAGAAAACAAAGACAGAGAAAAAGAAATAAAAACAAATGTATCAAAACAATAAGCCTTTATGTTAGTTCAACACTGAAACAAGATTCAAATATCACAGCAAGGGTTTGGGATCAAAACAGAATACAAGAAGTGGTTTCTTGACTTCTGAATTTTCTTCACCTGGAACTGAATGGAGTTTTTATGAAGAAAATTTAGATTAACTGAGATTATACCACCTTCCTTTCAGAGATTTAGGTAGAAGGTTACCTGTTCTTTTGAATGAAACACCAAATCCAGATGCAACTTCAGATGCACCTTAAGTCAGAATTTCTTACCAGAAAGTGCTGATGTTGTTTTGTCTTCAAACAGCCACTGGTTGTTCTTCCTCTTTGGTTAATGTTTAGCCACCGTGGCTCTGATACCAAGTTGCACCAAATATGGGAGGAAGTCAGCAACACAACCCAGGCTTATGCAAATCCACTGATGATTTAGCCAATCCTTGAAAATCAGAACCAAGAACTAGGTTCTTGGGGTGTTCCCGCCAATCTTTGAGGACTGACTGTCCTTGGATAAGACCTTAGACAACCCCTAGAGTTGTAGGCCTAACCCTCACACTTCTCCCTTAAGATCCTTGATCTTTAGAGAAGGATGACTTCCTTCTTGAAAATGATTGCCTCACAATCACTCAAAAATAGAAAAAACACAAATGCACACTAAGCAAATGAAAGAAGAAAAACTTGTATAAATCTGAAAAAATGAATGATGTTTCTGATCTTCCTAACAACCCCTATATATAGGTTTCTAAATGGAAGGAAATAAGCCTCATCTAGGCTTTATAAAGGCACGTGACTCACATGCTCTAGTTTATTACAAAACAGAAAAGAGACTAAGTATTAGAATTAGGCCACAGGCCAGTTTTCAGAAATCTGTAAACCAGGCCACCTTGTGCTGGTTCTCTAGGCTTCTAGGGATATGACCAGGAGGGTTCTTGGGCCTTGATAGCTGGGTCCATGTACAGAGATGCCATTCTTGGCCTGCTCCAGGTCTAGGGTTGAAACAAATGTTGTTTCAGATATTAGCATCCCTGAGCCAAGCCTAGAACATGAGCCAAGTCAAGAATCACAAGCATTAGTCAACAGAAAAAGTGAAAAGGAAAATCCATCATTTCAGCAGAGAATTTTCACCAAGATGGCTGCACCAAATTCTCTTGAGAAGGAAGGAGGGGAAGCCAACACTTGGGGCAACTCACAAAAAGGGTTAGCCAACTTTACCAACCAAGAACAGGACCTGAAGAGCCTTAAAACTCAAGTTAAGGCCCAAACAGACACAACTGCCAGGGGAGACAGGACAACTGAGGAGACTGTCTGGCAGCAGACCTGGAGCCATGACTGGAGAGCAATGGGAGGACATCTGGACCCAACCAAAGGAGGAAATAGAATCTCCAAAGGGAGGAAACTTTGTTTATGCATTAAGGAGGGGAATTTGGGAGCAGGAACCAAATTTCAGTCCAACTACTCATCAGAAATTCAAGAACCTGGTTCTTGAAACTGTTGACTACCAGCCCACCTATCTGTACTTGGTGAGGATTATTTTCAGAATCCTAAGACAAGCCAAAGGGTATTTCATAATCTTGGGAGTGCAGAGATTTAGGTTTCACCATTGGCAGAACATAGTGCCAACTCAACAAGGCTGCAATATCTGAGTTAACAACCCCAGTTCACAACTGTTTCAGGACCATTCTTCGTTTCCAGGCTGGTCTTTAAGGCACCTAGGTGTGTCTGTATTAAGGCCTGTATTGAGGCTAGTCATCAACTAAAGCATCCATCAGTTCCATTGACAAACCATCAATACTTTCATGCTTAAATACCCATCAAGGGTGCTCTGGTCTGTGCTCAGCAAGTTGACCAAGGTCAGCTGGTCACCAGTTTGCTCAGTTGTCATGTCTCCTGTGGCAGTCAAGTTACTTGGGGCCCTAACTTGCTCATTTGGGCTTTCCAAGCTCTTCTCTTGGTCTGGATAGTTGACTAACCCTTCCCTCATTCCATTTCTAGTCTTGGAATCCTCTCCCATGCTCCCACCAAGATTTGGTGCAAACATCTTGCTGAAAATAACTGTCTGATTATGAGGATTTGGTATTTTCAGCCTTGGGCTATCTTGGCTTCTTTTCTTGGCTTTGGGGCTGTCTTTATATGTTCTTGGGCCTGTCTTGATACTTGGATGTGCCTTCTTAGGTGGCTCAAGGCTTTCTTTCAATGTTGAAGCAAGTGGTAAAGCAGATGTGGAACTGCTAAGCTTCTTTAGTTCTGAGGCCTCTGTCTGAGCTTGGTCTTCACTTGTGGAGAGTTGAGTTGAAGGTCCTGAACTTGGTTCACATGTGCATACCTATTTGTCTTAAAGGCATAGTTATTAATTAGTTATTACCTCATGGCAGGAACCAAGAGGAAATCGGGGAAGGAATGGATCCCCAAGCCCAGCTGAATATCTTAACAGAGCAACTTAGAGTCATACAAGAGACCAATGCTCAATTAGTTCAGCTTATAGCCAACCAACATGCTAGTGTGGATGACGAGACTAAGTTCTACAAAAGGCTTGCTACACACAGGCCTAAGACCTACAATGGTGCTACACATCCAGTTGTCCTTGAAGATTGGATCAATGAAACTGAGAAAATTCTTGAGGTGGTGAATTGCCCAGAAAATATGAAGGTTAAACTTGCAGCATTCTATTTAGTGGGACCTGCAGAGCTTTGGTGGAGAGCCCTAAAGGGTGTCTCGTCTGCCTCCACATCTGCTGGTGGAGCAGCACAACCCACAAGTTGGAGATGGGAAGATTTCTTGAAGAAATTAAGGTAGAAGTTCTACCCAGCAGCTCTACAGAGACAAAAAGAATCAGAATTTCTTTATTTGAGGCAACATTCGCTTAGCGTTACTGAATATGCTAACAAATTCTTGGAGTTGGCTCGATTTGCTCCAGACTATGTGCTTGATGAGAAGAAAAAGATGAATCGTTTCTACAATGGTCTCAACTTCAGCTACCAAAAGTTGATGGGCCAATATGAGTCTTTTCAGGCTATGTATGAACATGCTGTGGAGAAAGAAATGGTATGCAACAGAGAGGAAGATATGAGGAAAAAGAGATCGGGTGGAGACCAGGGAGGTCAGAGCAAGAAGCCCAGAGCTGAGGGAAACTTCAAAGGGAATCAAAACCAAAACCCCAGAAACTTCCAGAACCAAAACCGCTTCAGCAGCAACAAAAACCCGCAAAACTCCAACCCGTTAAAAAGGCAATTGTGCGACAGATGCAAGAAATGGCACTCAAAGGGAGTCAACTGTGAGGGTAAAGCTGTGTGTCTGAATTGTGGGAAACCAGGTCATTTAGCTCGAGATTGTTGGGGCAAGAATCGGGGAAACCCCGGGAATGGTGGAGCACGTTACTCAGGAAATCAGGGGAACTAGCGTAACAACTCTCAGCTCCGCCTTGAATATAAAGGCGGCAATAGAGCCTCATCTTCTGGAGGCCAAGGGAACCAGCGCCCGTGAGTAGGAAAATTCTTTGCCATTACTGCAGCTGGGGAGCCTAACACCTTGGTTCCTAAAACAGAAGGTAAAGTCATTTCCGGATTACTGTTATTGCTTGGTAAGTCCGCCCGAGTCTTATTTGATTCCGGGGCCGACAAGTCTTATGTTTCTAAGTCATTTGTAAGATCCTTGAACTGTTCTGTTAATGTATGCCCTATAATGCATAGAGTTGATTTACCTGATGGATCAACGGTATCATGTAATACAAAGTTGATTGCTTGCCCATTAGTGATCCAGGGTAAGGAGTTCCATGTATACCTGATTGTATTTGACTTAATAGGGTTTGATGTTATTTTGGGAATGGACTGGCTAGGTAAACACCGGGCAGTGATTGAGTGCTATGAGAGGAATGTAAAGATTGGGAACAATCCAGGGGATCGAGTAGCTTTTAGTGATGGGACCATACCTAATATTGAGCCAGAGATGATCGAGAAGCTTACTACCTTTCCAAAGGGAGGTGGGGAAGCCTATGTCTACCACATGAGCGAATCAACATACAAGGAGGTCGACTTAAGCCATATCTTGATAGTGCGAGAATTTTTTGACGTATTCCCCGATGATCTACCTGGGTTACCTCCAAAGAGCGAGATTGATTTTCATATTGACTTAGTTCCAGGGTCAAGCCCGATATTAAAGGCACCGTATAGAATGGCACCACTTGAGTTGACTGAACTAAAAACCCAACTCGAGGAGTTACAAGACAAAGGGTTTATTAGACCAAGTGTATCACCATGGGGAGCTCCAGTGTTGTTTGTAAAGAAGAAAGATGGGTCTTTGAGGCTATGTATTGACTATCGGGAGCTGAATAAAATCACAATCAAGAACAAGTACCCACTTCCTAGAATTGATGATCTATTTGACCAGTTGAAGGGAGCCGGAGTTTTCTCTAAAATTGACCTGAGATCTGGTTACCATCAGTTGAGGATAGCGGAAGAAGACATCCCTAAAACTGCTTTTCGCACCAGGTATGGGCACTATGAGTTTAGAGTGATGCCATTCGGGTTAACCAATGCCCCTGCAGCATTCATGGACTTGATGAATCGAACATTCCACGATTATCTTGATAAGTTTGTAGTGGTTTTCATTGATGATATCTTGGTGTACTCTAAGAACGAGAAAGATCATGAGGAGCACTTAATATTGGTATTGACACGATTGAGGGAAAGAAGCTTTTATGGGAAGTTAAGCAAATGTGAATTCTGGTTGGATCGAGTTGTCTTTTTAGGTCATGTAATCTCAAAAGATGGCATAATAGTGGACCCCGAGAAGATAAAGACTATCATTGATTGGCCAGCACCGACTAGTGTAACTGAGGTTAGAAGCTTTATGGGTTTGGCAGGTTATTACCGAAGATATGTTGATGGGTTTTCTAAGATTGCACTACCGATCACCAGTTTGGTCCGAAAGAATACCAAGTTTGTGTGGTCACAAAAGTGCGAAGATGCTTTCCTAGAATTGAAGAAGAGGTTGACAACGGCTCCAGTGCTAGTATTGCTTGAGGATGGAAAAGAGTTCACGGTATACAGTGATGCATCTTTAGAAGGCTTGGGTTGTGTACTCATGCAAGAGGGGAAGGTGATTGCCTACGCATCGAGACAATTGAGGCCGAATGAGAAGAACTACCCGGTGCACGATTTGGAATTAGCAGGAGTTATATTTGCCTTAAAAATTTGGAGGCATTATCTCTACGGCACTACTTGCAAGATCTACACCGATCACAAGAGTTTAACTTATCTATTTACACAGAAGGAGCTTAACATGAGGCAGAGAAGGTGGCTAGAATTGATGAAAGATTATGACCTCACTTTGGAGTATCATCCCGGAAAAGCAAACCGTGTAGCAGACGCCTTAAGCCGAAAACCGAGGATGGTCATTAATGGACTAATTTCAGTACCCTATGAGATCTATAAGGAGATAGAGGAGCTAGAATTGATTGTAGTTAAGAAGGGATCATATGACAGTGTTCTCAATGCTATGAGTACAACGTCGAGTCTACATGAGGAGATACGTGAGCTACAACAGTATGATGACTTCTTGTCCGAGTTGAAGATTGGTATTGAAAAGGGTGTGGTTAAAGACTTCAGCATTGCTAAAGATGGGAGCATTCATCTAGAGGGAAGGTTATGCGTGCCCCGAGATCCTGAATTGATAGAGAAAATACTCAAGGAGGCACATTCGACTATGTATTCTGTCCACCCAGGACGGGATAAGATGCTAGCGGATCTTAAACAATACTTTTGGTGGATGAACATGAAGAAGGATGTCGAGGATTTCATAACTCGATGTCTAGTATGTCAGCAAGTCAAAATTGACCATCAGCGCACTCCAGGGGAATTGCAACCACTTCCTGTGCCTGAGTGGAAGTGGGAATCAGTGAGTATGGACTTTGTTGTGGGATTGCCACGTTCGAGAAGGGGAAATGATTCTATTTGGGTGATTGTTGATCGACTCACTAAGACTGCCAGATTTATTCCTGCTAAAGTAACTTGGATAGCAAAACAATTAGCCGATGCTTATGTGAAAGAAGTACTTAGACTACATGGTGTACCGAAGACAATAGTTTCAGATCGGGATACAAAATTTGTAGCTCGTATTTGGAATGAGCTACAAAGGGCATTCGGCACTACCCTTAATTACAGCACCGCTTTTCACCCAGCTACAGATGGGCAGAGAGAGAGAGGACCATCCAGACTCTAAAGGATATGCTTCGGGCATGTGCCCTTGATTTCCAGTGTTCGTGGGAGGACATCTTACCCTTGGTAGAATTCTCTTACAACAATAGTTACCAGAGTAGTATTGGTATGGCTCCGTATGAGGCCTTGTATGGCCAAAGGTGTAAGACACCGCTTTGTTGGGATACCGGGAGGCCCGGCGTGGTTGTTGGACCAGAGATGATAAGAGAGACCGCAGAACAAGTCAGAATCATTAGAGATCGAATGAAGGCTGCCCAAGATCGACAGAAATCCTATGCAGATCGTAGGAGGAGGAAACTTGAGTTCCAAGTCGGTGAGATTGTGTTCCTTAAAGTCTCGCCAACGAAGGGAGTCAAGAGGTTCGGAATACAAGGGAAGCTTGATCCTCGGTACATTGGACCCTATAAGATAGACTCTTGGAATAAACTGAAGAAACATCTTAGGAGAAAGTATGTCCCACCAAATTACAAGCAGCAACTATCTGTTAAATGGAATACTTTAGCCCAGGGAAACAAAATAGTAGCACAATACATCCAGGATTGGGAGAAATTGGCTGTTCAATGTGATACCTCAGATTCTGAGGAAATGAGGGTAGAGAAATTTCTGGCTGGTTTAAGGGAAGATTTGAGAATAAAGATTGCTCTAGTGCCTAACTTGACTGTAGCCTTGGCAGGGAATCATGCCTTATTATTGGAACAACACTCCAAGAAGAAACCTACTTATGGTATAGGCCACACTTACTCTAAGGGGAGTCAGAACTCAGCAACTAGACCAATTCAGGCTACACCTCACATTAGGAACAGCACCAGCATAGAAAGCAAGGGAAAGGGGGTCACACCTAACAAAAATGTGGTCTGTTTTAAGTGTCATGGGACAGGACATTACAAAAATGACTGCCCAAACAACAGGGCTTTCACCCTACAGGAATGGAATGAGATTAGAGATAGGGACAAACCAAGGACTGCCCTTGGTGAGTTCTAGTTGTCCCCAGTCTTCTCCCAGTAAGTGCACCAAGGTCTGCTGCTCATCAGTTTTCTCTGGTGTCATGTCTCCTGTGGCAGGCTTGTCTGTTTGGGCTTGAACTAACTTATTTGGCCTTTCCAAGGGCTCTTGTTGATTGGTATTGCATGCTAACCCCTTGCTGGTTCCATCCCAGGTCTTGTGGGTCATGGTCTTGTTCTCAAGAGGATTTGGTGCAGATGAATAGGTCCAATTTTCCTGCTGATCATCAGTATTTGTCTCTTCCTGTTTTTGATGACCCTTGGTGGTTGTTATATGACTATTGGGGCTTGGTTCATGTGTGTTTAGCCTTGAACCATCCTCACATGGTTCAACTCCCCCTTCTTTGAAAGAATTGCCCTCAATTCTTCATGGCTTTCATAGGGTACCAAGTCTCCTACATTGAAAGTGTCAGAGATTTGATACTCATCAGGGAGGTCTATCTTGTATGCATTAGGGCCTATCTTCTCTGTGATTTTGAACGGTCCAATGGCTCTAGGCATTAGTTTGTTCTTTCTCAGGTTTGGGAACCTGGACTTCCTCAGGTGAATCCACACATAGTCTCCAGCTTCCAGTGCTTTTCTAGCTCTCCTGCCTTGATTTGCTTTCTGCTTGTATCTTTCATTGGCCTTGAGTAGGTTCTCCTGGATGGTTTTGTGGAGTTTCATCATGTCCTTTTCTGATTCCTCAGCATCTTTACTTGCTTTGTCCTGAAATTTAGAACAAGTTAATGAAATAGGCAGTAATGGGTTGGTGCCATACACACATTCAAAAGGAGTGTGTTTAGTGCTGTAACCAGGGCTTCTATTATAGGCAAATTCTGCCTGGCACAGCTTAAGATCCCAGTCTCTAAGGTTTTTCCCTACTAAAGCTCTTAGGATGGCCCCCAAAGTTTTGTTGGTCACTTCAGTTTGACCATTTGTTTGTGGATGATGTGCTGTACTAAACAATAGTTTTGTACCTAGCATTTTCCACAGGGTAGTCCAAAAACAGCTAAGGAACTTACTATCCCTATCAGATACAATGGTCTTAGGGATCCCATGTAGCCTCACAATTTCAGCAAAATACAACCTGGCTACATGCTTGGCATCATCCACCTTGTTACAAGCAATGAAGTGTGCCATTTTTTAGAATCTGTCAACCACAACCATGATAGAGTCCCTTCCCCTTTGGGTCCTTGGTAAGGCAACAATAAAGTCCATGCTTAGGTGCTCCCAAGGTTTCTCAGCTACTGGTAAAGGAATGTACTCCCCCTTATGAAAAGTGATCTTAGCCTTAATGCATGCTTCACACCTAAGTATGTATTTCCTTATAGTTCCCAACATTTTTGGCCAAAAGAAGTGCTGACCTACCATGTCTAGGGTCTTTTGTATCCCAAAATGCCCCCCCTAAGCTCCTGATACAAATGTGGTTGTATCAAATGGAGACAACCAAACAAGCCAAGGAAGTCAAAATAATCCCAAAAACATCAAAAAGAGCAGCAGCTCAAATATGACGACCAGGGCACCTTGGTGGACTTGTACAGACCATACCTAAGCGTATTTTGGGACACCAAGGGTAGATTTGGAATCTCTGCACTTGGAACTTGCTATCAGGACCAAAGAACTTCAAATACAATCATGGAAAAGGCTCGAGAATTGGTGCTGAAGGTCGCCTGTTTGGAAGATTTCTGATTTTTATGTTATAGTGTATTTTTCTGATTTTTTGTGTCTTTTAAACGTGCACATGTAAGGCATGTGATTTTTTTAACATTTTCCTTATGTGTAACAAGCCTATATATAGGCATAGGCACCCTTATAATTGATAGTTCAGATTTTGTTAATAACATTCAAACACAAAGTGTTTTTTTAGGAAGTATTGTGTGTGCAATTCTTCTACAAGATTGTGGAGTTTAAGGAGTTGTGGAACAATCCTTAATCTCTAGAATCTCACACAAACCAAGGGGAGGAAACCTTGGGTTGTGCATAGGCTAAGAGGATTGGGAGAAGGAACCAAGACCCTTAGTCATATCCATCCACAACAATCAACCAAGAATCAGATTCTTGGGTTGTTTGTGATCAACAGGGGCTGTTTTGGCCCTTCCCTAGAGTTGTACATCGTGTTTCAAGCCCATTGAAGGACTCCATCTTCATCTATGCAATCTAGTGGATCTATCTTGCCTGAGATTCGCATCAAATTGGTATCAGAGCAAGGGACACGAAGAGGGCAAGGTACGCATAGAAGAAAAAATACAAAAAAATTGAAGTGTAAAATTTCAGATTCCTGTCAGTTTTGGGGTCTGAAGTTTGATCAATTTGGAAGCGTTTTTGTGGGAGTTTTGGAAAACTGTTTTTACCCAATAATATTCATGGTGTTAGGGAAATGTGGGCTTTGGAATTAATGGATTTGGTGAAGTAGGAAAGGAGATATCGATTTTTCTTTGCCGGCTGCCAGAATCAAGCCATTCTCTGTACCTTGGTGAGTTTCCTTCGAAAACCCATCAAGAACCTTTACTTTGACCTTCATTTTTTACCACATTATCAATAAGTATCCCATAGTCATTAAGACACATCATTTTTGCATTTTTTTCATACGTTTTATTTGTTTCTTTAAAGACCCATTCATTGGTGTGTTTGCAAAGTACAGGATAACTGAATTTTTCTTTGGTCTTCTGTATTTTGTCTTTTATTCCATCATTTTGGAGTCTTTTCCATTGTTTCTTTTTTTCAAATTTATTCATTTTGAGTCTAGTTTTTTATGAGTCATTTTGTGCAATCAGTGGAGTTATAGAAAAAAAGATGCGTAGGTGTTTTTGACCAAAGGTCACTGACAGAATTCAGATTGTATGTGTGTTGAAAGAAATTGCATTGTGATTAAACCACACAGTATTTTTTGGTTTTTTCAATTAGAGAAATTGGTAGACATCTTGGAGTACATTTTCACCAAATTTCATTAGTAGTAAAGGTCGTTTGGTAGGGTTCACAGTAGCAAAAGTGATACACACAGTTTCTGAAATTTGTTGTGTGCACTTGGAGAAATTCTGATTTTCTGATTTTCTGATTTTTTTTTGGTTGCACAAATTTTCTTTTATTTTCTTTCCTTTCTTTTTACCTTTTTGAGTCTTAGAATATGGAGTCATCCATGGGCCTAGATGCAAGAATTAATAAACTTGTGCTTAAGGTTGATGAGATGTTGTATGCTATGGATAAATCTCATCTAAAGTCATTGAAGCTTAAGGAGGAAAACCTTAGAAGGTTGGAACTAACTTGTATTCAAAGGTATGATTGGGATATGTATAAGCACTATTCCAAACAGTTAGGCCATGTTTTGATGCAGGGGCTTAAAACCCAGAGCAATGTGCACCTTCATGAAAAGAAGAAGAGATTTCAACAAAGATTAGAAAAGAAACACATTGACTCATTGGTGATTATTCATGAATATGAGCCTTATGCTAGTCCACCTAGGATCAAAGTGGAGATCATTCCCAAGCATGATGAGGAACAAACATCATTGGCTCCTCCTCATGTTGATATTCAAGAATCAAATGTTGAAAATGCTTGTGAAATTCAAGAATCAGAGGATTATGTATCTGTAGATGCACCTTGTGATGAGATGGTTGAAGCACTTGAAGAAGTGGTTGAAATATCTTGTATTAAGGGCATTGAAGAGAGTAAAGAGGGTATTGATACAATTGTCATAGAGGAGGATGTTGATTCTAACAAAGAGTGCATGAAAGTAGATATTGATCCAAGAATAGGGGTTGACTTGCACATTGAACAAGCTAGCAAGCATGAGTATGTTAAGGGGGATTTTTGGCCAAGAAAATCACCTTAATTGGAGCGTGTTTACGTGAGTAAATTTGTTGAAATTAATCCCACAAAGATTCGAGGAAGAGTTTGTGCCAAGAAGGGAAAAATGCAACAAGTAAGTTGGAGTGGTGGCAACAAAAGCAAGCTAATCAATTTGGTTAGTTTGTTTAATATTTGGATTTGGTTGGTTATGCAAGTAAGGAAAAAGGCATTTTTTATTACATGGTTGGTGATCATTGATAACTTGGTTCCTAATTTAATTGGTGTACTAGTAGGTGTCTATTATTATGGTGGATATTTTTGGGGGGTTATGTGCACCATAGCAGCAGTATAGCAAAGTGTGCAATTAAGTTTGCATTAGCATCTCAAGTTGTGTATGTATTAGAACAAGATCAGCAGCTTCCTTGTTTAAAACAGTACAACAACAAAGTGGTGAATTGAGTATAGTGTGCACTGATCAGATGATGGGTGTAGTGTTCTGAACAGTATGTGTGCAGCAGCAAATTCAGATACGACATGTATTTTTTTTCAGAACATCCCGTAGTCATCAGGACATTTGTGCAAGGCCAATAGGGGCGTGTGTGTGAGTGCAGCAGCAACTAACAGCACAATATGCACATGACAGTAGCAAATCCTCTTGTCAGACAGTACAACGCAACATGAAACAGCAGTTGGCAATTAGGATTCTTATGCAAATGAACAATAGTGCAGTTCAATGCAGCAGTACAGTAGCAAAACATAGCTACTGGTTCTTGGCAGTAGAAAGTGCAGCTCATTGAATCTCACAGTAACTTGAATCTGTCAAGCATTCAAATCAACGTGTGAAGATCAGCAGGTGCAGGTTGAATGTCCAATTTGGGAAGCCATATTAGATCAGCAGCAAGTAATTATATGCTCAGCACAAAAGTTTTGGGGAGTGCAGAATTCTAAACAGCAACATTTGAGTTTTTTTCTTGTGCCAAAGCAATGACCAAGTGCAAATCAGCAACTCTTAAAAAGCAAAAAAACAGCCAGAATTCGTGAAAAAAAAATTATTACAAAGTACAGCAGCAACGTTTGATGTGCAGTTGTGCAATTTGAGTGGTGAGATTATTGAGTATTTTTATTTGTGCCAAAGCAATAATAGTGCAGATCATGAGAACAAAATCAGAACCTAGTAGTATTAAAATCAGAACAGCAGAACAGATTGTGCAGTTGGGGTTTTGTATTCTGAATAGATTACAGCAGGTCTGTTTTTATGCAACAGTGATGGTATCAGTTGGAACAAGGTCAATTGGTGCAGCAACATCAGATTTGGGTAGTAGGTTCCTGATTCCTGGTACAGTAGTCTAGCACACAGAGTGTGTACAAAAGTTCAGCAAATCAGTCCAACAATGAGCAGCAGATCGTTGTGTATAATGTGAAGCAAAGATAGCAGCAAGCCTACATGGGAGCTCAAGATTTGAGGACAATTCTTTCCCCAAGAAGGGGAGAATGATACAAATGTGGTTGTATCAAATGGAGACAACCAAACAAGCCAAGGAAGTCAAAATAATCCCAAAAACATCAAAAAGAGCAGCAGCTCAAATATGACGACCAGGGCACCTTGGTGGACTTGTACAGACCATACCTAAGCGTATTTTGGGACACCAAGGGTAGATTTGGAATCTCTGCACTTGGAACTTGCTATCAGGACCAAAGAACTTCAAATACAATCATGGAAAAGGCTCGAGAATTGGTGCTGAAGGTCGCCTGTTTGGAAGATTTCTGATTTTTATGTTATAGTGTATTTTTCTGATTTTTTGTGTCTTTTAAACGTGCACATGTAAGGCATGTGATTTTTTAACATTTTCCTTATGTGTAACAAGCCTATATATAGGCATAGGCACCCTTATAATTGATAGTTCAGATTTTGTTAATAACATTCAAACACAAAGTGTTTTTTTAGGAAGTATTGTGTGTGCAATTCTTCTACAAGATTGTGGAGTTTAAGGAGTTGTGGAACAATCCTTAATCTCTAGAATCTCACACAAACCAAGGGGAGGAAACCTTGGGTTGTGCATAGGCTAAGAGGATTGGGAGAAGGAACCAAGACCCTTAGTCATATCCATCCACAACAATCAACCAAGAATCAGATTCTTGGGTTGTTTGTGATCAACAGGGGCTGTTTTGGCCCTTCCCTAGAGTTGTACATCGTGTTTCAAGCCCATTGAAGGACTCCATCTTCATCTATGCAATCTAGTGGATCTATCTTGCCTGAGATTCGCATCAGCTCCCCTCATGCACTTCTTTTACTATCAACAGCCTCAAAGGTGTTTTGGGTATGCAAAGCCTATTTCCCTTGAATAGGAACCCCTCTTGTATGGAGAATAACCCCTAAGGTTCCTTCTGGCATGCTGCAAATAAGTCCTTAAAGTCAGGGTCAGTAGCATATTGTTCCTTTATCAACTCAAAACCCAACACTCTAGCTTCTAGGATGGCTAACAGTCCATGCCTTCTGCTCAAAGAATCTGCAATCACATTAGTTTTGCCAGTCTTATATTTGGCTGAGAAGTTAAAGGTTTGTAGGAACTCTACCCACCTAGCATGCTTTGGACTTAACTTGTTCTGACCATGAATGTTTTTCAATGACTCATGGTCTGTGTATAAAATGAAGGACTGTAATTTTAGGTAGTGTGACCAGTGCTCCAAGGCTCTAACCATGGCATAAAACTCCTTGTCATAGGTGGAGTAATTCAACCTAGATTTGCTCAATTTCTCACTAAAGAAAGCCACTGGTCTCCTGATGCGAGTTTGGGTGTTAAAGTCTTCAATGCAGCACTAGGAAGGTAGCCAACCCTTGGCCCTTCTGTTCTTGATCAGCAACACACCCAAAAATGCAAGCCAGGATCCCAAACAACAATGCAAATGACTAATGTTGGATTGAATCTTGATTGCAATGGCTTGAGTCTTTGAACTCAAAACCAGATGTTCCCCTTAAAACACTAAGGACTACTCTTAGTGGAATTAGGAGAAGAGATCTTGGACTACTCAAGATCTATGAATGTTCATACACATTCATGGAACAAAGGAATTAACCAAAAAACCAATGTTGAAATTTATTAAACTTTGAAATCTGAAATCTGTCTTTACAAGACTAAATCCATCCATATATATAGGCTATGATGGAATACATGCATTCTAAAGAAAAGGCTAATGATCCTAACTAATTATAACGGCTAGTAGGAGCATGTGCCAAGCACGTGCTTTATTAAAAGAACAAAATTAAACTAAAATAGGCTGTTCCAAATTACAAGGTTTCCTGTCAGACAGGCGACCTTCCCTTATGCTTTTGATGGCCTTGTATGATCTGGGCTGGTTGTGTGAGTGGCTTGATGGAATGTTTGTAGTGCCAAGATTCCACTTTTGCCCTTGGTGGCTTACTAGTCCCAGTCCTCTGTTCCCACCAAGTCAGTCTAGGTCTGCTGGTCAGCATAGGCATCAGACCTGTTCTGATTTGTGTTGTTCCTCCTGCTGACTGGGTGACCTTCACTATTGGTTCCTGGGCTTTCTTTGCGATGCATCCCTTTGTTCCTGGGCTTGGGCTTAATCCTTGTAGTCCCAAGATGTCATTTCCAGCCTTCATTGGTCCTGGATCCCTTTGGGTTGATCTGTGCAGCTACAGTAAGGTCAGTTGTTTGCTAGGTACAGCCTGACTGTCCTGTTCCTCCTTTTTGGCCTTAATTGCTTTGCCTTTGGATTTCTTTGCCCTATTTCTGTACTTGTCCCTCATTTTAGGGTTTCTCCCATGTAGTTCATGTAGTGGGTCATGGGGTCCTAAAAGTCCTGCACCAATATTTGGTGCAAACTCCCCTTCTTTGAAGAGAATTGTCCTCAATTCTCTATTCTTGGACGTTGTGGGAGGTTCAGTTTTATCACTTTGGTGCATTGTGCCAGTATTCTTTCCAGATTTGGTGATGCCTATTGGTTGTATTGATTGCTTGGGGTCTGTTGTTCCCTTCCAATGCCTCCAATCAACTGCACTTGAGTTGTTCTGCCTATGTCTGCTCTGTTCCTTGCTGGTCATGTGCTGGATTATTTCATGAGGCCTTCTTTTGTTTTTCAATGACTTTGGGCCTTTGGTCCTGTACCTATTTGATTCAGATAATTCAATTAGTGGAGTATTTAGCACAGTCTTAGCACAACAATGAGTTTTGTGAAGGCTCTTATTGATTGTTAAATGCATGAGTTGCTTATCTTTTGAGGGAGGTATGGCTCTATGTGGGGGTAAAGGAACCAAGGTCTTCACCTTATCCTTATGGCTAAAGGTATAGGTGTTAGTGAAGCCATCATGTCTCACCCACTTATCATGTTGCCATGGTCTTCCTAGCAATATGTGACAAGCACTCATGTTCACAACATCACACAAGATTTGATCTTGATATGAACCTATGCCTAACGCTATGAGGCATTGTTTGCTCACTGGTGTGCTGGATTTGTTGTCTACCCACTGGAGTTGGTAGGGGTGGGGGTGTGCTTGGGTTTTAAGTTGCAGCCTTTTTACTAAATCATGGCTCACACAATTGGTTTCACTGCCACTATCAATGATTAGCTCACAAAGGGTGTCTTTAACCTTGCACTTGGTTTGGAACATATTTTCCCTTTGGTCTGACTTAGGTTGTTTAGAGGTGCTATGGAGAATTTTCCTACTCACTAATGCTCTAGATCTACTCTCCTCAGGATATAGCAACTCCCTATCAAATTCAGAATCAGAAACATATTGGGTAACCTCCCCTGTGTCCTTTACTATATAAGTACCATCTGGATCCTCTTCACTTGTGACAGTGCCCCTCTCTTCTTCTCTGCCATTAATGCTAACTAGGATGGTCTTAGGTCTTTCCTTGTTCCTAATCTCATCCCACTCAGCTAATGTAAAAGCTCTATTATTAGGGCAGTTGGCTTTAAAGTGTCCATGCCCATGGCACTTGAAGCAAACTACATCTTTTAGGGGGTTGATACTTTTGCCCCTTTGATCAGCGTGGGCCTTAGGTGATGAGGCAGTAGGGTGCACACTCTTCTCACTCATAGGCATGTTAGGTTTGTGCAAAGGTTGGTGACTAGCTTGTGTACCCCTTCTCTTAGAGTATTGTTCCAGGAGCATGGCTTGCTCTCCTGCTAAGTCTACAGTTAAGTGAGGTATGGTGGTGAGTTTAATCCTAAGGTCTTCCCTCAGCCCTCCTAAAAACTTACCCACCCTCATGTCTTCAGAGTCTCTAACATCACATAAGACAGACAATTTTTCCCATTCTTGAATATATTGAGCCACTGTTCTGTTCCCCTGACTAAGTGTACTCCACTGCATAGACAATTGTTGGGTGTAATTGTTAGGCACATACTTTCTCCTTAGGACTTTCTTCAATTTTTCCCAAGAATTGATTTTAGTCTTGCCTTCTCTCACTCTTTGCCTCTGAATTCCTTCTAACCAAGTGGCAGCTAGCTTGGTTAACTTTACCTTAGCTACCTTAAATTGGTGGTCTGCTGGGGTGTCTCTATACTCAAAGTAATTCTCAACACTAGCCTCCCAGTCTAGGTACTCCTCTGGATTTAAAGATTGGCCAGTGAACTCATCAATGTCTACCCTTAGACTCCTATCCTCATGGTTCCTGTTTTGAGGTGGTCTATCTTGAGGTGTTAGCCCTAGGGTGGTCAGTCTTTGGTTCAGGGCCTCTAGGGTCTCCTCAATTAACAGTCTCCTATCCTCAGCATTCATGGCGTCTTATTTTATGCCAAGAACTCACAAAATTTTAAGGAAGGTACAGAAACTTTAAGGTACAACAAACAGATATGGAAGGATACAGGATACTGGATTCTTGAAAAATTCAAGAACCTGTTCTAAGTATCAATGCGTTTATGTTCTGATTTCATATGGATAATCAATCAATGATAGATCACACAAAAGAAAAAAAAAACATGCAAGAAACCTTAGACAATTGTTTCACTAAATTGTAGTTTGCAAAACTCAATTGTGACAGTCCACAGTTCCTGTTCGTTTAAAAAATGTATTCTGTTCTGATGTTCCTACTGAGCAGTAACACTGATATAATGAGAATGATTCAGGAACAGACAATGTTGCATGTACAAAATGATTTCATACAAGAATGTAAGGGTAAAGGAAATCTAATTGTTGTACAGAACAAAAGTTAACCAAATCAGAAACTGAAAATTCCAAGATTTTGTTCCTACAAGATGGCAGAAACGTTTGCACTAATTTTTCCTTACGCAATAAAATCAAAAAATTCTTGCAAAGGTGTAAAGTTTAGAGATAGACCTGTCTTGCTGCAAAAGGAATTGACAAATTTCTACCCCTATGCAAAGTTATGCTTAAAATTCTCACCAGACAAATATAGGATCAGCTTCTTGATTTTTTTGATGTGGTTCTTGATTTGCCAGCCACTGCAGTCGTGGCTCTGATACCAAGTTGATGCGAGTTTGGGTGTTAAAGTCTTCAATGCAGCACTAGGAAGGTAGCCAACCCTTGGCCCTTCTGTTCTTGATCAGCAACACACCCAAAAATGCAAGCCAGGATCCCAAACAACAATGCAAATGACTAATGTTGGATTGAATCTTGATTGCAATGGCTTGAGTCTTTGAACTCAAAACCAGATGTTCCCCTTAAAACACTAAGGACTACTCTTAGTGGAATTAGGAGAGGAGATCTTGGACTACTCAAGATCTATGAATGTTCATACACATTCATGGAACAAAGGAATTAACCAAAAAACCAATGTTGAAATTTATTAAACTTTGAAATCTGAAATCTGTCTTTACAAGACTAAATCCATCCATATATATAGGCTATGATGGAATACATGCATTCTAAAGAAAAGGCTAATGATCCTAACTAATTATAACGGCTAGTAGGAGCATGTGCCAAGCACGTGCTTTATTAAAAGAACAAAATTAAACTAAAATAGGCTGTTCCAAATTACAAGGTTTCCTGTCAGACAGGCGACCTTCCCTTATGCTTTTGATGGCCTTGTATGATCTGGGCTGGTTGTGTGAGTGGCTTGATGGAATGTTTGTAGTGCCAAGATTCCACTTTTGCCCTTGGTGGCTTACTAGTCCCAGTCCTCTGTTCCCACCAAGTCAGTCTAGGTCTGCTGGTCAGCATAGGCATCAGACCTGTTCTGATTTGTGTTGTTCCTCCTGCTGACTGGGTGACCTTCACTATTGGTTCTTGGGCTTTCTTTGCGATGCAGCCCTTTGTTCCTGGGCTTGGGCTTAATCCTTGTAGTCCCAAGATGTCATTTCCAGCCTTCATTGGTCCTGGATCCCTTTGGGTTGATCTGTGTAGGTACAGTAAGGTCAGTTGTTCGCTAGGTACAGCCTGACTGTCCTGTTCCTCCTTTTTGGCCTTAATTGCTTTGCCTTTGGATTTCTTTGCCCTATTTCTGTACTTGTCCCTCATTTTAGGGTTTCTCCCATGTAGTTCATGTAGTGGGTCATGGGGTCCTAAAAGTCCTGCACCAATATTTGGTGCATCTCCCCTCTTGGATTAACACAACACCTTTGCCAGTGCCACTAGCATCACACTCAACTGCAAATGGCTTTGTATAGTCAGGTAGTTTCAATACAAGAGCCTTACACATAATTCCTTTGATCTGCTCAAATGCCTTTTGTGCTTCACTAGTCCAAGTAAAAACTCCCTTTTTATGCATTCAGTAATAGGAGCCATGATGGTGCTGAAATTTTTCACAAACCTTCTATAAAATGAGGCCAATCCAAGAAAAGACCTAACCTAAGTGATGGTAGTGGGGGTAGGCCAGGTCTGTATGGCCTCTATTTTTGCAGGATCTGCCTTTACTCCCTCTCTGCCCATAATGAGCCCTAGGAAGCCTATCTCATGCATCAAGAAACTACATTTTTCTAGCTTGCCATAGAGTTTTTGTTGTCTTAACACCTTGAATAACTGTTCAAGTTGTCCTAGATGCTCACCTATATCCTTGCTATATATTAAAATATCATCCAAGTATACTACTATGAACTTACCTAGGAAGGGTCTTAAGATCTCATTCATGAGCCTCATGAATGTACTAGGTGCACCTGTCAGTCCAAAGGGCATTACTAACCACTCATACAGCCCATACTTTGTCTTGAAGGCTGTCTTCCACTCATCTCCCTCTTTCATCCTAATCTGATGGTAGCCACTCCTCAAATCTACCTTGCTAAACCACTGTGCCCCTGCCAACTCATCCAGCATATCATCAATTCTAGGTATAGGGAACCTGTATTTAATGGTAATGTTGTTGACACTCCTGCTGTCAACACACATCCTCCAGGTTCCATCCTTCTTTGGAACCAACAAAGTAGGCACTGCACATGGACTGAGACTGTTTTAATCTTTTGTTTTAGTCTTTTTAAAGTTGTACATGATATGGCACGTGCCTAAATAAAGAAGATTGTAGTATTTAATCTTGTGTTTTTCCCTTTCAGATCTTAAGAGGCCTATATAAAGGACTCTCTATGAAGTAATAAGACAGTTTTGAGTTTTCAATACAAAATTGGAGTTTTTCCTTTTCTTGAATGTGAGTGAAGCATTCTAAGGTTTTGTGAGTGAAGCAAGACCAACCCCATTGTTCTGATCAGGGAGTGAACCTGGTCTTGCTTTGGGTGAGTTTCTTTTGGAAGGGTGAGTGAAGCCTTTGCAACAGAAGTTCAACAACAACAACCAACAAGAGGGCAAGTCTGAAATTGCAGACTTTCTGTTCTTTGCCTTAAGTGTGTTCAAGATTGAGTCCACATTGGATTCTTGAGCCTGTTTGTTAGTGTCCAAGACTGAGTGAGTGAAAAACTCCATCATTTCAGTCCAAATTGGTATCAGAGCAAAGTTCAAGATCAAGGGATAACAGCAGTGCAGGACAATCAGAAAGCCAAGCCAACCACCATTTCAGCCTGTGTGCTTTTTCAGGGAAGTTTCATTGCATTGAATTGTCTTCAACTTTTTGTGTTTAAATTGTATCATCTATTATCTGGTTGTTACTCAAACATTCTCATTGATTTGTCACATCTTGATTATAGTACTACTAGTATCAGATCAAGAATTTAGTTCTTGGGTGTGAAATTGTTAAAACTTGTTGAAATTGTGAATTTTGTTCCTTTCTGTTTGTTCTTGGTTGAGTCCATTTTACTTTCTTGCATTATGAACCCTGAAGAGAGAAATGCTCTTGTAGAGGACAAAGTTAACAGGATAGCCCAAATGTTAATAGAGGCTGGATTCTTAAATACAGAAAGGGGGCCTAATCTTGAGGGGACACAGAACAATAGAAGCCAAGAAGATAGATCCCTAAGGGTAGATGTAGGGGAATTTGATGGCCAATCCTTGAACCCTAAAGACTACATTGAATGGGAAAAGGGGCTGGAAATATTTTTTGACTATAGGGAGACATCTGAGACCAGTAAGTACAAAATGGCTAAAGTCAAATCAACCAAGCTTGCAGCCATTTGGTTTGAGGGTGTACAAAGACAGAGGGAAAGGGAGAACAGACCTAAGATAGACTCTTGGAATAAACTGAAGAAACATCTTAGGAGAAAGTATGTCCCACCAAATTACAAGCAGCAACTATCTGTTAAATGGAATACTTTAGCCCAGGGAAACAAAACTTAGCACAATACATCCAGGATTGGGAGAAATTGGCTGTTCAATGTGATACCTCAGACTCTGAGGAAATGAGGGTAGGGAAATTTCTGGCTGGTTTAAGGGAAGATTTGAGAATAAAGATTGCTCTAGTGCCTAACTTGACTGTAGCCTTGGCAGGGAATCATGCCTTATTATTGGAACAACACTCCAAGAAGAAACCTACTTATGGTATAGGCCACACTTACTCTAAGGGGAGTCAGAACTCAGCAACTAGACCAATTCAGGCTACACCTCACACTAGGAACAGCACCAGCAAAGAAAGCAAGGGAAAGGGGGTCACACCTAACAAAAATGTGGTCTGTTTTAAGTGTCATGGGACAGGACATTACAAAAATGACTGCCCAAACAACAGGGCTTTCACCCTACAGGAATGGAATGAGATTAGAGATAGGGACAAACCAAGGACTGCCCTTGGTGAGTTCTAGTTGTCCCCAGTCTTCTCCCAGTAAGTGCACCAAGGTCTGCTGCTCATCAGTTTTCTCTGGTGTCATGTCTCCTGTGGCAGGCTTGTCTGTTTGGGCTTGAACTAACTTATTTGGCCTTTCTAAGGGTTCTTGTTGATTGTGTTTGGGAACCTGGACTTCCTCAGGTGAATCCACACATAGTCTCCAGCTTCCAGTGCTTTTCTAGCTCTCCTGCCTTGATTTGCTTTCTGCTTGTATCTTTCATTGGCCTTGAGTAGGTTCTCCTGGATGGTTTTGTGGAGTTTCATCATGTCCTTTTCTGATTCCTCAGCATCTTTACTTGCTTTGTCCTGAAATTTAGAACAAGTTAATGAAATAGGCAGTAATGGGTTGGTGCCATACACACATTCAAAAGGAGTGTGTTTAGTGCTGTAACCAGGGCTTCTATTATAGGCAAATTCTGCCTGGCACAGCTTAAGATCCCAGTCTCTAAGGTTTTTCCCTACTAAAGCTCTTAGGATGGCCCCCAAAGTTTTGTTGGTCACTTCAGTTTGACCATTTGTTTGTGGATGATGTGCTGTACTAAACAATAGTTTTGTACCTAGCATTTTCCACAGGGTAGTCCAAAAACAGCTAAGGAACTTACTATCCCTATCAGATACAATGGTCTTAGGGATCCCATGTAGCCTCACAATTTCAGCAAAATACAACCTGGCTACATGCTTGGCATCATCCACCTTGTTACAAGCAATGAAGTGTGCCATTTTTTAGAATCTGTCAACCACAACCATGATAGAGTCCCTTCCCCTTTGGGTCCTTGGTAAGGCAACAATAAAGTCCATGCTTAGGTGCTCCCAAGGTTTCTCAGCTACTGGTAAAGGAATGTACTCCCCCTTATGAAAAGTGATCTTAGCCTTAATGCATGCTTCACACCTAAGTATGTATTTCCCTATAGTTCCCAACATTTTTGGCCAAAAGTGCTGACCTACCATGTCTAGGGTCTTTTGTATCCCAAAATGCCCCCCTAAGCTCCCCTCATGCACTTCTTTTACTATCAACAGCCTCAAAGGTGTTTTGGGTATGCAAAGCCTATTTCCCTTGAATAGGAACCCCTCTTGTATGGAGAATAACCCCTAAGGTTCCTTCTGGCATGCTGCAAATAAGTCCTTAAAGTCAGGGTCAGTAGCATATTGTTCCTTTATCAACTCAAAACCCAACACTCTAGCTTCTAGGATGGCTAACAGTCCATGCCTTCTTCTCAAAGAATCTGCAATCACATTAGTTTTGCCAGTCTTATATTTGGCTGAGAAGTTAAAGGTTTGTAGGAACTCTACCCACCTAGCATGCTTTGGACTTAACTTGTTCTGACCATGAATGTTTTTCAATGACTCATGGTCTGTGTATAAAATGAAGGGCTGTAATTTTAGGTAGTGTGACCAATGCTCCAAGGCTCTAACCATGGCATAAAACTCCTTGTCATAGGTGGAGTAATTCAACCTAGATTTGCTCAATTTCTCACTAAAGAAAGCCACTGGTCTCCTGATGCGAGTTTGGGTGTTAAAGTCTTCAATGCAGCACTAGGAAGGTAGCCAACCCTTGGCCCTTCTGTTCTTGATCAGCAACACACCCAAAAATGCAAGCCAGGATCCCAAACAACAATGCAAATGACTAATGTTGGATTGAATCTTGATTGCAATGGCTTGAGTCTTTGAACTCAAAACCAGATGTTCCCCTTAAAACACTAAGGACTACTCTTAGTGGAATTAGGAGAAGAGATCTTGGACTACTCAAGATCTATGAATGTTCATACACATTCATGGAACAAAGGAATTAACCAAAAAACCAATGTTGAAATTTATTAAACTTTGAAATCTGAAATCTGTCTTTACAAGACTAAATCCATCCATATATATAGGCTATGATGGAATACATGCATTCTAAAGAAAAGGCTAATGATCCTAACTAATTATAACGGCTAGTAGGAGCATGTGCCAAGCACGTGCTTTATTAAAAGAACAAAATTAAACTAAAATAGGTTGTTCCAAATTACAAGGTTTCCTGTCAGACAGGCGACCTTCCCTTATGCTTTTGATGGCCTTGTATGATCTGGGCTGGTTGTGTGAGTGGCTTGATGGAATGTTTGTAGTGCCAAGATTCCACTTTTGCCCTTGGTGGCTTACTAGTCCCAGTCCTCTGTTCCCACCAAGTCAGTCAAGGTCTGCTGATCAGCATAGGCATCAGACCTGTTCTGATTTGTGTTGTTCCTCCTGCTGACTGGGTGACCTTCACTATTGGTTCTTGGGCTTTCTTTGCGATGCAGCCCTTTGTTCCTGGGCTTGGGCTTAATCCTTGTAGTCCCAAGATGTCATTTCCAGCCTTCATTGGTCCTGGATCCCTTTGGGTTGATCTGTGCAGCTACAGTAAGGTCAGTTGTTTGCTAGGTACAGCCTGACTGTCCTGTTCCTCCTTTTTGGCCTTAATTGCTTTGCCTTTGGATTTCTTTACCCTATTTCTGTACTTGTCCCTCATTTTAGGGTTTCTCCCATGTAGTTCATGTAGTGGGTCATGGGGTCCTAAAAGTCCTGCACCAATATTTGGTGCAAACTCCCCTTCTTTGAAGAGAATTGTCCTCAATTCTCTATTCTTGGACGTTGTGGGAGGTTCAGTTTTATCACTTTGGTGCATTGTGCCAGTATTCTTTCCAGATTTGGTGATGCCTATTGGTTGTATTGATTGCTTGGGGTCTGTTGTTCCCTTCCAATGCCTCCAATCAACTGCACTTGAGTTGTTCTGCCTATGTCTGCTCTGTTCCTTGCTGGTCATGTGCTGGATTATTTCATGAGGCCTTCTTTTGTTTTTCAATGACTTTGGGCCTTTGGTCCTGTACCTGTTTGATTCAGATAATTCAATTAGTGGAGTATTTAGCACAGTCTTAGCACAACAATGAGTTTTGTGAAGGCTCTTATTGATTGTTAAATGCATGAGTTGCTTATCTTTTGAGGGAGGTATGGCTCTATGTGGGGGTAAAGGAACCAAGGTCTTCACCTTATCCTTATGGCTAAAGGTATAGGTGTTAGTGAAGCCATCATGTCTCACCCACTTATCATGTTGCCATGGTCTTCCTAGCAATATGTGACAAGCACTCATGTTCACAACATCACACAAGATTTGATCTTGATATGAACCTATGCCTAACGCTATGAGGCATTGTTTGCTCACTGGTGTGCTGGATTTGTTGTCTACCCACTGGAGTTGGTAGGGGTGGGGGTGTGCTTGGGTTTTAAGTTGCAGCCTTTTTACTAAATCATGGCTCACACAATTGGTTTCACTGCCACTATCAATGATTAGCTCACAAAGGGTGTCTTTAACCTTGCACTTGGTTTGGAACATATTTTCCCTTTGGTCTGACTTAGGTTGTTTAGAGGTGCTATGGAGAATTTTCCTACTCACTAATGCTCTAGATCTACTCTCCTCAGGATATAGCAACTCCCTATCAAATTCAGAATCAGAAACATATTGGGTAACCTCCCCTGTGTCCTTTACTATATAAGTACCATCTGGATCCTCTTCACTTGTGACAGTGCCCCTCTCTTCTTCTCTGCCATTAATGCTAACTAGGATGGTCTTAGGTCTTTCCTTGTTCCTAATCTCATCCCACTCAGCTAATGTAAAAGCTCTATTATTAGGGCAGTTGGCTTTAAAGTGTCCATGCCCATGGCACTTGAAGCAAACTACATCTTTTAGGGGGTTGATACTTTTGCCCCTTTGATCAGCGTGGGCCTTAGGTGATGAGGCAGTAGGGTGCACACTCTTCTCACTCATAGGCATGTTAGGTTTGTGCAAAGGTTGGTGACTAGCTTGTGTACCCCTTCTCTTAGAGTATTGTTCCAGGAGCATGGCTTGCTCTCCTGCTAAGTCTACAGTTAAGTGAGGTATGGTGGTGAGTTTAATCCTAAGGTCTTCCCTCAGCCCTCCTAAAAACTTACCCACCCTCATGTCTTCAGAGTCTCTAACATCACATAAGACAGACAATTTTTCCCATTCTTGAATATATTGAGCCACTGTTCTGTTCCCCTGACTAAGTGTACTCCACTGCATAGACAATTGTTGGGTGTAATTGTTAGGCACATACTTTCTCCTTAGGACTTTCTTCAATTTTTCCCAAGAATTGATTTTAGTCTTGCCTTCTCTCACTCTTTGCCTCTGAATTCCTTCTAACCAAGTGGCAGCTAGCTTGGTTAACTTTACCTTAGCTACCTTAAATTGGTGGTCTGCTGGGGTGTCTATACTCAAAGTAATTCTCAACACTAGCCTCCCAGTCTAGGTACTCCTCTGGATTTAAAGATTGGCCAGTGAACTCATCAATGTCTACCCTTAGACTCCTATCCTCATGGTTCCTGTTTTGAGGTGGTCTATCTTGAGGTGTTAGCCCTAGGGTGGTCAGTCTTTGGTTCAGGGCCTCTAGGGTCTCCTCAATTAACAGTCTCCTATCCTCGGCATTCATGGTGTCTTATTTTATGCCAAGAACTCACAAAATTTTAAGGAAGGTACAGAAACTTTAAGGTACAACAAACAGATATGGAAGGATACAGGATACTGGATTCTTGAAAAATTCAAGAACCTGTTCTAAGTATCAATGCGTTTATGTTCTGATTTCATATGGATAATCAATCAATGATAGATCACACAAAAGAAAAAAAAAACATGCAAGAAACCTTAGACAATTGTTTCACTAAATTGTAGTTTGCAAAACTCAATTGTGACAGTCCACAGTTCCTGTTCGTTTAAAAAATGTATTCTGTTCTGATGTTCCTACTGAGCAGTAACACTGATATAATGAGAATGATTCAGGAACAGACAATGTTGCATGTACAAAATGATTTCATACAAGAATGTAAGGGTAAAGGAAATCTAATTGTTGTACAGAACAAAAGTTAACCAAATCAGAAACTGAAAATTCCAAGATTTTGTTCCTACAAGATGGCAGAAACGTTTGCACTAATTTTTCCTTACGCAATAAAATCAAAAAATTCTTGCAAAGGTGTAAAGTTTAGAGATAGACCTGTCTTGCTGCAAAAGGAATTGACAAATTTCTACCCCTATGCAAAGTTATGCTTAAAATTCTCACCAGACAAATATAGGATCAGCTTCTTGATTTTTTTTGATGTGGTTCTTGATTTGCCAGCCACTGCAGTCGTGGCTCTGATACCAAGTTGATGCGAGTTTGGGTGTTAAAGTCTTCAATGCAGCACTAGGAAGGTAGCCAACCCTTGGCCCTTCTGTTCTTGATCAGCAACACACCCAAAAATGCAAGCCAGGATCCCAAACAACAATGCAAATGACTAATGTTGGATTGAATCTTGATTGCAATGGCTTGAGTCTTTGAACTCAAAACCAGATGTTCCCCTTAAAACACTAAGGACTACTCTTAGTGGAATTAGGAGAGGAGATCTTGGACTACTCAAGATCTATGAATGTTCATACACATTCATGGAACAAAGGAATTAACCAAAAAACCAATGTTGAAATTTATTAAACTTTGAAATCTGAAATCTGTCTTTACAAGACTAAATCCATCCATATATATAGGCTATGATGGAATACATGCATTCTAAAGAAAAGGCTAATGATCCTAACTAATTATAACGGCTAGTAGGAGCATGTGCCAAGCACGTGCTTTATTAAAAGAACAAAATTAAACTAAAATAGGCTGTTCCAAATTACAAGGTTTCCTGTCAGACAGGCGACCTTCCCTTATGCTTTTGATGGCCTTGTATGATCTGGGCTGGTTGTGTGAGTGGCTTGATGGAATGTTTGTAGTGCCAAGATTCCACTTTTGCCCTTGGTGGCTTACTAGTCCCAGTCCTCTGTTCCCACCAAGTCAGTCTAGGTCTGCTGGTCAGCATAGGCATCAGACCTGTTCTGATTTGTGTTGTTCCTCCTGCTGACTGGGTGACCTTCACTATTGGTTCTTGGGCTTTCTTTGCGATGCAGCCCTTTGTTCCTGGGCTTGGGCTTAATCCTTGTAGTCCCAAGATGTCATTTCCAGCCTTCATTGGTCCTGGATCCCTTTGGGTTGATCTGTGCAGGTACAGTAAGGTCAGTTGTTTGCTAGGTACAGCCTGACTGTCCTGTTCCTCCTTTTTGGCCTTAATTGCTTTGCCTTTGGATTTCTTTACCCTATTTCTGTACTTGTCCCTCATTTTAGGGTTTCTCCCATGTAGTTCATGTAGTGGGTCATGGGGTCCTAAAAGTCCTGCACCAATATTTGGTGCAAACTCCCCTTCTTTGAAGAGAATTGTCCTCAATTCTCTATTCTTGGACGTTGTGGGAGGTTCAGTTTTATCACTTTGGTGCATTGTGCCAGTATTCTTTCCAGATTTGGTGATGCCTATTGGTTGTATTGATTGCTTGGGGTCTGTTGTTCCCTTCCAATGCCTCCAATCAACTGCACTTGAGTTGTTCTGCCTATGTCTGCTCTGTTCCTTGCTGGTCATGTGCTGGATTATTTCATGAGGCCTTCTTTTGTTTTTCAATGACTTTGGGCCTTTGGTCCTGTACCTGTTTGATTCAGATAATTCAATTACTGGAGTATTTAGCACAGTCTTAGCACAACAATGAGTTTTGTGAAGGCTCTTATTGATTGTTAAATGCATGAGTTGCTTATCTTTTGAGGGAGGTATGGCTCTATGTGGGGGTAAAGGAACCAAGGTCTTCACCTTATCCTTATGGCTAAAGGTATAGGTGTTAGTGAAGCCATCATGTCTCACCCACTTATCATGTTGCCATGGTCTTCCTAGCAATATGTGACAAGCACTCATGTTCACAACATCACACAAGATTTGATCTTGATATGAACCTATGCCTAACGCTATGAGGCATTGTTTGCTCACTGGTGTGCTGGATTTGTTGTCTACCCACTGGAGTTGGTAGGGGTGGGGGTGTGCTTGGGTTTTAAGTTGCAGCCTTTTTACTAAATCATGGCTCACACAATTGGTTTCACTGCCACTATCAATGATTAGCTCACAAAGGGTGTCTTTAACCTTGCACTTGGTTTGGAACATATTTTCCCTTTGGTCTGACTTAGGTTGTTTAGAGGTGCTATGGAGAATTTTCCTACTCACTAATGCTCTAGATCTACTCTCCTCAGGATATAGCAACTCCCTATCAAATTCAGAATCAGAAACATATTGGGTAACCTCCCCTGTGTCCTTTACTATATAAGTACCATCTGGATCCTCTTCACTTGTGACAGTGCCCCTCTCTTCTTCTCTGCCATTAATGCTAACTAGGATGGTCTTAGGTCTTTCCTTGTTCCTAATCTCATCCCACTCAGCTAATGTAAAAGCTCTATTATTAGGGCAGTTGGCTTTAAAGTGTCCATGCCCATGGCACTTGAAGCAAACTACATCTTTTAGGGGGTTGATACTTTTGCCCCTTTGATCAGCGTGGGCCTTAGGTGATGAGGCAGTAGGGTGCACACTCTTCTCACTCATAGGCATGTTAGGTTTGTGCAAAGGTTGGTGACTAGCTTGTGTACCCCTTCTCTTAGAGTATTGTTCCAGGAGCATGGCTTGCTCTCCTGCTAAGTCTACAGTTAAGTGAGGTATGGTGGTGAGTTTAATCCTAAGGTCTTCCCTCAGCCCTCCTAAAAACTTACCCACCCTCATGTCTTCAGAGTCTCTAACATCACATAAGACAGACAATTTTTCCCATTCTTGAATATATTGAGCCACTGTTCTGTTCCCCTGACTAAGTGTACTCCACTGCATAGACAATTGTTGGGTGTAATTGTTAGGCACATACTTTCTCCTTAGGACTTTCTTCAATTTTTCCCAAGAATTGATTTTAGTCTTGCCTTCTCTCACTCTTTGCCTCTGAATTCCTTCTAACCAAGTGGCAGCTAGCTTGGTTAACTTTACCTTAGCTACCTTAAATTGGTGGTCTGCTGGGGTGTCTCTATACTCAAAGTAATTCTCAACACTAGCCTCCCAGTCTAGGTACTCCTCTGGATTTAAAGATTGGCCAGTGAACTCATCAATGTCTACCCTTAGACTCCTATCCTCATGGTTCCTGTTTTGAGGTGGTCTATCTTGAGGTGTTAGCCCTAGGGTGGTCAGTCTTTGGTTCAGGGCCTCTAGGGTCTCCTCAATTAACAGTCTCCTATCCTCAGCATTCATGGCGTCTTATTTTATGCCAAGAACTCACAAAATTTTAAGGAAGGTACAGAAACTTTAAGGTACAACAAACAGATATGGAAGGATACAGGATACTGGATTCTTGAAAAATTCAAGAACCTGTTCTAAGTATCAATGCGTTTATGTTCTGATTTCATATGGATAATCAATCAATGATAGATCACACAAAAGAAAAAAAAAACATGCAAGAAACCTTAGACAATTGTTTCACTAAATTGTAGTTTGCAAAACTCAATTGTGACAGTCCACAGTTCCTGTTCGTTTAAAAAATGTATTCTGTTCTGATGTTCCTACTGAGCAGTAACACTGATATAATGAGAATGATTCAGGAACAGACAATGTTGCATGTACAAAATGATTTCATACAAGAATGTAAGGGTAAAGGAAATCTAATTGTTGTACAGAACAAAAGTTAACCAAATCAGAAACTGAAAATTCCAAGATTTTGTTCCTACAAGATGGCAGAAACGTTTGCACTAATTTTTCCTTACGCAATAAAATCAAAAAATTCTTGCAAAGGTGTAAAGTTTAGAGATAGACCTGTCTTGCTGCAAAAGGAATTGACAAATTTCTACCCCTATGCAAAGTTATGCTTAAAATTCTCACCAGACAAATATAGGATCAGCTTCTTGATTTTTTTGATGTGGTTCTTGATTTGCCAGCCACTGCAGTCGTGGCTCTGATACCAAGTTGATGCGAGTTTGGGTGTTAAAGTCTTCAATGCAGCACTAGGAAGGTAGCCAACCCTTGGCCCTTCTGTTCTTGATCAGCAACACACCCAAAAATGCAAGCCAGGATCCCAAACAACAATGCAAATGACTAATGTTGGATTGAATCTTGATTGCAATGGCTTGAGTCTTTGAACTCAAAACCAGATGTTCCCCTTAAAACACTAAGGACTACTCTTAGTGGAATTAGGAGAGGAGATCTTGGACTACTCAAGATCTATGAATGTTCATACACATTCATGGAACAAAGGAATTAACCAAAAAACCAATGTTGAAATTTATTAAACTTTGAAATCTGAAATCTGTCTTTACAAGACTAAATCCATCCATATATATAGGCTATGATGGAATACATGCATTCTAAAGAAAAGGCTAATGATCCTAACTAATTATAACGGCTAGTAGGAGCATGTGCCAAGCACGTGCTTTATTAAAAGAACAAAATTAAACTAAAATAGGCTGTTCCAAATTACAAGGTTTCCTGTCAGACAGGCGACCTTCCCTTATGCTTTTGATGGCCTTGTATGATCTGGGCTGGTTGTGTGAGTGGCTTGATGGAATGTTTGTAGTGCCAAGATTCCACTTTTGCCCTTGGTGGCTTACTAGTCCCAGTCCTCTGTTCCCACCAAGTCAGTCTAGGTCTGCTGGTCAGCATAGGCATCAGACCTGTTCTGATTTGTGTTGTTCCTCCTGCTGACTGGGTGACCTTCACTATTGGTTCTTGGGCTTTCTTTGCGATGCAGCCCTTTGTTCCTGGGCTTGGGCTTAATCCTTGTAGTCCCAAGATGTCATTTCCAGCCTTCATTGGTCCTGGATCCCTTTGGGTTGATCTGTGCAGGTACAGTAAGGTCAGTTGTTTGCTAGGTACAGCCTGACTGTCCTGTTCCTCCTTTTTGGCCTTAATTGCTTTGCCTTTGGATTTCTTTACCCTATTTCTGTACTTGTCCCTCATTTTAGGGTTTCTCCCATGTAGTTCATGTAGTGGGTCATGGGGTCCTAAAAGTCCTGCACCAATATTTGGTGCAAACTCCCCTTCTTTGAAGAGAATTGTCCTCAATTCTCTATTCTTGGACGTTGTGGGAGGTTCAGTTTTATCACTTTGGTGCATTGTGCCAGTATTCTTTCCAGATTTGGTGATGCCTATTGGTTGTATTGATTGCTTGGGGTCTGTTGTTCCCTTCCAATGCCTCCAATCAACTGCACTTGAGTTGTTCTGCCTATGTCTGCTCTGTTCCTTGCTGGTCATGTGCTGGATTATTTCATGAGGCCTTCTTTTGTTTTTCAATGACTTTGGGCCTTTGGTCCTGTACCTGTTTGATTCAGATAATTCAATTACTGGAGTATTTAGCACAGTCTTAGCACAACAATGAGTTTTGTGAAGGCTCTTATTGATTGTTAAATGCATGAGTTGCTTATCTTTTGAGGGAGGTATGGCTCTATGTGGGGGTAAAGGAACCAAGGTCTTCACCTTATCCTTATGGCTAAAGGTATAGGTGTTAGTGAAGCCATCATGTCTCACCCACTTATCATGTTGCCATGGTCTTCCTAGCAATATGTGACAAGCACTCATGTTCACAACATCACACAAGATTTGATCTTGATATGAACCTATGCCTAACGCTATGAGGCATTGTTTGCTCACTGGTGTGCTGGATTTGTTGTCTACCCACTGGAGTTGGTAGGGGTGGGGGTGTGCTTGGGTTTTAAGTTGCAGCCTTTTTACTAAATCATGGCTCACACAATTGGTTTCACTGCCACTATCAATGATTAGCTCACAAAGGGTGTCTTTAACCTTGCACTTGGTTTGGAACATATTTTCCCTTTGGTCTGACTTAGGTTGTTTAGAGGTGCTATGGAGAATTTTCCTACTCACTAATGCTCTAGATCTACTCTCCTCAGGATATAGCAACTCCCTATCAAATTCAGAATCAGAAACATATTGGGTAACCTCCCCTGTGTCCTTTACTATATAAGTACCATCTGGATCCTCTTCACTTGTGACAGTGCCCCTCTCTTCTTCTCTGCCATTAATGCTAACTAGGATGGTCTTAGGTCTTTCCTTGTTCCTAATCTCATCCCACTCAGCTAATGTAAAAGCTCTATTATTAGGGCAGTTGGCTTTAAAGTGTCCATGCCCATGGCACTTGAAGCAAACTACATCTTTTAGGGGGTTGATACTTTTGCCCCTTTGATCAGCGTGGGCCTTAGGTGATGAGGCAGTAGGGTGCACACTCTTCTCACTCATAGGCATGTTAGGTTTGTGCAAAGGTTGGTGACTAGCTTGTGTACCCCTTCTCTTAGAGTATTGTTCCAGGAGCATGGCTTGCTCTCCTGCTAAGTCTACAGTTAAGTGAGGTATGGTGGTGAGTTTAATCCTAAGGTCTTCCCTCAGCCCTCCTAAAAACTTACCCACCCTCATGTCTTCAGAGTCTCTAACATCACATAAGACAGACAATTTTTCCCATTCTTGAATATATTGAGCCACTGTTCTGTTCCCCTGACTAAGTGTACTCCACTGCATAGACAATTGTTGGGTGTAATTGTTAGGCACATACTTTCTCCTTAGGACTTTCTTCAATTTTTCCCAAGAATTGATTTTAGTCTTGCCTTCTCTCACTCTTTGCCTCTGAATTCCTTCTAACCAAGTGGCAGCTAGCTTGGTTAACTTTACCTTAGCTACCTTAAATTGGTGGTCTGCTGGGGTGTCTATACTCAAAGTAATTCTCAACACTAGCCTCCCAGTCTAGGTACTCCTCTGGATTTAAAGATTGGCCAGTGAACTCATCAATGTCTACCCTTAGACTCCTATCCTCATGGTTCCTGTTTTGAGGTGGTCTATCTTGAGGTGTTAGCCCTAGGGTGGTCAGTCTTTGGTTCAGGGCCTCTAGGGTCTCCTCAATTAACAGTCTCCTATCCTCGGCATTCATGGTGTCTTATTTTATGCCAAGAACTCACAAAATTTTAAGGAAGGTACAGAAACTTTAAGGTACAACAAACAAATATGGAAGGATACAGGATACTGGATTCTTGAAAAATTCAAGAACCTGTTCTAAGTATCAATGCGTTTATGTTCTGATTTCATATGGATAATCAATCAATGATAGATCACACAAAAGAAAAAAAAAACATGCAAGAAACCTTAGACAATTGTTTCACTAAATTGTAGTTTGCAAAACTCAATTGTGACAGTCCACAGTTCCTGTTCGTTTAAAAAATGTATTCTGTTCTGATGTTCCTACTGAGCAGTAACACTGATATAATGAGAATGATTCAGGAACAGACAATGTTGCATGTACAAAATGATTTCATACAAGAATGTAAGGGTAAAGGAAATCTAATTGTTGTACAGAACAAAAGTTAACCAAATCAGAAACTGAAAATTCCAAGATTTTGTTCCTACAAGATGGCAGAAACGTTTGCACTAATTTTTCCTTACGCAATAAAATCAAAAAATTCTTGCAAAGGTGTAAAGTTTAGAGATAGACCTGTCTTGCTGCAAAAGGAATTGACAAATTTCTACCCCTATGCAAAGTTATGCTTAAAATTCTCACCAGACAAATATAGGATCAGCTTCTTGATTTTTTTTGATGTGGTTCTTGATTTGCCAGCCACTGCAGTCGTGGCTCTGATACCAAGTTGATGCGAGTTTGGGTGTTAAAGTCTTCAATGCAGCACTAGGAAGGTAGCCAACCCTTGGCCCTTCTGTTCTTGATCAGCAACACACCCAAAAATGCAAGCCAGGATCCCAAACAACAATGCAAATGACTAATGTTGGATTGAATCTTGATTGCAATGGCTTGAGTCTTTGAACTCAAAACCAGATGTTCCCCTTAAAACACTAAGGACTACTCTTAGTGGAATTAGGAGAGGAGATCTTGGACTACTCAAGATCTATGAATGTTCATACACATTCATGGAACAAAGGAATTAACCAAAAAACCAATGTTGAAATTTATTAAACTTTGAAATCTGAAATCTGTCTTTACAAGACTAAATCCATCCATATATATAGGCTATGATGGAATACATGCATTCTAAAGAAAAGGCTAATGATCCTAACTAATTATAACGGCTAGTAGGAGCATGTGCCAAGCACGTGCTTTATTAAAAGAACAAAATTAAACTAAAATAGGCTGTTCCAAATTACAAGGTTTCCTGTCAGACAGGCGACCTTCCCTTATGCTTTTGATGGCCTTGTATGATCTGGGCTGGTTGTGTGAGTGGCTTGATGGAATGTTTGTAGTGCCAAGATTCCACTTTTGCCCTTGGTGGCTTACTAGTCCCAGTCCTCTGTTCCCACCAAGTCAGTCTAGGTCTGCTGGTCAGCATAGGCATCAGACCTGTTCTGATTTGTGTTGTTCCTCCTGCTGACTGGGTGACCTTCACTATTGGTTCTTGGGCTTTCTTTGCGATGCAGCCCTTTGTTCCTGGGCTTGGGCTTAATCCTTGTAGTCCCAAGATGTCATTTCCAGCCTTCATTGGTCCTGGATCCCTTTGGGTTGATCTGTGTAGGTACAGTAAGGTCAGTTGTTTGCTAGGTACAGCCTGACTGTCCTGTTCCTCCTTTTTGGCCTTAATTGCTTTGCCTTTGGATTTCTTTGCCCTATTTCTGTACTTGTCCCTCATTTTAGGGTTTCTCCCATGTAGTTCATGTAGTGGGTCATGGGGTCCTAAAAGTCCTGCACCAATATTTGGTGCATCTCCCCTCTTGGATTAACACAACACCTTTGCCAGTGCCACTAGCATCACACTCAACTGCAAATGGCTTTGTATAGTCAGGTAGTTTCAATACAAGAGCCTTACACATAATTCCTTTGATCTGCTCAAATGCCTTTTGTGCTTCACTAGTCCAAGTAAAAACTCCCTTTTTATGCATTCAGTAATAGGAGCCATGATGGTGCTGAAATTTTTCACAAACCTTCTATAAAATGAGGCCAATCCAAGAAAAGACCTAACCTAAGTGATGGTAGTGGGGGTAGGCCAGGTCTGTATGGCCTCTATTTTTGCAGGATCTGCCTTTACTCCCTCTCTGCCCATAATGAGCCCTAGGAAGCCTATCTCATGCATCAAGAAACTACATTTTTCTAGCTTGCCATAGAGTTTTTGTTGTCTTAACACCTTGAATAACTGTTCAAGTTGTCCTAGATGCTCACCTATATCCTTGCTATATATTAAAATATCATCCAAGTATACTACTATGAACTTACCTAGGAAGGGTCTTAAGATCTCATTCATGAGCCTCATGAATGTACTAGGTGCACCTGTCAGTCCAAAGGGCATTACTAACCACTCATACAGCCCATACTTTGTCTTGAAGGCTGTCTTCCACTCATCTCCCTCTTTCATCCTAATCTGATGGTAGCCACTCCTCAAATCTACCTTGCTAAACCACTGTGCCCCTGCCAACTCATCCAGCATATCATCAATTCTAGGTATAGGGAACCTGTATTTAATGGTAATGTTGTTGACACTCCTGCTGTCAACACACATCCTCCAGGTTCCATCCTTCTTTGGAACCAACAAAGTAGGCACTGCACATGGACTGAGACTGTTTTAATCTTTTGTTTTAGTCTTTTTAAAGTTGCACATGATATGGCACGTGCCTAAATAAAGAAGATTGTAGTATTTAATCTTGTGTTTTCCCCTTTCAGATCTTAAGAGGCCTATATAAAGGACTCTCTATGATGTAATAAGACAGTTTTGAGTTTTCAATACAAAATTGGAGTTTTTCCTTTTCTTGAATGTGAGTGAAGCATTCTAAGGTTTTGTGAGTGAAGCAAGACCAACCCCATTGTTCTGATCAGGGAGTGAACCTGGTCTTGCTTTGGGTGAGTTTCTTTTGGAAGGGTGAGTGAAGCCTTTGCAACAGAAGTTCAACAACAACAACCAACAAGAGGGCAAGTCTGAAATTGCAGACTTTCTGTTCTTTGCCTTAAGTGTGTTCAAGATTGAGTCCACATTGGATTCTTGAGCCTGTTTGTTAGTGTCCAAGACTGAGTGAGTGAAAAACTCCATCATTTCAGTCCAAATTGGTATCAGAGCAAAGTTCAAGATCAAGGGATAACAGCAGTGCAGGACAATCAGAAAGCCAAGCCAACCACCATTTCAGCCTGTGTGCTTTTTCAGGGAAGTTTCATTGCATTGAATTGTCTTCAACTTTTTGTGTTTAAATTGTATCATCTATTATCTGGTTGTTACTCAAACATTCTCATTGATTTGTCACATCTTGATTATAGTACTACTAGTATCAGATCAAGAATTTAGTTCTTGGGTGTGAAATTGTTAAAACTTGTTGAAATTGTGAATTTTGTTCCTTTCTGTTTGTTCTTGGTTGAGTCCATTTTACTTTCTTGCATTATGAACCCTGAAGAGAGAAATGCTCTTGTAGAGGACAAAGTTAACAGGATAGCCCAAATGTTAATAGAGGCTGGATTCTTAAATACAGAAAGGGGGCCTAATCTTGAGGGGACACAGAACAATAGAAGCCAAGAAGATAGATCCCTAAGGGTAGATGTAGGGGAATTTGATGGCCAATCCTTGAACCCTGAAGACTACATTGAATGGGAAAAGGGGCTGGAAATATTTTTTGACTATAGGGAGACATCTGAGACCAGTAAGTACAAAATGGCTAAAGTCAAATTAACCAAGCTTGCAGCCATTTGGTTTGAGGGTGTACAATGACAGAGGGAAAGGGAGAACAGACCTAAGATAGACTCTTGGAATAAACTGAAGAAACATCTTAGGAGAAAGTATGTCCCACCAAATTACAAGCAGCAACTATCTGTTAAATGGAATACTTTAGTCCAGGGAAACAAAACAGTAGCACAATACATCCAGGATTGGGAGAAATTGGCTGTTCAATGTGATACCTCAGATTCTGAGGAAATGAGGGTAGGGAAATTTCTGGCTGGTTTAAGGGAAGATTTGAGAATAAAGATTGCTCTAGTGCCTAGCTTGACTGTAGCCTTGGCAGGGAATCATGCCTTATTATTGGAACAACACTCCAAGAAGAAACCTACTTATGGTATAGGCCACACTTACTCTAAGGGGAGTCAGAACTCAGCAACTAGACCAATTCAGGCTACACCTCACACTAGGAACAGCACCTGCATAGAAAGCAAGGGAAAGGGGGTCACACCTAACAAAAATGTGGTCTGTTTTAAGTGTCATGGGACAGGACATTACAAAAATGACTGCCCAAACAACAGGGCTTTCACCCTACAGGAATGGAATGAGATTAGAGATAGGGACAAACCAAGGACTGCCCTTGGTGAGTTCTAGTTGTCCCCAGTCTTCTCCCAGTAAGTGCACCAAGGTCTGCTGCTCATCAGTTTTCTCTGGTGTCATGTCTCCTATGGCAGGCTTGTCTGTTTGGGCTTGAACTAACTTATTTGGCCTTTCTAAGGGTTCTTGTTGATTGGTATTGCATGCTAACCCCTTGCTGGTTCCATCCCAGGTCTTGTGGGTCATGGTCTTGTTCTCAAGAGGATTTGGTGCAGATGAATAGGTCTAATTTTCCTGCTGATCATCAGTATTTGTCTCTTCCTGTTTTTGATGACCCTTGGTGGTTGTTATATGACTATTGGGGCTTGGTTCATGTGTGTTTAGCCTTGAACCATCCTCACATGGTTCAACTCCCCCTTCTTTGAAAGAATTGCCCTCAATTCTTCATGGCTTTCATAGGGTACCAAGTCTCCTACATTGAAAGTGTCAGAGATTTGATACTCATCATGGAGGTCTATCTTGTATGCATTAGGGCCTATCTTCTCTGTGATTTTGAACGGTCCAATGGCTCTAGGCATTAGTTTGTTCTTTCTCAGGTTTGGGAACCTGGACTTCCTCAGGTGAATCCACACATAGTCTCCAGCTTCCAGTGCTTTTCTAGCTCTCCTGCCTTGATTTGCTTTCTGCTTGTATCTTTCATTGGCCTTGAGTAGGTTCTCCTGGATGGTTTTGTGGAGTTTCATCATGTCCTTTTCTAATTCCTCAGCATCTTTACTTGCTTTGTCCTGAAATTTAGAACAAGTTAATGAAATAGGCAGTAATGGGTTGGTGCCATACACACATTCAAAAGGAGTGTGTTTAGTGCTGTAACCAGGGCTTCTATTATAGGCAAATTCTGCCTGGCACAGCTTAAGATCCCAGTCTCTAAGGTTTTTCCCTACTAAAGCTCTTAGGATGGCCCCCAAAGTTTTGTTGGTCACTTCAGTTTGACCATTTGTTTGTGGATGATGTGTTGTACTAAACAATAGTTTTGTACCTAGCATTTTCCACAGGGTAGTCCAAAAACAGCTAAGGAACTTACTATCCCTATCAGATACAATGGTCTTAGGGATCCCATGTAGCCTCACAATTTCAGCAAAATACAACCTGGCTACATGCTTGGCATCATCCACCTTGTTACAAGCAATGAAGTGTGCCATTTTTGAGAATCTGTCAACCACAACCATGATAGAGTCCCTTCCCCTTTGGGTCCTTGGTAAGGCAACAATAAAGTTCATGCTTAGGTGCTCCCAAGGTTTCTCAGCTACTGGTAAAGGAATGTACTCCCCCTTATGAAAAGTGATCTTAGCCTTAATGCATGCTTCACACCTAAGTATGTATTTCCCTATAGTTCCCAACATTTTTGGCCAAAAGAAGTGCTGACCTACCATGTCTAGGGTCTTTTGTATCCCAAAATGCCCCCCTAAGCTCTTCTCATGCACTTCTTTTAATATCAACAGACTCAAAGGTGTTTTGGGTATGCAAAGCCTATTTCCCTTGAATAGGAACCCCTCTTGTATGGAGATAACCCCTAAGGTTCCTTCTGGCATGCTGCAAATAAGTCCTTAAAGTCAGGGTCAGTAGCATATTGTTCCTTTATCAACTAAAAACCCAACACTCTAGCTTCTAGGATGGCTAACAGTCCATGCCTTCTGCTCAAAGAATCTGCAATCACATTAGTTTTGCCAGTCTTATATTTGGCTGAGAAGTTAAAGGTTTGTAGGAACTCTACCCACCTAGCATGCTTTGGACTTAACTTGTTCTGACCATGAATGTTTTTCAATGACTCATGATCTGTGTATAAAATGAAGGGCTGTAATTTTAGGTAGTGTGACCAGTGCTCCAAGGCTCTAACCATGGCATAAAACTCCTTGTCATAGGTGGAGTAATTCAACCTAGATTTGCTCAATTTCTCACTAAAGAAAGCCACTGGTCTCCCCTCTTGGATTAACACAACACCTTTGCCAGTGCCACTAGCATCACACTCAACTGCAAATGGCTTTGTATAGTCAGGTAGTTTCAATACAAGAGCCTTACACATAATTCCTTTGATCTGCTCAAATGCCTTTTGTGCTTCACTAGTCCAAGTAAAAACTCCCTTTTTATGCATTCAGTAATAAAATTTTTCAAAACCTTCTATAAAATGAGGCCAATCCAAGAAAAGACCTAACCTAAGTGATGGTAGTGGGGGTAGGCCAGGTCTGTATGGCCTCTATTTTTGCAGGATCTTCCTTTACTCCCTCTCTGCCCATTATGAGCCCTAGGAAGCCTATCTCATGCATCAAGAAACTACATTTTTCTAGCTTGCCATAGAGTTTTTGTTGTCTTAACACCTTGAATAACTGTTCAAGTTGTCCTAGATGCTCACCTATATCCTTGCTATATATTAAAATATCATCCAAGTATACTACTATGAACTTACCTAGGAAGGGTCTTAAGATCTCATTCATGAGCCTCATGAATGTACTAGGTGCACCTGTCAGTCCAAAGGGCATTACTAACCACTCATACAGCCCATACTTTGTCTTGAAGGCTGTCTTCCACTCATCTCCCTCTTTCATCCTAATCTGATGGTAGCCACTCCTCAAATCTACCTTGCTAAACCACTGTGCCCCTGCCAACTCATCCAGCATATCATCAATTCTAGGTATAGGGAACCTGTATTTAATGGTAATGTTGTTGACACTCCTGCTGTCAACACACATCCTCCAGGTTCCATCCTTCTTTGGAACCAACAAAGTAGGCACTGCACATGGACTGAGACTGTTTTAATCTTTTGTTTTAGTCTTTTTAAAGTTGTACATGATATGGCACGTGCCTAAATAAAGAAGATTGTAGTATTTAATCTTGTGTTTTTCCCTTTCAGATCTTAAGAGGCCTATATAAAGGACTCTCTATGATGTAATAAGACAGTTTTGAGTTTTCAATACAAAATTGGAGTTTTTCCTTTTCTTGAATGTGAGTGAAGCATTCTAAGGTTTTGTGAGTGAAGCAAGACCAACCCCATTGTTCTGATCAGGGAGTGAACCTGGTCTTGCTTTAGGTGAGTTTCTTTTGGAAGGGTGAGTGAAGCCTTTGCAACAGAATTTCAACAACAACAACCAACAAGAGGGCAAGTCTGAAATTGCAGACTTTCTGTTCTTTGCCTTAAGTGTGTTCAAGATTGAGTCCACATTGGATTCTTGAGCCTGTTTGTTAGTGTCCAAGACTGAGTGCGTGAAAAACTCCATCATTTCACTCCAAATTGGTATCAGAGCAAAGTTCAAGATCAAGGGATAACAGCAGTGCAGGACAATCAGAAAGCCAAGCCAACCACCATTTCAGCCTGTGTGCTTTTTCAGGGAAGTTTCATTGCATTGAATTGTCTTCAACTTTTTGTGTTTAAATTGTATCATCTATTATCTGGTTGTTACTCAAACATTCTCATTGATTTGTCACATCTTGATTATAGTACTACTAGTATCAGATCAAGAATTTAGTTCTTGGGTGTGAAATTGTTAAAACTTGTTGAAATTGTGAATTTTGTTCCTTTCTGTTTGTTCTTGGTTGAGTCCATTTTACTTTCTTGCATTATGAACCCTGAAGAGAGAAATGCTCTTGTAGAGGACAAAGTTAACAGGATAGCCCAAATGTTAATAGAGGCTGGATTCTTAAATACAGAAAGGGGGCCTAATCTTGAGGGGACACAGAACAATAGAAGCCAAGAAGATAGATCCCTAAGGGTAGATGTAGGGGAATTTGATGGCCAATCCTTGAACCCTGAAGACTACATTGAATGGGAAAAGGGGCTGGAAATATTTTTTGACTTTAGGGAGACATCTGAGACCAGTAAGTACAAAATGGCTAAAGTCAAATTAACCAAGCTTGCAGCCATTTGGTTTGAGGGTGTACAGTGACAGAGGGAAAGGGAGAACAGACCTAAGATAGACTCTTGGAATAAACTGAAGAAACATCTTAGGAGAAAGTATGTCCCACCAAATTACAAGCAGCAACTATCTGTTAAATGGAATACTTTAGTCCAGGGAAACAAAACAGTAGCACAATACATCCAGGATTGGGAGAAATTGGCTGTTCAATGTGATACCTCAGATTCTGAGGAAATGAGGGTAGGGAAATTTCTGGCTGGTTTAAGGGAAGATTTGAGAATAAAGATTGCTCTAGTGCCTAGCTTGACTGTAGCCTTGGCAGGGAATCATGCCTTATTATTGGAACAACACTCCAAGAAGAAACCTACTTATGGTATAGGCCACACTTACTCTAAGGGGAGTCAGAACTCAGCAACTAGACCAATTCAGGCTACACCTCACACTAGGAACAACACCTGCATAGAAAGCAAGGGAAAGGGGGTCACACCTAACAAAAATGTGGTCTGTTTTAAGTGTCATGGGATAGGACATTACAAAAATGACTGCCCAAACAACAGGGCTTTCACCCTACAGGAATGGAATGAGATTAGAGATAGGGACAAACCAAGGACTGCCCTTGGTGAGTTCAAGTTGTCCCCAATCTTCTCCCAGTAAGTGCACCAAGGTCTGCTGCTCATCAGTTTTCTCTGGTGTCATGTCTCCTGTGGCAGGCTTGTCTGTTTGGGCTTGAACTAACTTATTTGGCCTTTCTAAGGGTTCTTGTTGATTGGTATTGCATGCTAACCCCTTGCTGGTTCCATCCCAGGTCTTGTGGGTCATGGTCTTGTTCTCAAGAGGATTTGGTGCAGATGAATAGGTCCAATTTTCCTGCTGATCATCAGTATTTGTCTCTTCCTGTTTTTGATGACCCTTGGTGGTTGTTATATGACTATTGGGGCTTGGTTCATGTGTGTTTAGCCTTGAACCATCCTCACATGGTTCAACTCCCCCTTCTTTGAAAGAATTGCCCTCAATTCTTCATGGCTTTCATAGGGTACCAAGTCTCCTACATTGAAAGTGTCAGAGATTTGATACTCATCATGGAGGTCTATCTTGTATGCATTAGGGCCTATCTTCTCTGTGATTTTGAACGGTCCAATGGCTCTAGGCATTAGTTTGTTCTTTCTCAGGTTTGGGAACCTGGACTTCCTCAGGTGAATCCACACATAGTCTCCAGCTTCCAGTGCTTTTCTAGCTCTCCTGCCTTGATTTGCTTTCTGCTTGTATCTTTCATTGGCCTTGAGTAGGTTCTCCTGGATGGTTTTGTGGAGTTTCATCATGTCCTTTTCTAATTCCTCAGCATCTTTACTTGCTTTGTCCTGAAATTTAGAACAAGTTAATGAAATAGGCAGTAATGGGTTGGTGCCATACACACATTCAAAAGGAGTGTGTTTAGTGCTGTAACCAGGGCTTCTATTATAGGCAAATTCTGCCTGGCACAGCTTAAGATCCCAGTCTCTAAGGTTTTTCCCTACTAAAGCTCTTAGGATGGCCCCCAAAGTTTTGTTGGTCACTTCAGTTTGACCATTTGTTTGTGGATGATGTGCTGTACTAAACAATAGTTTTGTACCTAGCATTTTCCACAGGGTAGTCAAAAAACAGCTAAGGAACTTACTATCCCTATCAGATACAATGGTCTTAGGGATCCCATGTAGCCTCACAATTTCAGCAAAATACAACCTGGCTACATGCTTGGCATCATCCACCTTGTTACAAGCAATGAAGTGTGCCATTTTTGAGAATCTGTCAACCACAACCATGATAGAGTCCCTTCCCCTTTGGGTCCTTGGTAAGGCAACAATAAAGTCCATGCTTAGGTGCTCCCAAGGTTTCTCAGCTACTGGTAAAGGAATGTACTCCCCCTTATGAAAAGTGATCTTAGCCTTAATGCATGCTTCACACCTAAGTATGTATTTCCCTATAGTTCCCAACATTTTTGGCCAAAAGAAGTGCTGACCTACCATGTCTAGGGTCTTTTGTATCCCAAAATGCCCCCCTAAGCTCTTCTCATGCACTTCTTTTAATATCAACAAACTCAAAGGTGTTTTGGGTATGCAAAGCCTATTTCCCTTGAATAGGAACCCCTCTTGTATGGAGAATAACCCCTAAGGTTCCTTCTGGCATGCTGCAAATAAGTCCTTAAAGTCAGGGTCAGTAGCATATTGTTCCTTTATCAACTCAAAACCCAACACTCTAGCTTCTAGGATGGCTAACAGTCCATGCCTTCTGCTCAAAGAATCTGCAATCACATTAGTTTTGCCAGTCTTATATTTGGCTGAGAAGTTAAAGGTTTGTAGGAACTCTACCCACCTAGCATGCTTTGGACTTAACTTGTTCTGACCATGAATGTTTTTCAATGACTCATGGTCTGTGTATAAAATGAAGGGCTGTAATTTTAGGTAGTGTGACCAGTGCTCCAAGGCTCTAACCATGGCATAAAACTCCTTGTCATAGGTGGAGTAATTCAACCTAGATTTGCTCAATTTCTCACTAAAGAAAGCCACTGGTCTCCCCTCTTGGATTAACACAACACCTTTGCCAGTGCCACTAGCATCACACTCAACTGCAAATGGCTTTGTATAGTCAGGTAGTTTCAATACAAGAGCCTTACACATAATTCCTTTGATCTGCTCAAATGCCTTTTGTGCTTCACTAGTCCAAGTAAAAACTCCCTTTTTATGCATTCAGTAATAAAATTTTTCAAAACCTTCTATAAAATGAGGCCAATCCAAGAAAAGACCTAACCTAAGTGATGGTAGTGGGGGTAGGCCAGGTCTGTATGGCCTCTATTTTTGCAGGATCTTCCTTTACTCCCTCTCTGCCCATTATGAGCCCTAGGAAGCCTATCTCATGCATCAAGAAACTACATTTTTCTAGCTTGCCATAGAGTTTTTGTTGTCTTAACACCTTGAATAACTGTTCAAGTTGTCCTAGATGCTCACCTATATCCTTGCTATATATTAAAATATCATCCAAGTATACTACTATGAACTTACCTAGGAAGGGTCTTAAGATCTCATTCATGAGCCTCATGAATGTACTAGGTGCACCTGTCAGTCCAAAGGGCATTACTAACCACTCATACAGCCCATACTTTGTCTTGAAGGCTGTCTTCCACTCATCTCCCTCTTTCATCCTAATCTGATGGTAGCCACTCCTCAAATCTACCTTGCTAAACCACTGTGCCCCTGCCAACTCATCCAGCATATCATCAATTCTAGGTATAGGGAACCTGTATTTAATGGTAATGTTGTTGACACTCCTGCTGTCAACACACATCCTCCAGGTTCCATCCTTCTTTGGAACCAACAAAGTAGGCACTGCACATGGACTGAGACTGTTTTAATCTTTTGTTTTAGTCTTTTTAAAGTTGTACATGATATGGCACGTGCCTAAATAAAGAAGATTGTAGTATTTAATCTTGTGTTTTTCCCTTTCAGATCTTAAGAGGCCTATATAAAGGACTCTCTATGATGTAATAAGACAGTTTTGAGTTTTCAATACAAAATTGGAGTTTTTCCTTTTCTTGAATGTGAGTGAAGCATTCTAAGGTTTTGTGAGTGAAGCAAGACCAACCCCATTGTTCTGATCAGGGAGTGAACCTGGTCTTGCTTTAGGTGAGTTTCTTTTGGAAGGGTGAGTGAAGCCTTTGCAACAGAATTTCAACAACAACAACCAACAAGAGGGCAAGTCTGAAATTGCAGACTTTCTGTTCTTTGCCTTAAGTGTGTTCAAGATTGAGTCCACATTGGATTCTTGAGCCTGTTTGTTAGTGTCCAAGACTGAGTGCGTGAAAAACTCCATCATTTCACTCCAAATTGGTATCAGAGCAAAGTTCAAGATCAAGGGATAACAGCAGTGCAGGACAATCAGAAAGCCAAGCCAACCACCATTTCAGCCTGTGTGCTTTTTCAGGGAAGTTTCATTGCATTGAATTGTCTTCAACTTTTTGTGTTTAAATTGTATCATCTATTATCTGGTTGTTACTCAAACATTCTCATTGATTTGTCACATCTTGATTATAGTACTACTAGTATCAGATCAAGAATTTAGTTCTTGGGTGTGAAATTGTTAAAACTTGTTGAAATTGTGAATTTTGTTCCTTTCTGTTTGTTCTTGGTTGAGTCCATTTTACTTTCTTGCATTATGAACCCTGAAGAGAGAAATGCTCTTGTAGAGGACAAAGTTAACAGGATAGCCCAAATGTTAATAGAGGCTGGATTCTTAAATACAGAAAGGGGGCCTAATCTTGAGGGGACACAGAACAATAGAAGCCAAGAAGATAGATCCCTAAGGGTAGATGTAGGGGAATTTGATGGCCAATCCTTGAACCCTGAAGACTACATTGAATGGGAAAAGGGGCTGGAAATATTTTTTGACTATAGGGAGACATCTGAGACCACTAAGTACAAAATGGCTAAAGTCAAATTAACCAAGCTTGCAGCCATTTGGTTTGAGGGTGTACAAAGACAGAGGGAAAGGGAGAACAGACCTAAGATAGACTCTTGGAATAAACTGAAGAAACATCTTAGGAGAAAGTATGTCCCACCAAATTACAAGCAGCAACTATCTGTTAAATGGAATACTTTAGCCCAGGGAAACAAAACAGTAGCACAATACATCCAGGATTGGGAGAAATTGGCTGTTCAATGTGATACCTCAGATTCTGAGGAAATGAGGGTAGGGAAATTTCTGGCTGGTTTAAGGGAAGATTTGAGAATAAAGATTGCTCTAGTGCCTAACTTGACTGTAGTCTTGGCAGGGAATCATGCCTTATTATTGGAACAACAATCCACGAAGAAACCTACTTATGGTATAGGCCACACTTACTCTAAGGGGAGTCAGAACTCAGCAACTAGACCAATTCAGGCTGCACCTCACACTAGGAACAGCACCTGCATAGAAAGCAAGGGAAAGGGGGTCACACCTAACAAAAATGTGGTCTGTTTTAAGTGTCATGGGACAGGACATTACAAAAATGACTGCCCAAACAACAGGGCTTTCACCCTACAGGAATGGAATGAGATTAGAGATAGGGACAGACCAAGGACTGCCCTTGGTGAGTTCTAGTTGTCCCCAGTCTTCTCCCAGTAAGTGCACCAAGGTCTGCTGCTCATCAGTTTTCTCTGGTGTCATGTCTCCTGTGGCAGGCTTGTCTGTTTGGGCTTGAACTAACTTATTTGGCCTTTCCAAGGGTTCTTGTTGATTGGTATTGCATGCTAACCCCTTGCTGGTTCCATCCCAGGTCTTGTGGGTCATTGAAACAAATGTTGTTTCAGATATTAGCATCCCTGAGCCAAGCCTAGAACATGAGCCAAGTCAAGAATCACAAGCATTAGTCAACAGAAAAAGTGAAAAGGAAAATCCATCATTTCAGCAGAGAATTTTCACCAAGATGGCTGCACCAAATTCTCTTGAGAAGGAAGGAGGGGAAGCCAACACTTGGGGCAACTCACAAAAAGGGTTAGCCAACTTTACCAACCAAGAACAGGACCTGAAGAGCCTTAAAACTCAAGTTAAGGCCCAAACAGACACAACTGCCAGGGGAGACAGGACAACTGAGGAGACTGTTTGGCAGCAGACCTGGAGCCATGACTGGAGAGCAATGGGAGGACATTTGGACCCAACCAAAGGAGGAAATGTAATCTCCCTACATGGACCTAAAAGCCAGGGGCCCAGGACCCTGTTGAGGATCAGCCCAGAAGGCTAGAGCCAAAGCTAAAGGAGGCTTGGTTCACAGAATATGATTGAGCAATTTGTAAATTTGACTAAGTGTCTGTTTTGGTCTTTTTAAAGAGCATGTGCTAGTCATGTGAGGGGTTATTTTCAAGAAACCCTCCTAAATGACCGTTATAGTAGTTAGAAGCCTATATATAGGCTCATTGTGTAATGTACAAACACACTTGATATTCAATACAACAATTTCGAGGAATTTCAGAAATTTCTGTTTTTTTCAATCTTGAGGTTGTGTGTGCAACTTCATCTGAGGCTTTGAAGATCAAAGAGGCTGTGGAACAGGCTTTGATATTTAGAGTCATACATAAACAAAGGAAGGAAACTTTGTTTATGCATTAAGGAGGGGAATTTGGGAGCAGGAACCAAATTTCAGTCCAACTACTCATCAAAAATTCAAGAACCTGGTTCTTGAAACTGTTGACTACCAGCCCACCTATCTGTACTTGGTGAGGATTATTTTCAGACTCCTAAGACAAGCCAAAGGGTATTTCATAATCTTGGGAATGCAGAGATTTAGGTTTCACCATTGGCAGAACATAGTGTCAACTCAACAAGGCTGCAACATCTAAGTTAACAACCCCAGTTCACAACTGTTTCAGGACCATTCTTTGTTTCCAGGCTGGTCTTTAAGGCACCTAGGTGTGTCTGTATTAAGGCCTGTATTGAGGCTAGTCATCAACTAAAGCATCCATCAGTTCCATTGACAAACCATCAACACTTTCTTGCTTTAAATACGCATCAACTTGGTATCAGAGCCCTGTTTCGAAGAGGGCAAGGAGCGTTCAAGAACAGAAATCAAGAAGGGGCTGCAAATTGTCCTGTGTCTGCAAATTTGAGATTCAACCTACCTTAAAGGAGTCAAGATTTGGTTTACAGCTTCAAAACTAGTTTGTATCTTCAAAGGGATGTATAATCTTTCTTAAAACTCTTTCATTTTGTGTCATTTCATTCAGTTACACCCCAAGAAACAGAAAACACACACAGTGCACTAAAATTTCAAAATCTTGAAATCTTTCCTTGTAAGGCCTGTTTCTGTTTCTTTGTTTGTTGATTAATCATCATCTTTGTGTGACCAACAACATGGATTGGGAGGGTAGATTTGAGGCCCTAGAGGCTACAGTGGAGAGGCTGGTCCAAGGCTTGAACCATGTAGGATTAGGACCGATCCTCAGCAAGACAGACCTATACCCAACCCTAGACCCTATGAAGACAGAACCATTAGAGTGGATATCCCTGAATTTGATGGACACTCTCACAGTCCTAGTCACTACCTAGAGTGGGAAGAAAGGATTGACCAATACTTTGAATTTCAGGAGACCCCACCAGAGAGGCAGTTTAAACTAGCCAAGGTAAAAATGATCAAACTAGCATCAACATGGCTAGAGGGGGTGCAAAGACAGAGAGTAAGAGAAGGTAGACCTAGGATAGATTCCTGGACTAAACTTAAAAAACATTTGAGAAGAAAATATGTGCCTTCTACTTACAAGCAACAACTATATGTGCAGTTTAGTATCCTGACTCAAGGAAACAAGTCTGTGCAGAACTACATTCAAGAATGGGAAAGACTGAGTGTGCTTTGTGACCTTAATGAACCAGAAGACATGAGGGTAGGAAGGTTTATAGCAGGGCTAAGAGAGGAAATTAGGAGGAAGGTGATCTTTACCCCTGATCTGACCATTCACTCAGTAGGGCACTTGGCCTTAGAAATTGAAAAGAATAGGAAGAAGGGACATCCTAGCCATACTTACCCTAAGACCAGTAGGACCTATACACCTAGGAGCACAGTGAACACCAATATGCCAAAGAAGGACACCCAAATGTCAACAACAAAGGATACATATCCCAAACAGCCTGCACCTATTAAAGACCCTAAGGAAGTGGTTTGCTTTAAGTGCAATGGCAGAGGCCATTATAAGAGGGACTGCCCTAATGCTAGAGCCTTTACCATGCAGGAATGGGATGAAATCAAGCAAGTACCAGGCCAAAGGTAATCTTGGTATCCAGAAATGGTAAGGAGGAAGAGGTGTGGCCTCAAACCAATAGAGAGGACCCTGATGGCACCTATGTAGTAGGGGAGGATGGGACTTTGCAAGCTTTTGAGGGAGAGAATAGTGAATCAGAGGAAGAAGATCCTGAGAGAATAGAACCTGAGGAAGGGGGACACTTTAATTTCATAGTAAGGAGAAGTTTTCACACCACTACTAAGCCTCCTAAGTCAGACCAAAGGGAAAATCTGTTTCAGACTAAGTGTAGGATAGAGGGGGAATTGTGTGACCTCATTATTAATGGAGGTAGTGAGTCAAACTGCATTAGCCAAGACTTAGTCAATAGATTGCAGCTTAAGACTAGACCCCACCCCCATCCCTACAAACTAAGGTGGCTAGATGAGAAGGCTAGTGGATTGGTTAAGAGACAGTGCTTAGTCAGCCTAACCTTAGGCACCTACACTGACCAGGTTTTGTGTGATGTGCTCAATATGGATGCCTGCCATCTACTTTTGGGTAGACCTTGGCAATATGACAGAAGAACCATCCATAATGGTTACACCAACACATATACCTTGACACATAATGGGAAAAAGAAGGAATTAGTACCTCTGCCCCCAACTAAGGCTATTCCACCCAAGGAGAATAAGACTCCCACCCATCTGATCACTAGAAGAGTTTGTGAAAAGAAGATTAAGCAGAATGGAGTAGTTTACATCTTGTTCACCAAAGAGACCAGTGAGTCCCCACCCATACCACCTGAAGTAGAGCCCTTAATCAAGCAATATGAAGATGTTTTCCCCACTGACCTACCCCCTGGACTTCCACCCCTAAGAGGCATTGAACACCAAATTGACTTAGTGCCAGGAGCAAGCTTGCCTAACAAGCCTGCATATAGGACTAATCCCTTTGAAACCCAAGAACTGCAGAGACAGGTAGAGGAGTTAATGCAAAGAGGATATGTAAGGAAAAGCTTAAGTCCATGTGCAGTGCCTACCTTGCTTGTGCCTAAAAAGGATGGCACATGGAGGATGTGCATAGACAGCAGAAGTGTGAACAATATCACTGTGAAATATAGGTTTCCCATCCCTAGGATAGATGATCTATTAGATGAGCTAGCTGGTTCACAATGGTTCAGCAAGGTAGACCTAAGGAGTGGGTATCATCAGATCAGAATGAGGGAAGGTGATGAGTGGAAGACTGCTTTTAAAACTAAGTATGGGTTGTATGAGTGGCTTGTGATGCCCTTTGGTTTAACAGGAGCCCCTAGCACATTCATGAGACTCATGAATGAAATTCTGAGACCATTCTTAGGCAAGTTTATAGTAGTCTATCTAGATGATATCCTCATATACAGCAAGGACTTGCCTGAGCACCTAGATCATTTGAAACAACTATTTGAGGTTTTAAGGAAGCAAAAACTATATGCAAAGTTGGAAAAATGTAGCTTTTTGCTGCCTGAGGTGAACTTCCTAGGGTACATTGTAGGCAAAGATGGGATCAAGGTGGATCCAAGTAAGGTCAAAGCAATACAGCCATACAGGATTGGCCTGCACCTACCACCCTTACTCAAGTCAGGTCATTTCATGGCTTGGCTTCATTTTATAGGAGATTCATAAAAAATTTTAGTAGTGTGATGGCACCTGTCACAGAGTGCACAAAGGGAAAGTTTGAGTGGACCCCTGCTGCACAGAGAGCATTTGAGACCCTTAAGGACATGATGTGCAAGGCCCCTGTGCTTAAGCTTCCTGACTTCACCAAGCCCTTTGAGGTTGAGTGTGATGCTTGTGGAACAGGCATAGGAGCAGTACTTGTGCAAGAGGGAAGACCCATAGCATTCTTTAGTGAAAAACTTAATCAAAGTAGACTTAACTATTCAACCTATGATAAAGAGTTTTATGCTATCATTAGGGCTTTAGAACATTGGTCTCATTACCTTAGAATCCAACCATTTGTGTTGTATACAGACCATGAGTCCCTCAAACACATCAATGGCCAACATAAGTTGAGTAGTAGGCATGCAAGATGGGTAGAGTTCATGCAAACCTTTGATTTTTCAGCTAAATATAAGGCAGGCAAAACCAATGTGATAGCTAATGCCTTGAGCAGGAAATACAATTTGCTTGGCATTCTTAATGCAAAAATGTTAGGCTTTGAGTTAATCAAGGATCACTACCAACATTGCCCTGATTTTGCAGAAATTTACCAAGCCTGTCAATCTAGACCCCAAGGACTTTTTAGCATACAAGAGGGATTCCTGTTTAAAGGGAATCAATTGTGTATACCTAAGATGCCTATGAGGACTTTATTAGTGCAGGAAGTACATGAAGGAAGCCTAGCCGGCCATTTTGGCATCCAGAAAACACTAGACATGCTGGCCAAACACTTCTATTGGCCTAGGATGCTTGGCACAGTAAGAAAGTACATTTTAAATTGTGAAGTTTGTCTGAAAGCCAAAGTAACTTTTCATAAGGGGGAATATATACCTCTACCAGTTCCACATAAACCATGGGAACATGTTAGCATGGATTTCATGATGGCTTTACCTAGGACAAGGAAAGGGAAGGACTCAATAATGGTTGTAGTGGACAGATTCTCAAAAATGGCCCATTTCATACCTTGCACTAAAACAGATGATGCCCCTAACATAGCCAGTCTATACTTCACTGAGATCATAAGGCTACATGGAGTACCTAGGTCCATAGTAACTGATAGAGACAACAAATTTATGAGTTACTTTTGGAAAACCTTGTGGAACTTGCTAGGCACAAAATTGTTATTTAGCACTGCACACCATCCACAAACTGATGGACAGACTGAGGTTACCAACATAACCTTGGCACCTTACTGAGGGTTAGTTAATAAGAACCTAAGAGACTGGGACACTAAGCTATGCCATGCTGAATTTGCCTATAATAGTGCCCCTAGTCATGCCACTAAACATTCTCCATTTGAGTGTGTTTATGGTACTAACCCTTTGATTCCCACAACACTGATTGATGTGCCTTACCTTGACAGGAATACAGGAGAATCAGTAGATATGATAGCAAGGATGAAAGGAATACATCAGCTTGTACATGATAACATTGAAGCAACAAATAAAAAGTACAAGGCCAAGGCAGACAAACACCTAAAACAAAGGGAAGACATCAAGGTTGGAGATTTAGTCTGGATTCATGTCAGGAAAGAGAGGTTCCCACACTTAAGGAAGAACAAGCTCATGCCAAGAGCCATAGGCCCCTTTCCAGTATTGAGGAAATTTGGAAATAATGCATATGAGGTCCAATTGCCTGAGGAATATAACATCTCACCCTTGTTCAACATAGGGGATTTGACACTACATTCCACCACTGAAGAATTGGGGTCAATTCTTCCCCAAGAAAGGGGTTGAAACAAATGTTGTTTCAGATATTAGCATCCCTGAGCCAAGCCTAGAACATGAGCCAAGTCAAGAATCACAAGCATTAGTCAACAGAAAAAGTGAAAAGGAAAATCCATCATTTCAGCAGAGAATTTTCACCAAGATGGCTGCACCAAATTCTCTTGAGAAGGAAGGAGGGGAAGCCAACACTTGGGGCAACTCACAAAAAGGGTTAGCCAACTTTACCAACCAAGAACAGGACCTGAAGAGCCTTAAAACTCAAGTTAAGGCCCAAACAGACACAACTGCCAAGGGAGACAGGACAACTGAGGAGACTGTCTGGCAGCAGACCTGGAGCCATGACTGGAGAGCAATGGGAGGACATCTGGACCCAACCAAAGGAGGAAATGGAATCTCCCTACATGGACCTAAAAGCCAGGGGCCCAGGACCCTGTTGAGGATCAGCCCAGAAGGCCAGAGCCAAAGCTAAAGGAGGCCTGGTTCACAGAATATGATTGAGCAATTTGTAAATTTGACTAAGTGTCTGTTTTGTCTTTTTAAAGAGCATGTGCTAGTCATGTGAGGGGTTATTTTCAAGAAACCCTCCTAAATGACCGTTATAGTAGTTAGAAGCCTATATATAGGCTCATTGTGTAATGTACAAACACACTTGATATTCAATACAACAATTTAGAGGAATTTCAGAAATTTCTGTTTTTTCAATCTTGAGGTTGTGTGTGCAACTTCATCTGAGGCTTTGAAGATCAAAGAGGCTGTGGAACAGGCTCATTGTTGAGGTTGTTTGCTGTTCCTTTGGTCCTTTCTTGGGCTTTCTTTAATTGAGCCCTGTGTCTAAGCCTCCTTTTGAATTATTGATGTCTTCCTTAGGTCCATATGCTAAGCCCTTTGCATTTGGTGTAGATATCCTTGTCTGATGGTCTGCTGAGGCTTGTATTCCACTTGGACTATTCTGTGTGTGGTCTTCTGCTGCCTCTGAACCAAGTTGACCTTGTTGACTTGGTTCAATCCCCCCTTCTTGAAAAGGAATTGTTCTCAATTCTAATTCTTTATGGTAAGGTGCCAAATCTCCAATATTAAAGGTAGGAGATACTCCATATGTGTCTGGAAGGGCCACAGTATAAGCATTATCCCCTGCCTTAGCTATGATCTGAAATGGTCCATCAGCCTTAGGGTTGAGTTTATTGGCTCTATGTTTAGGAAATCTATCTTTCCTCAGATGCACCCAAACATAATCTCCCACTTGAAAGCTCCTGTTGTCCTTGTATCCTTTATCAGATTTCTGCTTGTATTGCTCATTGGCCTTTGTAATATTCTGCTGAACCAATGTGTGTATCCTCTGAGCTTCAGCAATCTGTTTGTTTGCACTCCATGCTCCTCTTTCCTGCAAAGGTAAACACACTAGAGTAGTGGGGGTTGCAGGGTTATTGCCATAAACACACTCAAAGGGTGAAAATTTAGTTGTGAAACTAGGACACCTATTATAGGCAAATTCAGCATGAGGTAGCTTATCATCCCAGTCCTTGGTGTGTTTTTTTACCAAAGTTCTGAAAATGTTACCCAAAGTCCTGTTTGTAACCTCTGTCTGCCCATCTATTTGAGGATGATAGGCAGTACTAAACAGAAGTTTAGTTCCTAACATGGTCCAAAGTGCAGTCCAAAAAGTACTTAGGAACTTGGAATCCCTATCACTTACAATGCTCATAGGTATACCATGGAGCTTGATAATGTCACTGAAGTATAATTTGGCTATGTGCCTTGCATCACTGGTCTTGTTACAAGCCACAAAATGAGCCATTTTAGAGAATCTGTCCACCACAACCATGATGGCATCCTTCCCCTTAGCTGTTCTAGGCAATGCTACTATGAAATCCATGCTCAAATGTTCCCAAGGGTGGTTAGCAATAGGAAGAGGTCTATACTCCCCTTTATGAAAAGTTAGCTTGGCTCTCATGCATACTTCACACTTCAACACATGTTTGCCTACTGTGCCTAGCATTCTAGGCCAAAAAAAATGCTGTGCCAACATGTCTAAAGTCTTCTGTATGCCAAAGTGCCCTGCTAAGGTCCCCTCATGAACTTCCTTGACCAAAACATTCCTTAATGGTGACCTAGGTATGCATAGTCTGTTATGTTTGAAGAGGTATCCCTCCTGAACATGGAAAGGCCCTTTAGGTCCCTGTTGACATTCAAGGTATAGACTGCTCAGGTCAGGGTCTTCTTTGTACAAGGGTTTCAGCATTTCAAAGCCCAATACTTTAGCTTCTAGTATAGACAGTAGGTGATATCTCCTACTAAGTGCATCAGCCACTACATTAGCTTTTCCTGTTTTATACTTAGCTGAAAATGTAAAGGTCTGAAGAAACTCTACCCACTTGCCATGTCTAGGGTTCAGCTTACTTTGCCCATGGATATGCTTCAATGATTCATGATTTGAGTAGAGGATAAATGGTTGGACTTTGAGATAATGTGACCAAGTTTCTAAGGCCCTTACTATAGCATAAAATTCCCTATCATATGTGGAATAGTTGAGCATGCTACCACTTAATTTTTCACTGAAATATGCAACAGGCCTCCCCTCTTGTATAAGCACAGCCCCTATCCCTTTGCCACTTGCATCACACTCAACCTCAAAAGGTTTGGTGAAGTCTGGTAATCTCAGAACAGGTGCCTGACACATGAGTATTTTAATCTGCTCAAATGCTTGTTGAGCTTCTTTGGTCCACCTGAATGTTCCTTGTTTGGTGCACTCAGTGAGAGGAGCCATAATGGAACTAAAATTTTGTATAAATCTTCTGTAGAAAGAGGCTAAACCATGAAAAGATCTAATCTGAGTAATAGTTGTAGGTGTTGGCCAAGTACTAATAGCCTTCTTTTCCAATAATAAAACCTAAGAAGCTTACTTCATCAAGTAGGAAAGCACACTTCTCAAGCTTACCATAGAGTTGCTGAGCTCTTAGGACCTCAAATAGACTTCTTAGATGTGCTAAGTGTTCTGGTTCTGTTTTGCTGTAAATCAGGATATCATCTAAGTATACAACCACAAATTTCCCCAAAAAAGGTCTAAGTACCTCATTCATAAGCCTCATGAAGGTACTTGTTGTAAGATCGCCTAGTCCGTAGGGGTTCTTACAATCTCGCTTCTCGAATCGAATCGAAAAACAATGGGTGTGGGGGAAATAAATGTCGAATGGAAAGGAGGGGGAAAAGTTTCTGATTTTTTTTGTAAATTTTTGTGAAAATTTCGAGTGCAATGTAAGAAAATAATAATGGCTAAATCGAGTCTCACTATGAAATCCACGTAGCAAGAAACGACGCTCTTAAGAACCGAGACACGCTCGCCAAACGTATCAAGACAATAAGAACTTTTGCTAATATACTTCTAATCCAAGAAATATACAACAACGGGAATTGGTGAAACAAAGTTTCGGTTTTTCTTAATTTATCAAAAGATGAAAATTACATACTAAACTAAGCTATTTATAGAGAAAACTAAAAGAAACTAACTTGAAAACCGACTCCATAACCGTGCATAACCGGCTAGAGTTGGCGTGAGGAGTTATCTCACGTGTGGTTGGTTATTAAGAACAAATAACCGCCCATTTGACGAGTAACTTCCCGCGTAACCTCCGCCTATTAATGCCTACTCAAAACCGACTCTTAACTTCTAATAAATAATTCTGAAAATAACTACCATAATAAAACTACCTAACTAATATAAGACTTAGAATTTCAAGGTTTGGAATTCATGCACACGGTTGGATTGGCGCCTTTTGGTGCTTGTAATTCTTTCCTGCTTTGAGCTGATTTCTTCCACCGCTCGCCTCCGACTTTGACTTTGACCTTGACGTTGACTTTGACCTTGACTTTGACTTTGACCCGAACTAAATTACATACATATTTTTTTTTGTTTTTCTAAGATAACATAAAATACTTAATACATTAAGGGACCGACGTATAAAGCTTGAAATAAAACAAGAATTAGAAACTAAAGTACTATAATTCAGAATCGGACGGAGTGAAACTTGATTATGGATGATCTTTGAATGGTGGGTTAAATGATTGCTTGTTGGATGAATTAGCATTGCAAACAAGATTGAGTGATGGCTTGATATAATCCACACGAAAGCTGCCCTTGTATGATGTTGTTGATGTCTTTGTAATAAACAAGCCATGAATAAAATTTCCTCCCAATTTTGAAATTCATGTAGACCTTGATTGCTAACATTCTCCGCTTCTTTTGAAAAGTTTGTCCTCAAACTTGAAGTGATGAGATAAGAAGAACAAGTATGAATTTTCTTGTTTAACTCTACTCTATCATGAACTTCTTGACAAAATGAAATACTTGATTCACATGGAACTTCCACCGGAACAAGTGTAAATTGAACTACATCCTGCTTTGCGTTGTCTTCCTCTTGGCAAACAATAGAAGTTTGTTCATGGTGTACATGGATTTCGTCTTCTTGCACCTTTGGTGCTTGGCTTTGTGTCGACTTAGTACACACATCCTTTTTGGCCTCAAACTTTCGAATGCGCTCAACAAAACTAATGTCATGCGCTTGTAAGACTACAATTAACATATTTAAATTACCGGCATAATCTTCGAATATTCGTTGTACATAGGATGTTGGACTGATGGAATAAGAGTTCACGCAAGAGTGACGTGTATGACCCCATCCTAAACATGTAGAACACCTTGCCGATTCACAATCGTTCCTTTCGAAACAAATGTCCTCCCACCTCTTGATTTCAGAAACTTTTTCCTCATCATTCATTTTTGCGCATTTGAATATAAACTGTCCAGTTTAATAGCAAATGAAATCGTATGATTCTGAAATTTTACAGGTAGATAGATCTCAAAAAAATACCCAAAATGAAAAAAAGAATTTTGCTATTTGGATATCGGACGAAGAAGTTATGGCCTGTCAAAGTTTCGGGCAGAAACTGCCTGCGGGTAGAAAGTTACGGTTTGTATTTGAGACGTTTTTTTTGGCTCGTTTGTTCACGTTTTCTCCGAGAATAAAGCTGGCTCTGATACAAATCTGTTGAAAGATCGCCTAGTCCGTAGGGGTTCTTACAATCTCGCTTCTCGAATCGAATCGAAAAACAATGGGTGTGGGGGAAATAAATGTCGAATGGAAAGGAGGGGGAAAAGTTTCTGATTTTTTTTGTAAATTTTTGTGAAAATTTCGAGTGCAATGTAAGAAAATAATAATGGCTAAATCGAGTCTCACTATGAAATCCACGTAGCAAGAAACGACGCTCTTAAGAACCGAGACACGCTCGCCAAACGTATCAAGACAATAAGAACTTTTGCTAATATACTTCTAATCCAAGAAATATACAACAACGGGAATTGGTGAAACAAAGTTTCGGTTTTTCTTAATTTATCAAAAGCTGAAAATTACATACTAAACTAAGCTATTTATAGAGAAAACTAAAAGAAACTAACTTGAAAACCGACTCCATAACCGTGCATAACCGGCTAGAGTTGGCGTGAGGAGTTATCTCACGTGTGGTTGGTTATTAAGAACAAATAACCGCCCATTTGACGAGTAACTTCCCGCGTAACCTCCGCCTATTAATGCCTACTCAAAACCGACTCTTAACTTCTAATAAATAATTCTGAAAATAACTACCATAATAAAACTACCTAGCTAATATAAGACTTAGAATTTCAAGGTTTGGAATTCATGCACACGGTTGGATTGGCGCCTTTTGGTGCTTGTAATTCTTTCCTGCTTTGAGCTGATTTCTTCCACCGCTCGCCTCCGACTTTGACTTTGACCTTGACGTTGACTTTGACCTTGACTTTGACTTTGACCCGAATTAAATTACATACATATTTTTTTTTGTTTTTCTAAGATAACATAAAATACTTAATACATAAAGGGACCGACGTATAAAGCTTGAAATAAAACAAGAATTAGAAACTAAAGTACTATAATTCAGAATCGGACGGAGTGAAACTTGATTATGGATGATCTTTGAATGGTGGGTTAAATGATTGCTTGTTGGATGAATTAGCATTGCAAACAAGATTGAGTGATGGCTTGATATAATCCACACGAAAGCTGCCCTTGTATGATGTTGTTGATGTCTTTGTAATAAACAAGCCATGAATAAAATTTCCTCCCAATTTTGAAATTCATGTAGACCTTGATTGCTAACAGTACTAGGTGCCCCTGTTAGCCCAAAGGGCATGACTAGCCACTCATATAGACCATATTTGGTCTTGAATGCTGTTTTCCACTCATCTCCTTCTTTCATTCTTATTTGGTGGTAGCCACTTCTAAGATCTATCTTGCTAAACCAACATGCCCCAGCCAATTCATCTAGCATGTCATCCAATCTAGGCATAGGGAACCTGTATTTGATAGTGATGTTGTTCACACTCCTACTATCCACACACATTCTCCATGTTCTATCCTTTTTAGGCACTAGCAAGGTAGGGACAGCACAAGGACTTAGGCTCTCTCTAACATATCCTCTTTCTAATAACTCCTCCACTTGTCTTTGAAGTTCTCTAGTTTCAGTGGGATTTGTTCTATAGGCTGGCTTATTAGGTATGGGTGCTCCTGGAACCAAGTCAATCTGGTGTTCAATCCCTCTTAGGGGTGGAAGTCCTTGGGGTAAGTCATTGGGAAACACATCACTAAACTCCTTAATAAGGTCTACTACAGCAGGGTGCAGGTTATTTTCCAAGGGTACTGCCTCTTTGACAAATAGAACCAGAATGTTGGCTCCTGTCTTAACTTCTTTATCACACCCTCTTCTACCTATTAGGTGTACTGGTTGCTTGCTCTTACTAGGAGGAATGGCTTTGTGAGGAGGTAAAGGTAGTAGTTCCTTAGTCTTTCCTTCATGCTTCAGGGAATAGATATTAGTATACCCATTGTGAATGGTTATCCTGTCATGCTGCCAGGGCCTAACCAAAAGTATATGGCATGCATCCATTTCTACTACATCACATAATACTTTGTCTGAATAGGAGCCTATTGGAAAGCTTATCAAACATTGCTTCCTCACTGTATTACCTGTACTCTCATCTAGCCATCTAAGTTTGTAGGGATGTGGGTGGGGTTTGGTTTCCAATCCTAGATGATGGACTAAGTCTTTGCTCACACAATTGGACTCACTGCCCCCATCTATAATAAGGTCACATAGTCTGTTCTGAACCTTGCATTTGGTTTGGAAGATATTCTCCCTCTGATCTGACTTCTCAACCTTAGGCACTATATGTAGGTTCCTCCTAATCAATAGGCTATGACACTCCTCTTCTGGTGAAACCTGTTCCACATCTCCCTCCTCTTCACTTTCTTCTGTTGTATTTCCCTCCATCCTTTCCATAATACCTAGGCTGTTTACCCTATAAGACCCCTCATATTCATCATCTGGAGTTGGAGGTAACTTCACTTCCTCTCTGCCCCCTATGGACACTAACATAGCTCTTGGGCACCCTCTACTGTGTATCTCATTCCATTCCCTCTGGGTGAAAGCCCTAGCATTGGGACAATTTCTTTTATAGTGTCCATGCCCTTGACATTTAAAACACATGATATCTTTTAGGTTGGTCTCCTTGTCTTTGCTAGAGGTTGGTGAAGGGTTGTAAGGTACCCTATTCAGAGATGTGTTGGGAATAGAGGGTTTACTAACAAGGTCTTTGTTCCTGTTTGGTGTATAGCTAGGCTGTGTGGCTCTTCTCCTTGCTGATTTCTCAAATATGAGGGCACTATTGCATGCTCCCTCATAAGTCAGATTTTGTATAACCTCAACCTTTTCTTTTAGGTCTTCCCTTAACCCTCCTAAGAATCTCCCTATCCTCAACTCTTCAGGCTCCTCAATGTTACATAGGACAGTCAATTTCTCCCCTTCTTGGATGTAATCAGCTACTGACCTCTGACCTTGCCTCAAATTACTCCATCTAATGTAAAGTTGTTGCTTGTAATTAGAGGGAATATATTTTCTCCTAAGGTGCTTTCTAAGTTTATCCCAGGAATTAATCTTTGGTCTGTCCTCTCTGACTCTTTGTCTTTGAAGACCTTCTAGCCAAGTTGCAGCCAATTTCACCAACTTAACCTTGGCAATCTTGTACTGTTGGTCTGGTGGGGTTCCCCTATACTCAAAATATCTCTCTACTCCCTTTTCCCACTCAATATACACTTCAGGGTCATGGGTGGTTCCATCAAAATCCTGCACATCAACCCTCATAGACCTATCTTCCCTATTTACTTCAAAGTGAGGACTAGGTGTGGACTGTTGTGGAGCAGCATTCTTAAGGTCTGTAATGGTCACATGCATCTGTTCTACCATGTCAATGAGTGCATTAAGTTTATCTTCAAGATTCATGATGGATTTATTGGTTGATTTGATACACACACAATTTCAAAGTCAGCAATGTTAACCAAACAAGAAAAATTATCAAGAACTAGGTTCTTGGTTAGTCAGTCTGTCTAAACTGGTTTGCAATCAGATTTTAGACCCTTTAAACCAACTAGGATGAATTATCAATTTGAATTTTCTAAAAGAAAAGAAATATTCACAGAAAGAAAAAGAATTGACATAAAGTACCACCTGATTTTGAAGAGCTCAATCCCAAACAGATTGTACACAGAACCTCCTATGTTGTCTGTCCTACTGATGTAATGATCCAAATGTCTTTGCAAGAACTGATCAGGCCCTACACGTTCTTGCTCTGATACCAATTGATCCAAGTATGGGTGCAGATGGTAGATTCAAGCCCAAATTGGAAATTCACCTTGATGAGGATATTCCAAGAAATGAGACTCAAGGCTTGTCTTGGTTGGGCTGGACTGCCAGCACCCAAAGAACACAGGCCTAGACCTTAATTCTGATCTGAATGAGAGAAGATCAGAATCTTGGTTGATGACTTGTGTGAGAGTTTGAAGAACACTCAATCTCAAACACTAAAGAGGATAAACTGATCCTCAAAGCCAATTGCACAGCAATTGAAGAAACACAATCTAATTGTATTGAAGAAAACTGAAAATCTGTCTTTTACAAAGGATGGATCATCTATATATAGGCCTAAGATCCTTTATTGGGATGTAATCTAATCCAAGAAGCTTGCCTAACTAATATAACGGTCACTAAGCACGTGCTTGGCATGTGACTTCTTTAAAAATACAAAAACAGCCTAATTACAATCTGTTTTAGAAAGCTTCAGTTTTGCTGTTGACTGGCTGACCTTGGGCCTGCATTATTGGACTTCTCTGTGGCTATTAGCAGTACTCTTGGGCCTTGGCAGGATGGCCCATGTATAGAGATTCCAGAACTAACCTCCAGGTCCTCTTTGTCCCCTGGGTTTAGGCTGTGTGATCCTTGCAAGGTATGCTGGTTGACAGGTAGTCTAACAGTGTCCTGTTCCTTGCTTGGCTGATCTGTTGAGTTTGTTTGCTGTTCCTTTGGTCCATTCTTGGGCTTTCTTTGATTGAGCCCTGTGTCTAAGCCTCCTTTTGAATTATTGATGTCTTCCTTAGGTCCATATGCTATGCCCTTTGCATTTCGTGTAGATATCCTTGTCTGATGGTCTGTTGAGGCTTGTATTCCACTTGGACTATTCTGTGTGTGGTCTTCTGCTGCCTCTGAACCAAGTTGACCTTGTTGACTTGGTTCACTTGTTCGCCATATTTGAGCTGCTACCTCTTGTCTTCTTGTGATGCATTGAGAATATGAATTTTGCACATCCATATTTGGTTCATAAACAACCATAAACCAAGCCCCAATAGTCATATAACAACCACCATGGGTCATCAAAAACAGGAAGAGACAAATACTCATGATCAGCAGGAAAATTGGACCTATTCATCTGCACCAAATCCTCTTGAGAACAAGACCATGACCCACAAGACCTGGGATGGAACCAGCAAGGGGTTAGCATGCTATACCAATCAACAAGAACCCTTGGAAAGGCCAAATAAGTTAGTTCAAGCCCAAACAGACAAGCCTGCCACAGGAGACAGGACACCAGAGAAACTGATGAGCAGCAGACCTTGGTGCACTTACTGGGAGAAGACTGGGGACAACAACTCACCAAGGGCAGAACTAGAATCTTGGCACATGGGCCAAGCCATCAAGGGGCTAGACTGAAACAAATGTTGTTTCAGATATTAACATCCCTGAGCCAAGCCTAGAAGTGGCTAGAACATGAGCCAAGTCAAGAAGCACAAGCATTAGTCAACAGAAAAGGTGAAAAGAAAAATCCATCATTTCAGCAGAGAAATTTCACCAAGATGGCTGCACCAAATTCTTTTGAGAGGGAAGGAGGGAAAGCCAACACTTGGGGCAACTCACAAAAAGAGTTAGCCAACTTTTCCAACCAAGAACAGGACCTGAAGAGCCTTAAAACTCAAGTTAAGGCCCAAACAGACACAACTGCCAGGGGAGACAGGACAACTGAGGAGACTGTCTGGCAGCAGACCTGGAGCCATGACTGGAGAGCAATGGGAGGACATTTGGACCCAACCAAAGGAGGAAATGGAATTACATGGACCTAAAAGCCAAGGGCCCAGGACCCTACTGATGATCAACCCAGAAGGCCAGAGCCAAAGCTAAAGGAGGCCTGGTTCACATACAGATTATGGATGAGCATTTTGTAAATATTGACTAAGTGTCTGTTTTGTGTTAATAAACATGTGCTGGTCATGTGAGGAAGTATTTTCAAGAAACCCTCTTAAATGACCGTTGTAGAGTTTTAGAAACCTATATATAGGCTCATTATGTGATGTAAAAACACACTTGATATTCAATACAAATTTAGAGGAATTTCAGAAATTTCTGTTTTTTTTCAATCTTGAGGTTGTGTGTGCAACTTCATTTGGGGCTTTGAAGATCAGAGAGGCTGTGGAACAGGCTTTGATATTCAGAGTCATACATAAACAAAGGGAGGAAACTTTGTTTATGCATTAAGGAAGGGAATTTGGGAGCAGGAACCAAATTTCAGCCCAACTACTCATCAAAATTTCAAGAACCTAGTTCTTGAAACTGTTAACTACCAGCCCACCTATCTGTACTTGGTGAGGGCTATTTTCAGGCTTCTAAGGCAAGCCTAAGGGTATTTCATAATCTTGGGAGTGCAGAGATTGAGTTTTCATCATTGGCAGAACATAGGATCAACACAACAAGGCTGCAACATCTGAGTTAACATCCCCAGTTCTCAACTGTTACAGAACCATTCTTGGTGTCTAGGCTGGTCTGTAAGGCACTTAGGTGTGTTTGTATTAGGACCTGTATTGGGGCTAGTCAACACCTAAGGCCTCCCTCAGTTTCCTTGACACACTATCAATACTTTCTTGCTTTGAATACGCATCATAGACACACTCTGATCATCCTTGGAGAGCCCACAGCATCTGATTGAAGGTGGGCTGGTCAACAGATGGGGCAGAACTGCTGAAGTCTGTTAAACTACTTTGTTTCTGTTTTTAATTGATTGCACATGTATGGCACGTGGGGTGTTTTTTTTTAGATAATCTTGTATAAATCCCCAAGATGACCGTTATTCAGTTTAGTAGAGCCTATATAATGAGGCCTCTTGTTTTGTAAACTTACTTTTGAAGATTAATAAACACTTTTCTGTTTTCTTTCAAACATTGATTGTTTGGTGAGTTTGTGAGTGAAGCAAGCTCTAGCCTAGGGACTTGTGAGTGAAGCAAGTCTATGGGAAACCTTCTCTAGTCTTAGGTGAGTGAAGCCTGAGCTTGGGTAGGGAAGGACAGACATTGAGGGTGAGTGAAGCCATCATTGTAGGTCAGCCAGTCAGGGCCTGAGTTTCAAGAATCTGTTTCTTGAAGGCCTTTAGTGTTCTGAACTTGGGGGAAAATTGAGGCATATCAAGCCTTGTGTTGTCAAGGGTGTTTTCAGTGCAACATCAAGGAGTCAACACCTCCTTGCATGTTCCAAATTGGTATCAGAGCCACGTTCAAAATCAAGGGGAAAAGAGGATTGCAGCAAAGCAGACAGAATCAACAGAACACTTTTCCACAGATTCAACCAAGTCTAACATTTCAGGGAAGGTTCCTTGCACATTTTTGTTTTCAAGCTTTGTTCATTCATATACTAATTCAATACTTTTCTTCCTTGCAACGTTTTCAATAAACTTGTTTTGTTTGGACCCTAATACCATTAGGCTTAGATCAAGAACTCCTTTCTTGATTGACAGACTTCTGAATTGTGTAGCATTTGTGTCTTTAGTCTTCTGTTTCCTGTTTTTTGTCTTGTGCTCATTTGATTTTCTTAATCACAAAATGAATGCTGAGGATAGGAATGCTCTTATAGATGACACAGTCCATAGGATAGCCCAAATGTTGAGAGATGCTGGTGTTTTGAGACCAGATGGGGCTATGAATCAGGAAGGGGGATAGAACCCAAGGACTCAAGAGGATAGGTCTCTTAGAGTGGATGTAGGGGAGTTTGATGGCCAGTCCTTGAACCCAGAGGACTATATTGAGTGGGAGAAAGGGTTGGAAAGGTATTTTGATTATAGAGAGACCCCAGCAGCCAGCCAATACAAAATGGCCAAAGTGAAACTAACCAAATTGGCAGCCATATGGTTTGAAGGTATACAGAGGCAAAGGGCAAGGGAAAATAGGCCTAGAATAGATTCTTGGGACAAGTTAACGAAGCACCTTAGGAGAAAGTATGTGCCACCTAACTATAAGCAGCAACTCTCAGTGAAATGGAACACCCTAGCCCAAGGGAATAAGATAGTAGCACAGTATATTCAAGATTGGGAAAAGTTGGCTGTACAATGTGATAACTCAGACTCAGAGGAAATGAGGGTGGGAAAGTTCCGTGCTGGTTTAAGGGAGGACTTAAGAATCAAGATTGCTTTAGTACCAAATTTAACTGTGGCATTGGCAGGAAACCATGCACTGCTCTTAGTACAGCATACAAAGAAAAAGCCTTTCTTTAGCACAGGACCCTCCTACACTAAGGGAAGTCAGACTACCATCAGCAGACCAACTAGCACCCAACCTAATCCTAGACACAACATCAACACAGACCAGAAGGGAAAGGGAGTCACACCTAACAAAAATGTGGTGTGTTTCAAGTGTCATGGAACAGGACACTACAAAAATGATTGTCCAAACAACAGAGCCTTCACCCTTCAGGAATGGAATGAGATAAGGGAGAGAGACAGGCCAAGAACTATGTTAGTGACTGTAGAAGCCAGGGAAGAAGAGATGGGACCTTTGACCACAGAAGAAGACCCTGATGGGACCTATGTTCAGACTGATACAGAAGAATCAGTCCTTTACACCACTGACTCAAAAGAGGAGGCAGGGAGTAGGGAGGCCCTTTACCCTGAACAAGACACCCATCACAACTTAGTGATTAGGAGAAGCTTTCACTCCACCCTAAATGCAAAAAAATCAGACCAAAGGGAGAACATTTTCCAGACCAAGTGCAAAGTAAAAGGGAAGGTATGTGATTTGATCATAGATGGAGGGAGTGAAACCAATTGTGTTAGTCAAGAGCTGGTCCAAGAACTAAATTTAGAGACTAAGAGTCACCCTCATCCTTACAAACTTAAGTGGCTAGATAATAAAGCAAGTGGATCAGTCAATAGGCAGAGCTTGATAACCTTAGCCATAAGATCTTACTAAGACCAAGTGATATGTTATGTTTTGGATATGGATGTATGTCACATTTTGCTAGGGAGACCCTGGCAGTATGACAGGAGGGTGTTGCTTGATATAGGTTGGCTATGTCTAAACACAACCAGCTATAAACACACGTTGTTTTTTTGAAATTGCTGTTCGAAATTAGATTAAGAAAATTATGTATTGTTTTTGTTATTTTTTTTTTGTGAGTTTTTGTAGCAAGGGAATTAATAGATATGCTGAAGAAAATCAACTTGAAAATGGCTGAACCAAAGTACTAACTTGATACAGAAAATCACCACAAGTTAATTCAATGGGCTCCTAAGAACACATTCAATCTTAAGCCAAAACATTAAAAAGCATAGGAACTTCAAGTACTCAAACTAATCCAAGTTAAAGTAATTGCAAATAAAAGAACAAAGAAAATTGCTCAGAGGTTATAATTTGTATTAATGAAAATCGAATGCTAGACCAGCAAAAAAAACAAAGCTTATTTAAACTAAGACTAATTAGCAATAAGAAGAAGATACAATTCTGAAATAATACTAACGGCTATATGGCTAGAATAAAAAAGATTTCCTTGAATTATTTGGGCTGAAATTCTCCTTGATTAGCTAGCATATCCTTTAAAATATATTGCAATATTCTGGGCAGAAAGCAGTTCCTTAGTCTTTCCTTCATGCTTAAGAGAATAGACATTAGTGTACCCATTGTGAATGGTTCTCCTGTCATGCTGCCAGGGCCTACCCAAAAGTATATGGCAAGCATCCATTTCTACTACATCACATAATACTTTGTCTAAATAGGATCCTATTTGAAAGCTTATCAAACATTGCTTCCTCACTGTGTTGCCTGTACTCTCATCTAGCCATCTTAGTTTGTAGGGGTGTGGGTGGGGTTTGGTTTTCAATCCTAAGTGTTGAACTAAGTCTTTGCTCACATAATTGGACTCACTGCCCCCATCTATAATGAGATCACATAGTCTGTTCTGAACCTTGCATTTTGTTTGGAAGGTATTCTCCCTCTAATCTGACTTTTCAACCTTAGGCACTATATGTAGGTTCCTCCTAATCAATAAACTATGACACTCCTCTTCTGGTGAAACCTGTTCCACATCTCCCTCCTCTTCACTTTCTTCTGTTGTATTTCCCTCCATCCTTTCCATAACACCTAGGTTGTTTACCCTATAAGACCCCTCATATTCATCATCTGGAGTTGGAGGTAACTTTACTTCCTCTCTACCCCCTATGGACACTAACATAGCTCTTGGACCCCCCCCCCTACTGTGTATCTCATTCCATTCCCTCTGGTGACAGCCCTAGCATTGGGACAATTCCTCTTATAGTGTCCATGCCCTTGACATTTGAAACACATGATATCTTTTAGGTTGGTCTCCTTGTCTTTGCCAAGGGTTGGTGAAGGGTTATAAGGTACCCTATTCAGAGAGGTGTTGGGAATAGAGGGTTTACTAACAAGGTCTTTGTTCCTGTTTGGTGTATAGCTAGACTGTGTGACTCTCCTCCTTGCTGATTTCTCAAATATGAGAGCACTATTGCATGCCCCCTCATAGGTCAGATTCTGTATAACCTCAACCTTTTCTCTTAGGTCTTCCCTTAACCCTCCTAAGAACCTCCCTATCCTCAACTCTTTAGGTTCCTCAATATTACACAAGACAGTCAATTTCTCCCCTTCTTGGATGTAATCAGCCACCGACTTCTGACCTTGGCTCAAATTACTCCACTTAATGTAAAGTTGTTGCTTGTAATTGGAGGGAATATATTTTCTCCTAAGATGCTTTCTAAGTTTATCCAAGGAATTAATTTTTGGTCTGTCCTTTCTGACTCTTTGTCTTTGAAGACCTTCCAGCCAAGTTGCAGCCAGTTTCACTAACTTAGCCTTGGCAATCTTGTACTGTTGGTCTGGTGGGGTTCCTCTATACTCAAAATATCTCTCTACTCCCTTTTCCCACTCAATATACACCTCAGGGTCATGGGTGGCTCCATCAAAATCCTGAACATCAACCCTCATAGACCTATCTTCCCTATTTACTTCAAAGTGAGGACTAGGTGTGGACTGTTGTGGAGCAGCATTCTTGAGGTCTGTAATGGTCACATGCATCTGTTCTACCATGTTAGTGAGGGCATTAAGTTTATCTTCAAGATTCATGATGGACTTACTGGTTGATTTGTTACACACACAATTTCAAAGTCAACAATATTAATCAACACAAGAAAAATTTTCAAGAACTGAGTTCTTGGCTAATCAGTCTGTCTAAACTGGTGTGTAATCAGATTTTAGGCCTTTTTAACCAGCTAGGATGAATTATCAGTTGAACTTTCTAAAAGAAAAGAAATATTCACAGAAAAAGAAAAGGAAATGACATAAGGTACCACCTGATTTGTAGAGTTCAATCCTTGCACACAGAGCCTCTTATGTATTCGGTCCTGTTGATGTGATGATCCAGATGCCTTTGCAAGAACTGATCAGGCCCTACACATTCTTGCTCTGATACCAATTGAACCAAGTATGGGTGGTGATGGTAAGTTCAACCCAAATTGGATGTTCACCTTGATGAGGATATTCCAAGAAATGAGGCACAAGGCTTGTCTTGGTTGGACTGGACTGCCAACATCCAAAGAACACAGGCTTGAACCTTGGTTCTGATCTCAATGAGGGAAGATCAGAATCTTGGATGGTGATTTGTGTGAGAGTTTGAAGAACACTCAATCTCAAACACTAAAGAGGATAGACTGATCCCCAAAGCCAATTGCACAGCAATTGAAGAAACACAAACAATCTAATTGTATTGAAACTGAAATCTGTCTTTTTACAATGAATGGATCATCTATATATAGGCCTAAGATCCTTTATTGAGATGTAATCTGATCCAAGAAGCTTGCCAAACTAATATAACAGTCACTAAGCACGTGCTTGGCATGTGACTACTTAAAATACAAAAGCAGCCTAATTACAATCTGTTTTGGAAGGCTTCAGTTTTGCTGTTGACTGGCTGACCTTGGGCCTGTATTACTGGGCTTCTCTGTGGCTATTAGCAATATCCTTGGGCCTTGACAGGATGGCCCATGTATAGAGATTCCAGAACTACCCTCCAGGTCCTCTTTGTCCCCTGGTTCTAGGCTGTGTGATCCTTGCAAGGTCTGTTGGTTGACAGATAATCTGAAAGTGTCCTGTTCCTTGCTTGGCTGATCTGTTGAGGCTGTATGCTGTTCCTTTGTTCCTTTCTTTGGGTATCTTTGATTGAGCCCTGTCTCTAAGCCTCCCTTTGAGTTATTAATGCCTTCATCAGGTCCACATGCTATGCCCTTTGTATTTGAATTAGATATCTTTGTCTGATGGTCTGCTGAGGCTTGTATGTCACTTTGAGTCTTCTGTGTGTGGTCTTCTGCTGTCTCAGAACCAAGTTGACCATGTTGACTTGGTTCAATAATGGATACACTAATATATACACTCTCAAACATGAAGGGAAACTTAAAGACCTTATCCCTTTGCCACCTCATAAGGCTATACCTCCACCAGTGAAGAAACCAGTCCATTTAGCCAGCAGGAAGGTATGTGAAAAGGTCATTAAGAACAGAAACCTAGTCTACTTGTTGTTCACCAAAGAGGTAAGCCAATCAACACCAATACCACAAGAGTTACACAACCTGTTAGACCAGTACAAAGATGTGTTTCCTGAGGATTTGCCTCAAGGTCTACCACCCCTTAGAGGAATAGAACACCAAATAAATCTAGTGCCAGGAGCTACCTTACCTAACAAACCTGCTTACAAGACTAACCCCACAGAAACTAAGGAGCTACAGAGACAGGTGGAAGAGTTGCTTCAAAGGGGTTATGTAAGGGAGAGTGCACCAAATATTGGTGCAGGACTTTTAGGACCCCATGACCCACTACATGAACTACATGGGAGAAAACCTAAAATGAGGGACAAGTACAGAAATAGGGCAAAGAAATCCAAAGGCAAAGCAATTAAGGCCAAAAAGGAGGAACAGGACAGTCAGGCTGTACCTAGCAAACAACTGACCTTACTGTACCTGCACAGATCAACCCAAAGGGATCCAGGACCAATGAAGGCTGGAAATGACATCTTGGGACTACAAGGATTAAGCCCAAGCCCAGGAACAAAGGGCTGCATCGCAAAGAAAGCCCAAGAACCAATAGTGAAGGTCACCCAGTCAGCAGGAGGAACAACACAAATCAGAACAGGTCTGATGCCTATGCTGACCAGCAGACCTAGACTGACTTGGTGGGAATAGAGGACTGGGACTAGTAAGCCACCAAGGGCAAAAGTGGAATCTTGGCACTACAAACATTCCATCAAGCCACTCACACAACCAGCCCAGATCATACAAGGTCATCAAAAGCATAAGGGAAGGTCGCCTGTCTGACAGGAAACCTTGTAATTTGGAACAGCCTATTTTAGTTTAATTTTGTTCTTTTAATAAAGCACGTGCTTGGCACATGCTCCTACTAGCCGTTATAATTAGTTAGGATCATTAGCCTTTTCTTTAGAATGCATGTATTCCATCATAGCCTATATATATGGATGGATTTAGTCTTGTAAAGACAGATTTCAGATTTCAAAGTTTAATAAATTTCAACATTGGTTTTTTGGTTAATTCCTTTGTTCCATGAATGTGTATGAACATTCATAGATCTTGAGTAGTCCAAGATCTCCTCTCCTAATTCCACTAAGAGTAGTCCTTAGTGTTTTAAGGGGAACATCTGGTTTTGAGTTCAAAGACTCAAGCCATTGCAATCAAGATTCAATCCAACATTAGTCATTTGCATTGTTGTTTGGGATCCTGGCTTGCATTTTTGGGTGTGTTGCTGATCAAGAACAGAAGGGCCAAGGGTTGGCTACCTTCCTAGTGCTGCATTGAAGACTTTAACACCCAAACTCGCATCAACTTGGTATCAGAGCCACGACTGCAGTGGCTGGCAAATCAAGAACCACATCAAAAAAAATCAAGAAGCTGATCCTATATTTGTCTGGTGAGAATTTTAAGCATAACTTTGCATAGGGGTAGAAATTTGTCAATTCCTTTTGCAGCAAGACAGGTCTATCTCTAAACTTTACACCTTTGCAAGAATTTTTTGATTTTATTGCGTAAGGAAAAATTAGTGCAAACGTTTCTGCCATCTTGTAGGAACAAAATCTTGGAATTTTCAGTTTCTGATTTGGTTAACTTTTGTTCTGTACAACAATTAGATTTCCTTTACCCTTACATTCTTGTATGAAATCATTTTGTACATGCAACATTGTCTGTTCCTGAATCATTCTCATTATATCAGTGTTACTGCTCAGTAGGAACATCAGAACAGAATACATTTTTTAAACGAACGGGAACTGTGGACTGTCACAATTGAGTTTTGTAAACTACAATTTAGTGAAACAATTGTCTAAGGTTTCTTGCATGTTTTTTTTTTTCTTTTGTGTGATCTATCATTGATTGATTATCCATATTAAATCAGAACATAAACGCATTGATACTTAGAACAGGTTCTTGAATTTTTCAAGAATCCAGTATCCTGTATCTTTCCATATCTGTTTGTTGTACCTTAAAGTTTCTGTACCTTCCTTAAAATTTTGTGAGTTCTTGGCATAAAATAAGACACCATGAATGCTGAGGATAGGAGACTGTTAATTGAGGAGACCCTAGAGGCCCTGAACCAAAGACTGACCACCCTAGGGCTAACACCTCAAGATAGACCACCTCAAAACAGGAACCATGAGGATAGGAGTCTAAGGGTAGACATTGATGAGTTCACTGGCCAATCTTTAAATCCAGAGGAGTACCTAGACTGGGAGGCTAGTGTTGAGAATTACTTTGAGTATAGAGACACCCCAGCAGACCACCAATTTAAGGTAGCTAAGGTAAAGTTAACCAAGCTAGCTGCCACTTGGTTAGAAGGAATTCAGAGGCAAAGAGTGAGAGAAGGCAAGACTAAAATCAATTCTTGGGAAAAATTGAAGAAAGTCCTAAGGAGAAAGTATGTGCCTAACAATTACACCCAACAATTGTCTATGCAGTGGAGTACACTTAGTCAGGGGAACAGAACAGTGGCTCAATATATTCAAGAATGGGAAAAATTGTCTGTCTTATGTGATGTTAGAGACTCTGAAGACATGAGGGTGGGTAAGTTTTTAGGAGGGCTGAGGGAAGACCTTAGGATTAAACTCACCACCATACCTCACTTAACTGTAGACTTAGCAGGAGAGCAAGCCATGCTCCTGGAACAATACTCTAAGAGAAGGGGTACACAAGCTAGTCACCAACCTTTGCACAAACCTAACATGCCTATGAGTGAGAAGAGTGTGCACCCTACTGCCTCATCACCTAAGGCCCACGCTGATCAAAGGGGCAAAAGTATCAACCCCCTAAAAGATGTAGTTTGCTTCAAGTGCCATGGGCATGGACACTTTAAAGCCAACTGCCCTAATAATAGAGCTTTTACATTAGCTGAGTGGGATGAGATTAGGAACAAGGAAAGACCTAAGACCATCCTAGTTAGCATTAATGGCAGAGAAGAAGAGAGGGGCACTGTCACAAGTGAAGAGGATCCAGATGGTACTTATATAGTAAAGGACACAGGGGAGGTTACCCAATATGTTTCTGATTCTGAATCTGATAGGGAGTTGCTATATCCTGAGGAGAGTAGATCTAGAGCATTAGTGAGTAGGAAAATTCTCCATAGCACCTCTAAACAACCTAAGTCAGACCAAAGGGAAAATCTGTTCCAAACCAAGTGCAAGGTTAAAGACACCCTTTGTGAGCTAATCATTGATAGTGGCAGTGAAACCAATTGTGTGAGCCATGATTTAGTAAAAAGGCTGCAACTTAAAACCCAAGCACACCCCCACCCCTACCAACTCCAGTGGGTAGACAACAAATCCAGCACACCAGTGAGCAAACAATGCCTCATAGCGTTAGGCATAGGTTCATATCAAGATCAAATCTTGTGTGATGTTGTGAACATGAGTGCTTGTCACATATTGCTATGCTAGGAAGACCATGGCAACATGATAAGTGGGTGAGACATGATGGCTTCACTAACACCTATACCTTTAGCCATAAGGATAAGGTGAAGACCTTGGTTCCTTTACCCCCACATAGAGCCATACCTCCCTCAAAAGATAAGCAACTCATGCATTTAACAATCATTAAGAGCCTTCACAAAACTCATTGTTGTGCTAAGACTGTGCTAAATACTCCACTATTTGAATTATCTGAATCAAACAGGTACAGGACCAAAGGCCCAAAGTCATTGAAAAACAAAAGAAGGCCTCATGAAATAATCCAGCACAGGACCAGCAAGGAACAGAGCAGACATAGGCAGAACAACTCAAGTGCAGTTGATTGGAGGCATTGGAAGGGAACAACAGACCCCAAGCAATCAATACAACCAATAGGCATCACCAAATCTAGAAAGAATACTGGCACAATGCACCAAAGTGATAAAACTGAACCTCCCACAACGTCCAAGAATAGAGAATTGAGGACAATTCTCTTCAAAGAAGGGGAGTTTGCACCAAATATTGGTGCAGGACTTTTAGGACCCCATGACCCACTACATGAACTACATGGGAGAAACCCTAAAATGAGGGACAAGTACAGAAATAGGGCAAAGAAATCCAAAGGCAAAGCAATTAAGGCCAAAAAGGAGGAACAGGACAGTCAGGCTGTACCTAGCAAACAACTGACCTTACTGTACCTGCACAGATCAACCCAAAGGGATCCAGGACCAATGAAGGCTGGAAATGACATCTTGGGACTACAAGGATTAAGCCCAAGCCCAGGAACAAAGGGCTGCATCGCAAAGAAAGCCCAAGAACCAATAGTGAAGGTCACCCAGTCAGCAGGAGGAACAACACAAATCAGAACAGGTCTGATGCCTATGCTGACCAGCAGACCTAGACTGACTTGGTGGGAATAGAGGACTGGGACTAGTAAGCCACCAAGGGCAAAAGTGGAATCTTGGCACTACAAACATTCCATCAAGCCACTCACACAACCAGCCCAGATCATACAAGGTCATCAAAAGCATAAGGGAAGGTCGCCTGTCTGACAGGAAACCTTGTAATTTGGAACAGCCTATTTTAGTTTAATTTTGTTCTTTTAATAAAGCACGTGCTTGGCACATGCTCCTACTAGCCGTTATAATTAGTTAGGATCATTAGCCTTTTCTTTAGAATGCATGTATTCCATCATAGCCTATATATATGGATGGATTTAGTCTTGTAAAGACAGATTTCAGATTTCAAAGTTTAATAAATTTCAACATTGGTTTTTTGGTTAATTCCTTTGTTCCATGAATGTGTATGAACATTCATAGATCTTGAGTAGTCCAAGATCTCCTCTCCTAATTCCACTAAGAGTAGTCCTTAGTGTTTTAAGGGGAACATCTGGTTTTGAGTTCAAAGACTCAAGCCATTGCAATCAAGATTCAATCCAACATTAGTCATTTGCATTGTTGTTTGGGATCCTGGCTTGCATTTTTGGGTGTGTTGCTGATCAAGAACAGAAGGGCCAAGGGTTGGCTACCTTCCTAGTGCTGCATTGAAGACTTTAACACCCAAACTCGCATCAACTTGGTATCAGAGCCACGACTGCAGTGGCTGGCAAATCAAGAACCACATCAAAAAAAATCAAGAAGCTGATCCTATATTTGTCTGGTGAGAATTTTAAGCATAACTTTGCATAGGGGTAGAAATTTGTCAATTCCTTTTGCAGCAAGACAGGTCTATCTCTAAACTTTACACCTTTGCAAGAATTTTTTGATTTTATTGCGTAAGGAAAAATTAGTGCAAACGTTTCTGCCATCTTGTAGGAACAAAATCTTGGAATTTTCAGTTTCTGATTTGGTTAACTTTTGTTCTGTACAACAATTAGATTTCCTTTACCCTTACATTCTTGTATGAAATCATTTTGTACATGCAACATTGTCTGTTCCTGAATCATTCTCATTATATCAGTGTTACTGCTCAGTAGGAACATCAGAACAGAATACATTTTTTAAACGAACAGGAACTGTGGACTGTCACAATTGAGTTTTGTAAACTACAATTTAGTGAAACAATTGTCTAAGGTTTCTTGCATGTTTTTTTTTTTCTTTTGTGTGATCTATCATTGATTGATTATCCATATTAAATCAGAACATGAACGCATTGATACTTAGAACAGGTTCTTGAATTTTTCAAGAATCCAGTATCCTGTATCCTTCCATATCTGTTTGTTGTACCTTAAAGTTTCTGTACCTTCCTTAAAATTTTGTGAGTTCTTGGCATAAAATAAGACACCATGAATGCTGAGGATAGGAGACTGTTAATTGAGGAGACCCTAGAGGCCCTGAACCAAAGACTGACCACCCTAGGGCTAACACCTCAAGATAGACCACCTCAAAACAGGAACCATGAGGATAGGAGTCTAAGGGTAGACATTGATGAGTTCACTGGCCAATCTTTAAATCCAGAGGAGTACCTAGACTGGGAGGCTAGTGTTGAGAATTACTTTGAGTATAGAGACACCCCAGCAGACCACCAATTTAAGGTAGCTAAGGTAAAGTTAACCAAGCTAGCTGCCACTTGGTTAGAAGGAATTCAGAGGCAAAGAGTGAGAGAAGGCAAGACTAAAATCAATTCTTGGGAAAAATTGAAGAAAGTCCTAAGGAGAAAGTATGTGCCTAACAATTACACCCAACAATTGTCTATGCAGTGGAGTACACTTAGTCAGGGGAACAGAACAGTGGCTCAATATATTCAAGAATGGGAAAAATTGTCTGTCTTATGTGATGTTAGAGACTCTGAAGACATGAGGGTGGGTAAGTTTTTAGGAGGGCTGAGGGAAGACCTTAGGATTAAACTCACCACCATACCTCACTTAACTGTAGACTTAGCAGGAGAGCAAGCCATGCTCCTGGAACAATACTCTAAGAGAAGGGGTACACAAGCTAGTCACCAACCTTTGCACAAACCTAACATGCCTATGAGTGAGAAGAGTGTGCACCCTACTGCCTCATCACCTAAGGCCCACGCTGATCAAAGGGGCAAAAGTATCAACCCCCTAAAAGATGTAGTTTGCTTCAAGTGCCATGGGCATGGACACTTTAAAGCCAACTGCCCTAATAATAGAGCTTTTACATTAGCTGAGTGGGATGAGATTAGGAACAAGGAAAGACCTAAGACCATCCTAGTTAGCATTAATGGCAGAGAAGAAGAGAGGGGCACTGTCACAAGTGAAGAGGATCCAGATGGTACTTATATAGTAAAGGACACAGGGGAGGTTACCCAATATGTTTCTGATTCTGAATCTGATAGGGAGTTGCTATATCCTGAGGAGAGTAGATCTAGAGCATTAGTGAGTAGGAAAATTCTCCATAGCACCTCTAAACAACCTAAGTCAGACCAAAGGGAAAATCTGTTCCAAACCAAGTGCAAGGTTAAAGACACCCTTTGTGAGCTAATCATTGATAGTGGCAGTGAAACCAATTGTGTGAGCCATGATTTAGTAAAAAGGCTGCAACTTAAAACCCAAGCACACCCCCACCCCTACCAACTCCAGTGGGTAGACAACAAATCCAGCACACCAGTGAGCAAACAATGCCTCATAGCGTTAGGCATAGGTTCATATCAAGATCAAATCTTGTGTGATGTTGTGAACATGAGTGCTTGTCACATATTGCTATGCTAGGAAGACCATGGCAACATGATAAGTGGGTGAGACATGATGGCTTCACTAACACCTATACCTTTAGCCATAAGGATAAGGTGAAGACCTTGGTTCCTTTACCCCCACATAGAGCCATACCTCCCTCAAAAGATAAGCAACTCATGCATTTAACAATCAATAAGAGCCTTCACAAAACTCATTGTTGTGCTAAGACTGTGCTAAATACTCCACTATTTGAATTATCTGAATCAAACAGGTACAGGACCAAAGGCCCAAAGTCATTGAAAAACAAAAGAAGGCCTCATGAAATAATCCAGCACAGGACCAGCAAGGAACAGAGCAGACATAGGCAGAACAACTCAAGTGCAGTTGATTGGAGGCATTGGAAGGGAACAACAGACCCCAAGCAATCAATACAACCAATAGGCATCCCCAAATCTGGAAAGAATACTGGCACAATGCACCAAAGTGATAAAACTGAACCTCCCACAACGTCCAAGAATAGAGAATTGAGGACAATTCTCTTCAAAGAAGGGGAGTTTGCACCAAATATTGGTGCAGGACTTTTAGGACCCCATGACCCACTACATGAACTACATGGGAGAAACCCTAAAATGAGGGACAAGTACAGAAATAGGGCAAAGAAATCCAAAGGCAAAGCAATTAAGGCCAAAAAGGATGAACAGGACAGTCAGGCTGTACCTAGCAAACAACTGACCTTACTGTACCTGCACAGATCAACCCAAAGGGATCCAGGACCAATGAAGGCTGGAAATGACATCTTGGGACTACAAGGATTAAGCCCAAGCCCAGGAACAAAGGGATGCATCGCAAAGAAAGCCCAAGAACCAATAGTGAAGGTCACCCAGTCAGCAGGAGGAACAACACAAATCAGAACAGGTCTGATGCCTATGCTGACCAGCAGACCTAGACTGACTTGGTGGGAATAGAGGACTGGGACTAGTAAGCCACCAAGGGCAAAAGTGGAATCTTGGCACTACAAACATTCCATCAAGCCACTCACACAACCAGCCCAGATCATACAAGGTCATCAAAAGCATAAGGGAAGGTCGCCTGTCTGACAGGAAACCTTGTAATTTGGAACAGCCTATTTTAGTTTAATTTTGTTCTTTTAATAAAGCACGTGCTTGGCACATGCTCCTACTAGCCGTTATAATTAGTTAGGATCATTAGCCTTTTCTTTAGAATGCATGTATTCCATCATAGCCTATATATATGGATGGATTTAGTCTTGTAAAGACAGATTTCAGATTTCAAAGTTTAATAAATTTCAACATTGGTTTTTTGGTTAATTCCTTTGTTCCATGAATGTGTATGAACATTCATAGATCTTGAGTAGTCCAAGATCTCCTCTCCTAATTCCACTAAGAGTAGTCCTTAGTGTTTTAAGGGGAACATCTGGTTTTGAGTTCAAAGACTCAAGCCATTGCAATCAAGATTCAATCCAACATTAGTCATTTGCATTGTTGTTTGGGATCCTGGCTTGCATTTTTGGGTGTGTTGCTGATCAAGAACAGAAGGGCCAAGGGTTGGCTACCTTCCTAGTGCTGCATTGAAGACTTTAACACCCAAACTCGCATCAACTTGGTATCAGAGCCACGACTGCAGTGGCTGGCAAATCAAGAACCACATCAAAAAAAATCAAGAAGCTGATCCTATATTTGTCTGGTGAGAATTTTAAGCATAACTTTGCATAGGGGTAGAAATTTGTCAATTCCTTTTGCAGCAAGACAGGTCTATCTCTAAACTTTACACCTTTGCAAGAATTTTTTGATTTTATTGCGTAAGGAAAAATTAGTGCAAACGTTTCTGCCATCTTGTAGGAACAAAATCTTGGAATTTTCAGTTTCTGATTTGGTTAACTTTTGTTCTGTACAACAATTAGATTTCCTTTACCCTTACATTCTTGTATGAAATCATTTTGTACATGCAACATTGTCTGTTCCTGAATCATTCTCATTATATCAGTGTTACTGCTCAGTAGGAACATCAGAACAGAATACATTTTTTAAACGAACAGGAACTGTGGACTGTCACAATTGAGTTTTGTAAACTACAATTTAGTGAAACAATTGTCTAAGGTTTCTTGCATGTTTTTTTTTTCTTTTGTGTGATCTATCATTGATTGATTATCCATATTAAATCAGAACATGAACGCATTGATACTTAGAACAGGTTCTTGAATTTTTCAAGAATCCAGTATCCTGTATCCTTCCATATCTGTTTGTTGTACCTTAAAGTTTCTGTACCTTCCTTAAAATTTTGTGAGTTCTTGGCATAAAATAAGACACCATGAATGCTGAGGATAGGAGACTGTTAATTGAGGAGACCCTAGAGGCCCTGAACCAAAGACTGACCACCCTAGGGCTAACACCTCAAGATAGACCACCTCAAAACAGGAACCATGAGGATAGGAGTCTAAGGGTAGACATTGATGAGTTCACTGGCCAATCTTTAAATCCAGAGGAGTACCTAGACTGGGAGGCTAGTGTTGAGAATTACTTTGAGTATAGAGACACCCCAGCAGACCACCAATTTAAGGTAGCTAAGGTAAAGTTAACCAAGCTAGCTGCCACTTGGTTAGAAGGAATTCAGAGGCAAAGAGTGAGAGAAGGCAAGACTAAAATCAATTCTTGGGAAAAATTGAAGAAAGTCCTAAGGAGAAAGTATGTGCCTAACAATTACACCCAACAATTGTCTATGCAGTGGAGTACACTTAGTCAGGGGAACAGAACAGTGGCTCAATATATTCAAGAATGGGAAAAATTGTCTGTCTTATGTGATGTTAGAGACTCTGAAGACATGAGGGTGGGTAAGTTTTTAGGAGGGCTGAGGGAAGACCTTAGGATTAAACTCACCACCATACCTCACTTAACTGTAGACTTAGCAGGAGAGCAAGCCATGCTCCTGGAACAATACTCTAAGAGAAGGGGTACACAAGCTAGTCACCAACCTTTGCACAAACCTAACATGCCTATGAGTGAGAAGAGTGTGCACCCTACTGCCTCATCACCTAAGGCCCACGCTGATCAAAGGGGCAAAAGTATCAACCCCCTAAAAGATGTAGTTTGCTTCAAGTGCCATGGGCATGGACACTTTAAAGCCAACTGCCCTAATAATAGAGCTTTTACATTAGCTGAGTGGGATGAGATTAGGAACAAGGAAAGACCTAAGACCATCCTAGTTAGCATTAATGGCAGAGAAGAAGAGAGGGGCACTGTCACAAGTGAAGAGGATCCAGATGGTACTTATATAGTAAAGGACACAGGGGAGGTTACCCAATATGTTTCTGATTCTGAATCTGATAGGGAGTTGCTATATCCTGAGGAGAGTAGATCTAGAGCATTAGTGAGTAGGAAAATTCTCCATAGCACCTCTAAACAACCTAAGTCAGACCAAAGGGAAAATCTGTTCCAAACCAAGTGCAAGGTTAAAGACACCCTTTGTGAGCTAATCATTGATAGTGGCAGTGAAACCAATTGTGTGAGCCATGATTTAGTAAAAAGGCTGCAACTTAAAACCCAAGCACACCCCCACCCCTACCAACTCCAGTGGGTAGACAACAAATCCAGCACACCAGTGAGCAAACAATGCCTCATAGCGTTAGGCATAGGTTCATATCAAGATCAAATCTTGTGTGATGTTGTGAACATGAGTGCTTGTCACATATTGCTATGCTAGGAAGACCATGGCAACATGATAAGTGGGTGAGACATGATGGCTTCACTAACACCTATACCTTTAGCCATAAGGATAAGGTGAAGACCTTGGTTCCTTTACCCCCACATAGAGCCATACCTCCCTCAAAAGATAAGCAACTCATGCATTTAACAATCAATAAGAGCCTTCACAAAACTCATTGTTGTGCTAAGACTGTGCTAAATACTCCACTATTTGAATTATCTGAATCAAACAGGTACAGGACCAAAGGCCCAAAGTCATTGAAAAACAAAAGAAGGCCTCATGAAATAATCCAGCACAGGACCAGCAAGGAACAGAGCAGACATAGGCAGAACAACTCAAGTGCAGTTGATTGGAGGCATTGGAAGGGAACAACAGACCCCAAGCAATCAATACAACCAATAGGCATCCCCAAATCTGGAAAGAATACTGGCACAATGCACCAAAGTGATAAAACTGAACCTCCCACAACGTCCAAGAATAGAGAATTGAGGACAATTCTCTTCAAAGAAGGGGAGTTTGCACCAAATATTGGTGCAGGACTTTTAGGACCCCATGACCCACTACATGAACTACATGGGAGAAACCCTAAAATGAGGGACAAGTACAGAAATAGGGCAAAGAAATCCAAAGGCAAAGCAATTAAGGCCAAAAAGGAGGAACAGGACAGTCAGGCTGTACCTAGCAAACAACTGACCTTACTGTACCTGCACAGATCAACCCAAAGGGATCCAGGACCAATGAAGGCTGGAAATGACATCTTGGGACTACAAGGATTAAGCCCAAGCCCAGGAACAAAGGGATGCATCGCAAAGAAAGCCCAAGAACCAATAGTGAAGGTCACCCAGTCAGCAGGAGGAACAACACAAATCAGAACAGGTCTGATGCCTATGCTGACCAGCAGACCTAGACTGACTTGGTGGGAATAGAGGACTGGGACTAGTAAGCCACCAAGGGCAAAAGTGGAATCTTGGCACTACAAACATTCCATCAAGCCACTCACACAACCAGCCCAGATCATACAAGGTCATCAAAAGCATAAGGGAAGGTCGCCTGTCTGACAGGAAACCTTGTAATTTGGAACAGCCTATTTTAGTTTAATTTTGTTCTTTTAATAAAGCACGTGCTTGGCACATGCTCCTACTAGCCGTTATAATTAGTTAGGATCATTAGCCTTTTCTTTAGAATGCATGTATTCCATCATAGCCTATATATATGGATGGATTTAGTCTTGTAAAGACAGATTTCAGATTTCAAAGTTTAATAAATTTCAACATTGGTTTTTTGGTTAATTCCTTTGTTCCATGAATGTGTATGAACATTCATAGATCTTGAGTAGTCCAAGATCTCCTCTCCTAATTCCACTAAGAGTAGTCCTTAGTGTTTTAAGGGGAACATCTGGTTTTGAGTTCAAAGACTCAAGCCATTGCAATCAAGATTCAATCCAACATTAGTCATTTGCATTGTTGTTTGGGATCCTGGCTTGCATTTTTGGGTGTGTTGCTGATCAAGAACAGAAGGGCCAAGGGTTGGCTACCTTCCTAGTGCTGCATTGAAGACTTTAACACCCAAACTCGCATCAGAGAGTCTCAGTCCGGTTCAGATCCTATGACAAAGCTCACTAAACATTGTTTACTAACAGATCCACTAGCCTTGTCATCAAGCCATTTAAGTTTGTAAGGGTGGGGGTGTGGTCTGGTCTTCAGTTTAAGCTCCTTCACAATTCCAAGGCTAACACAGTTGGATTCACTACCTCTATCAATGATCAAAGTGCATGTTCTATCCTTAACTCTACACCTAGTTTGAAAAATATTTTCCCTCTGGTCAGAACACTTAGTATGGGTGGTGGAGTGAAAATTCCTTGTGACTACTAGATTGTAGTGCTCATCCTCAGGTAATACCCTTTCCCTTTCTTCCTCAGACTCCATCTCCTCTTCACTTTCCTCATACCTTTGTAATCTCCCTGAATTTGTGACTCTATAACTACCCTCTGGTTCCCCTTCTTCCACATCAGGCCAAGTTTCTATTTCCCCATCATTCTAAGCTACAAGCATGGCCCTAGTACTGTGGTCACTCTTTATGGTCCTCCATTCTTGAGCAGTGAAAGCTCTAGCATTAGGACAGGAGCTTTTATAATGTCCTCTACCATGGCACTTGAAGCACACTATGTCCTTCAAAGCCTCACCCTCCTTAGGCTTACCTTTACCCCTAACATCAGGTTCTTCTCTTCTAGGTGTGGGAATGGCTCTATTTGGTGTTCTCAAGGGTGGGGTCTTGTAGTTTCTAGTATAATTTGGTGTAGACTAAGAAGCCTTCCTTCTGTTAGCAAACCTTTCATGACTCAAAGCTAAGTTACAAAGCTTAGTGAAGGATACATTGTTGGTGCCTATCAGTTTCTCAACTAAGTCCTCCTTTAACCCTCCTAGAAACTTGGTTATTTTCATATCTTCAGTCTCTTGAACCTCACAAAGCAAAGAAAGTCTCTCCCACTCTTGGACATACTCAGCCACTGTTTTGCTTCCCTGGGTAAGGTTGTTCCACAATAGGTAAAGCTGCTGCCTATAGTTAGTAGGGACATATTTCTTCCTTAAATGTTTCTTGAGTTTTTCCCATGTATTGATCCCCCCCTATCTTCCCTTCTCCTTTGTTTCTGTAAGCCTTCTAACCAAATGGCTGCTAACTTAGTCAATTTTATCTTGGCTAGCTGGTTTTGCCTCTCAGGTGGGGTGTCCTTAAATTCAAAATATCTATTAAGACTTGCCTCCCATTCCAGATATATTTCAGGGTCTTGGGACAAACCATCAAACTTATCTAAGTCTATCCTAATGGTTCTGTCTTCTAGGTTTCTTGGTTGGTTGTTAGGTTGTGGGGGTTGTTGGGGCCTATCCAGGTCAAGAAAACCTGCATTAGCTAGTGCACGTGTGATCAATCTCATGGACTCTTCCAAATTTTCCAATCTAGTATCCATATTGATAAAGAATCAGAAACACCACAGAACAAAAATTCACAAGTAACAAGTCAACAAACCATACAATTCTGTAATTTGAAATGTGATAGCAATTCTGATCAAAGACAAGCAAAACAGAAGAGTATTTTGAAAATGTTGTTTCCTTAGGCACAAATCAAAATTCTCAATGATTCCACAAAACAAAGACAGAATATTAATCAAGAAGACAAAAATCAGATGAGCCCTTCCTGAAATCTGATTGTTCTGTGACTTATAAGTGTCAAAGGTTATTTTTCCAAATTTTAAACACTATAATTGCATCAAGAAAGAATTATGCTGAGATTACTATGAATGTAATCAAGAGTAAATTGGAAAAATATCACCAGATGCACAGATGTCAACCACTGTTCAGCAATTTCCTTGTATGTGTTGATTCTTGATGATTAGCTTCTGTGTGTGTTCTGGCCCTTCTTCGAAACGTAGCTCTAATACCAAGTTGCAACAAATTAAGGGGGTTTTGATACACCTTAATTTGTCCCTTTCAGTTGTTGAAGGGTCTTCTTTGTGGTTTACCAAAAATCAGGCTTCAACCAAGTCAAAACAGAACCAAGAACCCCTTTCTTGGTTTTCTGATGGACTGTGCACTAAGTTGCTTCTGTAAAATGTTGCCTATGGACTTAGGAGCCTTCAAGGGATGACTACCTTGAAGGGTGCAATGTGTTCTTGTGATTGTGTGACTAACAACCCAAGAACAGGAGTGTATGACTAACACTCTTCAAACAAACCCAACTAGTTTGAGAGAAAACTTAACTTGTAAGTGAAATGTATAAACTGAATATCAAATCTGTTTTGTACAATGAATCACTCCTATATTTATAGGCTAGGAGGAAAAACATAATTCTTGAAGTTAAGGCTACTTAGGCAAAGAAAATAACGGCTAGTAGCACGTGACAAATGTGTGCCAAACTAAAAAAACATAAACACAGGCTAACTGATACTGTGTGATAATGCTGATGACCACTGGACCTTGGCTCCCTTGCTTGAAGGTCTTCTGGGGCTTGGATGATGGCTTTCTTGGATTCTTTGGAAAGCTGGGAGTGTCAAGATTCCAAATATTCCTTCAGCTTGATCTGATGTGCCTTGATTAGGGCTAGGCAGCTTGCCCAAGGTGGGCTGGTCATCAATCCTGCTGGCAGCAACCAAAATCAATCTGTCAGGCTCCCTGGTGACCAGGTGACCTTTGGCTGGCTATCTGGGGCTCCCATGTTATAGTAAGCAGGGTCTTAGGACCTTGATGGAAGGGTCCATGTAAGGAGATGTCATTATTGTCCTTGGAGCCAATGAGGGAACCCGGAACTGCTACATAAAGACCCAACAAGGTCTGCTGTTCATCAGAAATGTCTAGTTCTGTGCTCTGAGTGTCTAATGCCTCTGAATGGGCTGAATGGGCTGCTAGTTGGTTGCTAGCTGAATCAGGCCTTGAATCAAGTGGGTTGTCAAGGCTACTTGGTTCACAAGGCCTACCTAACAGGACATGGCAAGCATCCATGCTGACTACATCACATAGAACAGGGTCCTCATATGTGCCTATCTTGAAGCCTACCAAGCACTGTTTCTTCACATAATTCTCTGTGTGCTCATCTAACCATCTCAGCTTATAAGGTATAGGATGTGGCCTAGTGGTGAGGTGCAGTCTCTTAACTAACTCCCTTCTCACACAATTAGATTCACTACCACTATCAATGATTAGGTCACATAGGTCGTTACTAATCCTACATTTAGTCTGAAAGATGTTTTCTCTCTGGCTCACCTTCTCACTCTTAGGGGTAGCATGGAAGTTCCTTCTCACCAGCATACCATAGAGTTCCTCTTCAGGTTAAACTTGTTCAATATCCTCATCCTCAGATAAGTCATCCCCAGCTAATTCCATAGTGCCTAGGTTGTTAACCACATAAGTTCCCTCAGGTCCATCAGCTGGTGTAGGGGGCAAAACCAACTCCTCTTTTCCATCCATAAAAACCAGCATAGCCCTAGGTCCAACCCTACTGTTGATTTCAGTCCATTCTCTTTGGGTGAATGCCTTGGCATTTGGGCATTCATTCTTATAATGTCCATGTCCATGGCATTTAAAGCACACCACATCTTTGGTGAAGGTTGCACTCTTGTCCCTGGGTTGTGGCTTGTTATTTAAGGGCTTAGATCCTCTAGAGTTGTTGTTGGGCAGGGTTCTAGTCACAGGCATCCTACTGCCTCTAAAACCTTGGGATATTCTATGTTTGTCATGCTTCTCATATATCAGGGCACTATTACATGCTCCATCATAGGTGAGGTTTTGTACTGGTTCAAGTCTTTCTCTTAGTTCATCCCTCAATCCCCTAAGAACCTACCAATTTTCATCTCCTCAGGTTCATTAATGTCACATAAAACAGCCAACCTTTCCCTTTCTTGTATGTACTCTGCCACAGTCATCTCCCCTTGCCTTAGGTTGCCCCATTTGACAAATAGTTGTTGTTTGTAGGTAGTAGGGACATATTTTCGTCTCAGATGTTTCTTGAGTTTATCCCTAGAACTTATCCTAGGTCTTTCCTCCCTTTTTCTTTGCTTCTGAATTCCTTCAAGCCAGATGGCTGCCAGCTTAGTTAATTTGACTTTAGCTATCCTAAAACGTTGGTCTAAGGGTGTTTCTTTATAGTCAAAATACTTCTCTAGGCTATTCTCCCATTCTGCATAATCATCAGGGCTACCAGTAGTACCCTCAAAGTCAAGCACATCAACATTCATAAACCTATCAGTTGGAACATCATTGGGCTTAGGTTGGTTAAGAATGCCAGCATTGTTTAGGGAGAGGGAGAGTTGTTCAACTAACTCAGTCAAACTATTGATCTTGGTTTCCATATCAATGATTCTAGGTGACTCCATGTTTAAAGGAAAAAGACTAAACAACAGAAAATTGCAAGACACACTGAGTCAAGACCAGATAACACCCAAGAAACACAATCTTGTAACAAGAATCAGATTTTAGAAGGAGGACTTCTAGTGGGACTTCTTCCTAACACAAATTTGGGAGTCTTTAATGAGTTTATCAACCATACAGCAAAATTACAACACACACCCCAAAAAAGAAAACCTATGTAAAACTCAGAAGGAAACAACAGAAAGAAATAGTTTGAAAGAAACAGAAACAGATCACCTAGTCTTGGTAGTATGCCTGTAGTCGCTCTGACATGTGGTACTGGTGTGATGTGTGGCCTGTTCTTCGAGCCTTGCTCTGATACCAAGTTGCAACAACATTCTCCTCTTGGATCAGGTTAATGTCTTCTTGGACTGATCTTGCAAGAACAAACCTCAAATATTCCCAAACAGATATGATCAAAACGGGCCTGATCTATGATCTTTACCCTTCCACTACTCAGAATGGTTAGGCAAGGATCTCCGTCAAGAGTTAGGCTACACTTACCCAAGTTCTTGCTAGGACAAACTGAAAAGGAAGAATCAACTTCACACACTCACTCTTACAATTCAGAACTCAGGATTGAGCCTTCAATCCCAAACTTTGTTTACTCAAAGATTTATGTGTATTAGAATGCAAAACTGAATGTTATGATACAAGAGTGGCCTATATATAGGCTTTGGGGACATTACATAACGTTCTAAAAACAAGAAATACTAATGAGGACTGCCAAGCATGTGCCTCATTTAAAACACTACTTAGGCCTAAAAATATGATACAACCATCATATGTTCTTCTGTCAAACAGGCTACCCTCACCAAGGATTCTAGGCTTCTAGGTGGATATGTAGGGCAGTCCTAGCCCTAGAATGGCAAGGTCCATGTGCCAAGATGATGCAATCTTAAGGCTGTGTTGGAATCTTGGTAATGCACAGATGCTGATTGTTCCCTTGAGTATCTTCAAAACTCCTTGGTCTAGGCTGCACTGCAACTCCTAGGTGCCCAAATGATCAAAAACAGGCCAAGAATTGGATTCTTGGTTTTCTGATGTTGTATTGACTGAGAACTTTGGTTCCTTCTCCCAAATTTCTAGCCTAGTATTCAATCCAAGGTTTTCTCCCCCTGGTTGAATGGGATTACAAAGCTTAAGAATTGTTCCACAACTTCTTATGCTTTGGAATCTTGGAGAAGCTATGCACACACCCAACTTCAAAGAAAAACAGAAGAACTTTTCTGAATTACCTCTTAATATTCAAAATCAAAATCTAATCTGTTTTACAATGATGAAAGCCTTTCTATATATAGGCTTTGTAAGAGAGTTTCTAAACACTAAGGTGTTAAACATAACAAGGCTCACATGCCTTGCATGTGCCCTTAAAAAAAACTAACAAACACCTAAAAAAAGACTAAGTGTTAATTTCTGCTGAAACTTTCTGCCAGCCCTCCTTGAGCTGCTTCCCTAGTGATCTTGGTGCACAATTAGTAGGGTCCTTGGGCCTTGACTTTTAGGTCCATGTACCAAGATTGCATAATTGTCCTTGTTTGACTCAGGTAAGTCCAGGTCAGCTCTCAGTCCTCTGTCCAAGGTCAGCTGTTTGGCAGGTATTGCTGTTGTTCTGTCTCTTATGTCAGTGATGTCTGTTTGAGCCCTAACTGGTTTCTTTGGGATTTTGCTCCCTTCTCTTGGACTTGTATGGTATCTTGACCCTTTCCTAGGACCATCCATGGTCTTTACTTCCTTTCTCATGTTTTCCTTATGCATTGGTGTAGACATCTTCCTGGAATTCCCTTCTGTATTTGCAAAGGAGGTCTCTTTAAGGTTTCTGTTGTCTTGGAGCCTCTTTGCTATGTTAGGGCTGTCATAAATTGTTCTAGGATCCTTGGCCATTGTCTTGTGAGTTGTATGGGTCCTCCCTCCTCTGTCTTCTTGTCTTGAGGAGGATAATAAGCTTGAGGTGGCCTATTTATCAGTGTGAGAGTTGGCCTGTGTTAATGTAGAGGCTTCTGTGTCCTGTTCCTCATCTGAAACAATTATATTTGTTTCAATCTCCCCTTCTTGGGAAAGAATTGTCCCTAATTCTTGTTCAGGCTGACATAGAGTGAGGTCCCCTATATTGAAAGTATTTGAGATGTTGTATTCTGCAGGTAACTGGACCTTGAAAGCATTGTTGCCACATTGTTGCAATACTGGAAAAGGTCCAATTGCTCTTAGCATGAGTTTGTTCCTCCTGAGGTGAGGGAATCTTTCTTTCCTTAGGTAGATCCAGACCAAATCTCCTGGTTTGATGGGGTTCCTTTGTCTGATGTTCTTATCTGCTTTGACCTTGTATTTCCTGTTGGTTTCCTCCAGGATCTCATGAATCTGATTGTGCAACATCTCCATCTTTTTGATCATGTCCAGAGCCTCTTCCTGTTTGCTGTCAACACAAGGCACATTGGTCAGTGATAGGGGTAAAGCAGGGTTAGTGCCATAAACACACTCAAAGGGTGAGTGTTTAGTGGCTAAACTTGGGCTTCTGTTATAAACAAACTCAGCATGACTGAGTTTTAAGTCCCATTCCTTGACATTCTTGCCTATTAGAGCTCTGAGTAGGGTGCCTAGTGTTCTATTGGTCACTTCTGTTTGACCATCTGTTTGAGGATGGTAAGCAGTACTAAACAAGAGCCTTGTGCCTAGGGATCTCCACAAAGTTTTCCAAAAATGGCTTAAGAACTTACTGTCCCTGTCAGATACTATGGTTTGAGGTATCCCATGAAGTCTAACAATCTCAATAAAGAACAATCTAGCTATATGCTGTGCATCATCTATCTTTGTGCAAGCAATGAAGTGTGCCATCTTTGAAAACCTATCAACCACTACCATGATTGAGTCCTTACCCCTCTGTGTCCTAGGCAAAGCCATCATGAAGTCCATACTAATATGTTGCCAAGGCTTGTGGGCTACAGGTAAGGGTAAGTATTCACCCTTGTGAAAAGTAACCTTGGCTTTCAAGCATGTCTCACATCTCAGAATATATTTTCCAACTGTGCCAAGCATCTTAGGCCAATGAAAGTGCTGTGCAAGCATGTCTAAGGTTTTCTGTATGCCTAAATGTCCTGCTAACCCTCCTTCATGCACTTCCTGAACTAGTAAGGTTCTTAGAGGCTGCTTAGGTATACACAGTCTATTGCCTTTACAGAGGTATCCTTGTTGTATGCAGTAAAGTCCCTGAGGTCTGTTAAGACAAGCCTTGTAAATTTCAGAAAAATCAGGGCAATGTGCATATTGTTCCTTAATCATTTCAAACCCTAACACTCTTGAACTTAGGATTCCTAACAGGCTATGCTTTCTACTCAGTGCATCAGCTATGACATTAGCCTTTCCTGCCTTATACTTAGCCACAAAGTCAAAGGTCTGCATGAATTCTACCCACCTAGCATGTTTGCCTTGTAGCTTATGTTGACCATTTATATGTTTAAGTGATTCATGGTCTGTGTATAGCACAAATGGCTGGATTCTTAGGTAGTGAGACCAATGTTCTAAAGCCCTGATAATAGCATAGATTCCTTGTCATAGGTAGAGTAGTTCATCCTACTTGCATTGAACTTCTCACTGAAAAAAGCTATAGGCCTACCTTCTTGAACCAACACTGCCCCTATTCTAAGTCCAGAGGCATCACATTCCACCTCAAAAGGCTTGGTGAAATCAGGCAGTTTGAGGATAGGTGCCCTACACATTCTGTCTTTAAGGGTCTCAAAAGCCTTCTGTGCAGCTAAGGTCCACTCAAACTTTCCCTTTTTTGTGCAGTCTGTAATAGGTGCCATGATAGTACTAAAGTTTTGTATGAACCTCCTGTAAAAGTGCACCAAGTTTGAGAGGAAAATGCTTGGTTGTTGGCCTTCAAACACACAGGGAAGTCTCCTAATGCTCACAAACTGAAAATCAGAACCAAGAAGCTTGTTCTTGGCTTGTTCCAATCAGTCTTGGTGACTGATTGTCCTTGGGAGGAACCTAAGACAATCCTTCTGAATTGCAAAGGCTCAACCCTCACACTTCTTACAGAGATCTCTTGATCTTGGAGAAGATGAATCCTTTCTTGAAGATTGCCTCACAATCTCTCAAAAACAGAAAAATGAAGAACACTTGAATTTGAGCAAATGAACCAAAGTTGCAATGTATTTAGAAAAATCAGAAGTGAATTTTTTGTACATGATGAGGGCCTTTATATAGGCTTGCAAAGACACAAACAAGGGGCCTTAGGACTCACGTGCCTAGGCATGTGCCACTTAAACAGAAACAGCCTAACACTTAAACTATCAAAAACAGCTATTCTGATATGCTGTTAACTAGGCTACCTAGGACTTGACTTCTAGGCTTCTAGATGAGTATACAGAAGGGTTCTGGGCCCTTGGCAGCTAGGCCCATGTGCAAAGATGACATCCCCAGCCTTGATTGGGTTCCAGGTGGTCAGGTCTGAGCTCAGCAGATTCACCAAGGTTAGCTGGTCAGCAGATCTGCCTGTTGTCCTGTTCCTAGCATCTGTTTGCTTGTTAGGTGTATGGGCCTGGTCTATGGGTTTGTTTAAAGACTTTTGATGGCCAGACCTCCTAGTTAACCCTTCAAGGGTTCCATCCATGCCCTCATCTGATGCTGGTCTTGATTCCTCATGATTTGGTGCAAGTGCCAAGTTGCTGTTAGGCACAAAATCAGAATCTATCTGTTCCTTCCTTCCTTGTTGGGAGTTAGTCATGCTGGCTGACCTTGGACTAGGAGCATTTGGTGCATTCCCTCCTTCTTTAGGCAGAATTGTCCCCAATTCATCTTCCTCATAGTTATCTTCCTCATAATATGGCCTGAGGTCTCCAACATTGAAAATAGGAGAAACTGCATAAGTGTCTGGAAGGTCTACTTTGTAGGCATTGTCTCCATACTTTTCCTTTATTTGGAAAGGGCCATCTGCTCTTGGCATAAGTTTATTTTTCCTCAGAGTAGGAAATCTTTCCTTCCTTAGGTATATCCATACCCAATCTCCCACATTATAGGTTCTGCTAGCTTGATGTGTCCTGTTTGCCTTTTGCTGGTATTTGATAGTGGCTTTGGCAATGTTGTTCTGAGCTTGCTGGTGAATTTTCAGCATGGTTCTTGGCTTCTGTATTGGCACCATCCTGCATAGGTAAATTCACAAGTGAGATAGGCAGCAAGGGATTCATTCCATAGACACATTCAAAGGGAGTTAGCTTAGTAGCCCAACTAGGGCTTCTATTGTAGGCAAACTCTGCATGACAAAGCTTTAGGTCCCAATCCTTCAAGTTTTTTTTAACTAATGTCCTTAGGATTGAGCCTAGGGTTTTGTTAGTGACCTCTGTTTGCCCATCTGTTTGAGGGTGATGAGAGGTACTATACAAAAGCTTAGTGTTAAGCAGTCTCCATAGGGTGCTCCAAAAGGAGCTTAGGAACTTGCTATCCCTGTCTGATACTATAGTTCTAGGGACCCCATGCAGCCTTACAATTTCTACAAAGTATAGTCTAGCCACATGCTTAGCATCATCCACCTTGTTACAAGCTATGAAATGAGCCATTTTTGAAAATCTATCCACTACAACCATCACAGCATCCCTTCCCCTTTGTGTTCTAGGTAGGGCCACTATGAAGTCTATACTGAGGTGTTCCCAAGGTCTTTGAGCTATAGGGAGGGGCTTGTATTCCCCTTTGTGAAAGGTCACCTTGGCCTTAATACATGCTTCACATCTAAGGATCACCTTGCCTACTGTCCCCAACATTTTAGGCCAATAGAAATGTTTAGCTAACATATCTAAGGTCTTTTGTATTCCAAAGTGTCCCCCCAAGGTACCCTCATGTATCTCTTTGACTAGGACAATCCTTAGAGGGGTCTTAGGTATACATAGTCTGTTTTCTTTGAACAAAAAGCCCTGCTGAATGAAAAATGGACCTTGAGGTTGTTGTTGACACTGCTGGTATAGGGAACTAAAGTCAGGGTCATTAGGGTATTGTTCCTTAATCATGTCAAAACCTAGAACCTTAGCATCCAATATGGCTAACAGATGAGCCCTTCTACTCAAGGCATCAGCAACAACATTGGACTTGCCTGTCTTATATTTCACCACAAAGTTGAAACTCTACATGAACTCTACCCATCTTGCATGTTTGGCACTCAATTTAGTCTGTCCACTAAGGTTTTTTAAAGATTCATGATCAGAATGAAGAACAAAAGGTTGTCCTTTGAGATAGTGTGCCCAATGTTCTAAAGCCCTCACAACAACATAGAGCTCTTTGTCATATGTGGAGTAGTTGATCCTACTTTTATTGAATTTCTCACTGAAATATGCTATAGGCCTACCCTCCTGTATAAGCACAGCTCCAATACCACAGTTGCTAGCATCACATTCAACTTCAAAAGGCTTGCTAAAATCAGGTAACTTTAGGATAGGAGGGTTGCACATGGCTTTCTTAATGAATTCAAAGGCTTGTTGTGCTTTATCAGTCCAAGTGAACACAGTTCCCTTTGTGCAATCTGTTATGGGTGCCATAATAGTGCTGAAATTTTTTATAAATCTCCTGTAAAAGGAGGCTAATCCATGAAATGATCTAACTTGAGTTATGCTAGTAGGTATAGGCCAGTCCTTAATGGCTGCTACTTTAGCTGGATCAGCTTTCACACCTTCCCTACCTACTATGAACCCCAAGAAATTAACTTCTTGCATAAGAAATGAGCATTTTTCTAGCTTACCAAACAGTTGCTGTTTTCTAAGGACTTCAAATAGTTGGGTTAGGTGGTCTATGTGCTCCCCTACTGATTTGCTATAAACTAGTATGTCATCAAGATAAACCACTATAAACCTTCCCAAAAATGGCCTTAACACCTCATTCATCAATCTCATAAAGGTACTAGGTGCCCCAGTTAGTCCAAATGGCATCACCATCCACTCATATAGCCCATATTTAGTTTTGAAGGCTGTCTTCCATTCATCACCTTCCTTCATTCTAATCTGATGGTAGCCACTCCTTTAGTCTATCTTGCTAAACCACTGAGACCCTGCTAATTCATCCAACATATCATCAATCCTTGGAATTAGGAACCTATACTTAATGGTGATGTTATTTACACTTCTGCTATCAACACACATTCTCCAAGTTCCATCCTTTTTAGGGACTAAAAGTGTTGGCACAGCACAGGGGCTCATACTCTCCCTCACATATCCCCTATCCATGAGCTCCTTAATCCTGTATGCAGGTCTGTTGGGCAAAGTGGAGCCAGGTATAAGGTCAATCTGATGCTCTATGCCTCTAATAGGAGGTAGCCCTTTAGGCAGCTCTTCAGGGAACACATCTGCATATTGGTCTAGTAATCTAGTTATCCTAGGATCTATGGTGGTGTTCTGATCCTTGACTTCCTTGCTAAACAACAGAAAGGCCTGCTCTCCTCTCTTGGTCTTAGCTATTGGTGGAGGCAGTGTCCTATGAGGTGGCAAAGGCATAAGATCCTTCAATTTACCCTCATGTCTTAGGGTGTATACATTGGTGTATCCATCATGCTTAGTCCTTTTGTCATGTTGCCATGGCCTACCTAGCAAAACATGGCAAGCAGTCATATCTAACACATCACATAACACCTTATCAGTATAAGATCCTATTGCAAACTGAACCAAACACCTTTTCTTCACAAATCCACTAGCCTTATTGTCAAGCCACTTAAGTTTATAGGGATGGGGGTGGTTTCTGGTTTCTAAGCCTAGAGTGTGAACTAAGTCCTTGCTAACACAATTTGATTCACTCCCTCCATCTATGATCAGGTCACAAATTTTGTCCTTAATTTTGCACTTGGTCTGAAATATGTTCTCCCTTTGATCATTAGGTTTGATCTTTGGGGTGGCATGGAAGTTTCTCCTAATTAGGAGGTGTTGCCTGTCATGCTCAGGGTACACTGTCTCCCTCTCCTCTTCCTCACTGAGTTCAGTATCATCTAAGGGCTCTAGTTCACCATCTTCCCCCACTATATATGTCCCATCAGGATCATCATCCTTGGTACAGGGTCCTTCCAACTCTTCTCTGCCATTTCTGTTCACTAGCATAGATTTAGGCCTACTCATCTCTTTAATCACATTCCACTCTTGGACTGTGAAGGCTCTTGCATTAGGACACTCACTCTTAATGTGACCATGTCCATGACACTTGAAACACACAAGTCCCTTAGGGTCCTTAAGGTCTTTAGTCCTAAATTGGTTTTGAGGGGGTTGGGTCCTGTTGGGCATGCTGGTTGAGGCCTGACTGGTTATATTGGCTGTGTTGGGGTTGTTTCTAGGGGGATTAGGTCTAAATGGCCTAGGGTAGGTGCTGAGGTTGGGGTCTCTCCTCACTTTCCCTTTGATTATTAGCCACAGTTAGAGCCAATTGCTGTACAATGTTTGTGAGGAAGTTGAATTTTTCCTCAAGATCCATGTTAGGAGTCATACCTGCCATTAAGAATGTACACACAGCAAGTTTTGAAAATATAAAAGTAATGGGAAAGCACAGATTGTCAGGACAAGTATATTGCACAACTTGGCCTGTTAGAGACAGAACAGTTTCAAGAAAGGCTTTCTTGCCTATTCTATTACCTTTTCCAGATGTAATGAGTGTAACAAGGGGTTAATAACACTCTTAAATGCCAAATTTAGACAGAGAATTACCTGATTGGTGATAATGAACAAGAAAATTGCAAATGCACCCTTGCACAGGCACCTTACCAGATTCTGATGGTGTTGATGGCTTGTTGTCTTTGACTGCTCCTCCTCCTTGGTTGCTGTATTGCACGCCAACCAAGGCTCTGATACCAAGTTGCACCAAGTTTGAGAGGAAAATGCTTGGTTGTTGGCCTTCAAACACACAGGGAAGTCTCCTAATGCTCACAAACTGAAAATCAGAACCAAGAAGCTTGTTCTTGGCTTGTTCCAATCAGTCTTGGTGACTGATTGTCCTTGGGAGGAACCTAAGACAATCCTTCTGAATTGCAAAGGCTCAACCCTCACACTTCTCACAGAGATCTCTTGATCTTGGAGAAGGATGAATCCTTTCTTGAAGATTGCCTCACAATCTCTCAAAAACAGAAAAATGAAGAACACTTGAATTTGAGCAAATGAACCAAAGTTGCAATGTATTTAGAAAAATCAGAAGTGAATTTTTTGTACATGATGAGGGCCTTTATATAGGCTTGCAAAGACACAAACAAGGGGCCTTAGGACTCACGTGCCTAGGCATGTGCCACTTAAACAGAAACAGCCTAACACTTAAACTATCAAAAACAGCTATTCTGATATGCTGTTAACTAGGCTACCTAGGACTTGACTTCTAGGCTTCTAGATGAGTATACAGAAGGGTTCTGGGCCCTTGGCAGCTAGGCCCATGTGCAAAGATGACATCCCCAGCCTTGATTGGGTTCCAGGTGGTCAGGTCTGAGCTCAGCAGATTCACCAAGGTTAGCTGGTCAGCAGATCTGCCTGTTGTCCTGTTCCTAGCATCTGTTTGCTTGTTAGGTGTATGGGCCTGGTCTATGGGTTTGTTTAAAGACTTTTGATGGCCAGACCTCCTAGTTAACCCTTCAAGGGTTCCATCCATGCCCTCATCTGATGCTGGTCTTGATTCCTCATGATTTGGTGCAAGTGCCAAGTTGCTGTTAGGCACAAAATCAGAATCTATCTGTTCCTTCCTTCCTTGTTGGGAGTTAGTCATGCTGGCTGACCTTGGACTAGGAGCATTTGGTGCATTCCCTCCTTCTTTTGGCAGAATTGTCCCCAATTCATCTTCCTCATAGTTATCTTCCTCATAATATGGCCTGAGGTCTCCAACATTGAAAATAGGAGAAACTGCATAAGTGTCTGGAAGGTCTACTTTGTAGGCATTGTCTCCATACTTTTCCTTTATTTGGAAAGGGCCATCTGCTCTTGGCATAAGTTTATTTTTCCTCAGAGTAGGAAATCTTTCCTTCCTTAGGTATATCCATACCCAATCTCCCACATTATAGGTTCTGCTAGCTTGATGTGTCCTGTTTGCCTTTTGCTGGTATTTGATAGTGGCTTTGGCAATGTTGTTCTGAGCTTGCTGGTGAATTTTCAGCATGGTTCTTGGCTTCTGTATTGGCACCATCCTGCATAGGTAAATTCACAAGTGAGATAGGCAGCAAGGGATTCATTCCATAGACACATTCAAAGGGAGTTAGCTTAGTAGCCCAACTAGGGCTTCTATTGTAGGCAAACTCTGCATGACAAAGCTTTAGGTCCCAATCCTTCAAGTTTTTTTTAACTAATGTCCTTAGGATTGAGCCTAGGGTTTTGTTAGTGACCTCTGTTTGCCCATCTGTTTGAGGGTGATGAGAGGTACTATACAAAAGCTTAGTGTTAAGCAGTCTCCATAGGGTGCTCCAAAAGGAGCTTAGGAACTTGCTATCCCTGTCTGATACTATAGTTCTAGGGACCCCATGCAGCCTTACAATTTCTACAAAGTATAGTCTAGCCACATGCTTAGCATCATCCACCTTGTTACAAGCTATGAAATGAGCCATTTTTGAAAATCTATCCACTACAACCATCACAGCATCCCTTCCCCTTTGTGTTCTAGGTAGGGCCACTATGAAGTCTATACTGAGGTGTTCCCAAGGTCTTTGAGCTATAGGGAGGGGCTTGTATTCCCCTTTGTGAAAGGTCACCTTGGCCTTAATACATGCTTCACATCTAAGGATCACCTTGCCTACTGTCCCCAACATTTTAGGCCAATAGAAATGTTTAGCTAACATATCTAAGGTCTTTTGTATTCCAAAGTGTCCCCCCAAGGTACCCTCATGTATCTCTTTGACTAGGACAATCCTTAGAGGGGTCTTAGGTATACATAGTCTGTTTTCTTTGAACAAAAAGCCCTGCTGAATGAAAAATGGACCTTGAGGTTGTTGTTGACACTGCTGGTATAGGGAACTAAAGTCAGGGTCATTAGGGTATTGTTCCTTAATCATGTCAAAACCTAGAACCTTAGCATCCAATATGGCTAACAGATGAGCCCTTCTACTCAAGGCATCAGCAACAACATTGGACTTGCCTGTCTTATATTTCACCACAAAGTTGAAACTCTACATGAACTCTACCCATCTTGCATGTTTGGCACTCAATTTAGTCTGTCCACTAAGGTTTTTTAAAGATTCATGATCAGAATGAAGAACAAAAGGTTGTCCTTTGAGATAGTGTGCCCAATGTTCTAAAGCCCTCACAACAACATAGAGCTCTTTGTCATATGTGGAGTAGTTGATCCTACTTTTATTGAATTTCTCACTGAAATATGCTATAGGCCTACCCTCCTGTATAAGCACAGCCCCAATACCACAGTTGCTAGCATCACATTCAACTTCAAAAGGCTTGCTAAAATCAGGTAACTTTAGGATAGGAGGGTTGCACATGGCTTTCTTAATGAATTCAAAGGCTTGTTGTGCTTTATCAGTCCAAGTGAACACAGTTCCCTTTGTGCAATCTGTTATGGGTGCCATAATAGTGCTGAAATTTTTTATAAATCTCCTGTAAAAGGAGGCTAATCCATGAAATGATCTAACTTGAGTTATGCTAGTAGGTATAGGCCAGTCCTTAATGGCTGCTACTTTAGCTGGATCAGCTTTCACACCTTCCCTACCTACTATGAACCCCAAGAAATTAACTTCTTGCATAAGAAATGAGCATTTTTCTAGCTTACCAAACAGTTGCTGTTTTCTAAGGACTTCAAATAGTTGGGTTAGGTGGTCTATGTGCTCCCCTACTGATTTGCTATAAACTAGTATGTCATCAAGATAAACCACTATAAACCTTCCCAAAAATGGCCTTAACACCTCATTCATCAATCTCATAAAGGTACTAGGTGCCCCAGTTAGTCCAAATGGCATCACCATCCACTCATATAGCCCATATTTAGTTTTGAAGGCTGTCTTCCATTCATCACCTTCCTTCATTCTAATCTGATGGTAGCCACTCCTTTAGTCTATCTTGCTAAACCACTGAGACCCTGCTAATTCATCCAACATATCATCAATCCTTGGAATTAGGAACCTATACTTAATGGTGATGTTATTTACACTTCTGCTATCAACACACATTCTCCAAGTTCCATCCTTTTTAGGGACTAAAAGTGTTGGCACAGCACAGGGGCTCATACTCTCCCTCACATATCCCCTATCCATGAGCTCCTTAATCCTGTATGCAGGTCTGTTGGGCAAAGTGGAGCCAGGTATAAGGTCAATCTGATGCTCTATGCCTCTAATAGGAGGTAGCCCTTTAGGCAGCTCTTCAGGGAACACATCTGCATATTGGTCTAGTAATCTAGTTATCCTAGGATCTATGGTGGTGTTCTGATCCTTGACTTCCTTGCTAAACAACAGAAAGGCCTGCTCTCCTCTCTTGGTCTTAGCTATTGGTGGAGGCAGTGTCCTATGAGGTGGCAAAGGCATAAGATCCTTCAATTTACCCTCATGTCTTAGGGTGTATACATTGGTGTATCCATCATGCTTAGTCCTTTTGTCATGTTGCCATGGCCTACCTAGCAAAACATGGCAAGCAGTCATATCTAACACATCACATAACACCTTATCAGTATAAGATCCTATTGCAAACTGAACCAAACACCTTTTCTTCACAAATCCACTAGCCTTATTGTCAAGCCACTTAAGTTTATAGGGATGGGGGTGGTTTCTGGTTTCTAAGCCTAGAGTGTGAACTAAGTCCTTGCTAACACAATTTGATTCACTCCCTCCATCTATGATCAGGTCACAAATTTTGTCCTTAATTTTGCACTTGGTCTGAAATATGTTCTCCCTTTGATCATTAGGTTTGATCTTTGGGGTGGCATGGAAGTTTCTCCTAATTAGGAGGTGTTGCCTGTCATGCTCAGGGTACACTGTCTCCCTCTCCTCTTCCTCACTGAGTTCAGTATCATCTAAGGGCTCTAGTTCACCATCTTCCCCCACTATATATGTCCCATCAGGATCATCATCCTTGGTACAGGGTCCTTCCAACTCTTCTCTGCCATTTCTGTTCACTAGCATAGATTTAGGCCTACTCATCTCTTTAATCACATTCCACTCTTGGACTGTGAAGGCTCTTGCATTAGGACACTCACTCTTAATGTGACCATGTCCATGACACTTGAAACACACAAGTCCCTTAGGGTCCTTAAGGTCTTTAGTCCTAAATTGGTTTTGAGGGGGTTGGGTCCTGTTGGGCATGCTGGTTGAGGCCTGACTGGTTATATTGGCTGTGTTGGGGTTGTTTCTAGGGGGATTAGGTCTAAATGGCCTAGGGTAGGTGCTGAGGTTGGGGTCTCTCCTCACTTTCCCTTTGATTATTAGCCACAGTTAGAGCCAATTGCTGTACAATGTTTGTGAGGAAGTTGAATTTTTCCTCAAGATCCATGTTAGGAGTCATACCTGCCATTAAGAATGTACACACAGCAAGTTTTGAAAATATAAAAGTAATGGGAAAGCACAGATTGTCAGGACAAGTATATTGCACAACTTGGCCTGTTAGAGACAGAACAGTTTCAAGAAAGGCTTTCTTGCCTATTCTATTACCTTTTCCAGATGTAATGAGTGTAACAAGGGGTTAATAACACTCTTAAATGCCAAATTTAGACAGAGAATTACCTGATTGGTGATAATGAACAAGAAAATTGCAAATGCACCCTTGCACAGGCACCTTACCAGATTCTGATGGTGTTGATGGCTTGTTGTCTTTGACTGCTCCTCCTCCTTGGTTGCTGTATTGCACGCCAACCAAGGCTCTGATACCAAGTTGCACCAAGTTTGAGAGGAAAATGCTTGGTTGTTGGCCTTCAAACACACAGGGAAGTCTCCTAATGCTCACAAACTGAAAATCAGAACCAAGAAGCTTGTTCTTGGCTTGTTCCAATCAGTCTTGGTGACTGATTGTCCTTGGGAGGAACCTAAGACAATCCTTCTGAATTGCAAAGGCTCAACCCTCACACTTCTCACAGAGATCTCTTGATCTTGGAGAAGGATGAATCCTTTCTTGAAGATTGCCTCACAATCTCTCAAAAACAGAAAAATGAAGAACACTTGAATTTGAGCAAATGAACCAAAGTTGCAATGTATTTAGAAAAATCAGAAGTGAGTATTTTGTACATGATGAGGGCCTTTATATAGGCTTGCAAAGACACAAACAAGGGGCCTTAGGACTCACGTGCCTAGGCATGTGCCACTTAAACAGAAACAGCCTAACACTTAAACTATCAAAAACAGCTATTTTGATATGCTGTTAACTAGGCTACCTAGGACATGACTTCTAGGCTTCTAGATGAGTATACAGAAGGGTTCTGGGCCCTTGGCAGCTAGGCCCATGTGCAAAGATGACATCCCCAGCCTTGATTGGGTTCCAGGTGGTCAGGTCTGAGCTCAGCAGATTCACCAAGGTCAGCTGGTCAGCAGATCTGCCTGTTGTCCTGTTCCTAGCATCTGTTTGCTTGTTAGGTGTATGCGCCTGGTCTGTGGGTTGGTTTAAAGACTTTTGATGGCCAGACCTCCTAGTTAACCCTTCAAGGGTTCCATCCATGCCCTCATCTGATGCTGGTCTTGATTCCTCATGATTTGGTGCAAGTGCCAAGTTGCTGTTAGGCACAAAATCAGGATCTGTCTGTTCCTTCCTTCCTTGTTGAGAGTTAGTCATGCTGGCTGACCTTGGACTAGGAGCATTTGGTGCAAAAACGAAGCCAAACCATGAAATGATCTCACTTGTGTCAGTGTAGTGGGTGCAGGCCAGTCCTGGATTGCCTTGACTTTGCTTGGGTCCACTTTAATTCCTTCTTTCCCTATAATATACCCCAAGAAGCTTACTTCAGGCAAGAGGAAACTACACTTCTCCAATTTTCCATATAATTTCTGTTTCCTTAATACCTCAAAGAGCTGCCTTAAGTGTTCCAAATGTTCATCCAATTCCCTACTGTATATTAAGATATATCTAAGTACACCACTATAAACTTGCCTAAAAAGGGCCTTAAGACTTCATTCATAAGTCTCATAAAGGTGCTAGGAGCTCCAGTGAGACCAAAGGGCATCACAAGCCATTCATATAGGCCATACTTAGTCTTGAATGCAGTTTTCCACTCATCTCCCTCCTTCATCCTGATTTGATGATATCCACTCCTCAAATCCACTTTGCTAAACCATTGGGAGCCAGCTAACTCATCAAGTAAGTCATCTATCCTAGGTATGGGGAACCTATACTTGATTGTGATGTTGTTTACACTCCTACTATCTATGCACATCCTCCATGATCTTTCTTTGGAACTAACAATGTAGGTACAGCACAGGGACTTAAACTCTCCCTCACATACCCCCTTTGCATCAACTCCTCCACCTGCCTCTGCAACTCCTTAGTTTCAAAGGGATTGGTTTCGTATGCAGGCTTGTTAGGTAAACTAGCTCCTGGCAAAAGGTCTATTTGGTGTTCAATGCCCCTAATAGGAGGTAGTCCTGGTGGTAAATTGATGCGTATTCAAAGCAAGAAAGTATTGATAGTGTGTCAAGGAAACTGAGGGAGGCCTTAGGTGTTGACTAGCCCCAATACAGGTCCTAATATAGACACACCTAAGTGCCTTACAGACCAGCCTAGACACCAAGAATGGTTCTGTAACAGTTGAGAACTGGGGTTGTTAACTCAGATGTTGCAGCCTTGTTGTGTTGATCCTATGTTCTGCCAATGATGAAAACTCAATCTCTGCACTCCCAAGATTATGAAATACCCTTAGGCTTGCCTTAGAAGCCTGAAAATAGCCCTCACCAAGTACAGATAGGTGGGCTGGTAGTTAACAGTTTCAAGAACTAGGTTCTTGAAATTCTGATGAGTAGTTGGGCTGAAATTTGGTTCCTGCTCCCAAATTCCCTTCCTTAATGCATAAACAAAGTTTCCTCCCTTTGTTTATGTATGACTCTGAATATCAAAGCCTGTTCCACAGCCTCTCTAATCTTCAAAGCCCCAAATGAAGTTGCACACACAACCTCAAGATTGAAAAAAAAAAACAGAAATTTCTGAAATTCCTCTAAATTTGTATTGAATATCAAGTGAGTTTTTACATCACATAATGAGCCTATATATAGGTTTCTAAAACTCTACAATGGTCATTTAAGAGGGTTTCTTGAAAATACTTCCTCACATGACCAGCACATGTTTATTAAAAAGAACACAAAACAGACACGTCAATATTTACAAAATGCTCATCCATAATCTGTGAACCAGGCCTCCTTTAGCTTTGGCTCTGGCCTTCTGGGTTGATCATCAGTAGGGTCCTGGGCCCTTGGCTTTTAGGTCCATGTAGGGAGATTCCATTTCCTCCTTTGGTTGGGTCCAGATGTCCTCCCATTGCTCTCCAGTCATGGCTCCAGGTCTGCTGCCAGACAGTCTCCTCAGTTGTCCTGTCTCCCCTGGCAGTTGTGTCTGTTTGGGCCTTAACTTGAGTTTTAAGGCTCTTCAGGTCCTGTTCTTGGTTGGAAAAGTTGGCTAACTCTTTTTGTGAGTTGCCCCAAGTGTTGGCTTTCCCTCCTTCCCTCTCAAAAGAATTTGGTGCAGCCATCTTGGTGAAATTTCTCTGCTGAAATGATGGATTTTTCTTTTCACCTTTTCTGTTGACTAATGCTTGTGCTTCTTGACTTGGCTCATGTTCTAGGCTTGGCTCAGGGATGTTAATATCTGAAACAACATTTGTTTCAACCCCCCCCTTCTTGGGGAAGAATTGACCCCAATTCTTCAGTGGTGGAATGTAGGGTCAAATCTCCTATGTTGAACAAGGGTGAGATGTTATATTCCTCAGGCAACTGGACCTCATATGCATTATTTCCAAATTTTCTCACTACTAGGGAAGGGGCCTATGGCTCTTGGCATGAGCTTGTTCTTCCTTAAGTGTGGAAACCTTTCTTTTCTTACATGAATCCAGACTAAATCTCCAACCTTGATGTCTTCCCTTTGTTTTAGATGTTTGTCTGCCTTGGCCTTGTACTTTTTATTTGTTGCTTCAATGTTATCATGTACAAGCTGATGTATTCCTTTCATCCTTGCTATCATATCTACTGATTCTCCTGCATTCCTGTCATGGTAAGGCACATCAATCAGTGTTATTGGAATCAAAGGATTAGCACCATAAACACACTCAAATGGAGAATGTTTAGTGGCATGACTAGGGGCACTATTATAGGCAAATTCAGCATGACATAACTTAGTGTCCCAGTCTCTTAAGTTCTTATTAACTAGCACCCTCAGTAAGGTGCCCAAGGTTCTGTTGGTAACCTCAGTCTGTCCATCAGTTTGTGGATGGTGTGCAGTGCTAAATAACAATTTTGTGCCTAGCAACTTCCACAAGGTTTTCCAAAAATAACTCATAAATTTGCTGTCTCTATCAGAAACTATGGACCTAGGTACTCCATGTAGCCTTATGATCTCAGTGAAGTATAGACTGGCTATGTTAGGGGCATCATCTGTTTTAGTGCAAGGTATGAAATGAGCCATTTTTGAGAATCTGTCCACCACAACCATTATTGAGTCCTTCCCTTTCCTTGTCCTAGGTAGAGCCATCATGAAATCCATGCTAACATGTTCCCATGGCTTATGTGGAACTGGTAGAGGTATATATTCCCCTTTATGAAAAGTTACTTTGGCTTTCAGACACACTTCACACCTTAAAATGTATTTCCCTACTGTACCAAGCATCCTAGGCCAATAAAAGTGCTTGGCCAGCATGTCTAGTGTTTTCTGGATGCCAAAATGGCCTGCTAGACTTCCTTCATGTACTTCCTGCACTAATAAAGTCCTCATAGGCATCTTAGGTATACACAACTGATTTCCTTGAAACAGGAATCCTTCTTGTATGCTAAAAAGTCCTTGGGGTCTAGATTGACATGCTTGGTAAACCTTTGCAAAATCAGGACAATGTTGGTATTGCTCCTTGATTAACTCAAAGCCTAACATTTTTGCATTAAGGATGCCAAGCAAATTGTATTTCCTGCTTAAGGCATCAGCTATCACATTGGTTTTGCCTGCCTTATATTTAGCTGAAAAATCAAAGGTTTGCATGAACTCTACCCATCTTGCATGCCTACTACTCAACTTGTGTTGGCCATTTATATGTTTGAGGGACTCATGATCAGTATACAACACAAATGGCTGGATTCTAAGGTAATGAGACCAATGTTCTAAAGCCCTAATGATAGCATAAAACTCCTTATCATAGGTTGAATAGTTCAATCTACTTTGATTCAGTTTTTCACTAAAGAATGCTATTAGTCTTCCCTCTTGCACAAGTACTGCTCCTATGCCTGTTCCACAAACCTCAAAGGGCTTGGTGAAGTCGGGAAGCTTAAGCACAGGGGCCTTACACATCATGTCCTTAAGGGTCTCAAATGCTTTCTGTGCAGCAGGAGTCCACTCAAACCCTCCCTTCTTTGTGCACTCTGTGACAGGTGCCATCACACTACTAAAATTTTTTATAAACCTTCTATAAAAGGAAGCCAAGCCATGAAATGATCTGACTTGAGTAAGGGTAGTAGGTCCAGGCCAGTCCTGTATTGCTTTGATCTTACTTGGATCCACTTTGATCCCATCTTTGCCTACAATGTAACCTAGGAAGTTCACTTCAGGCAGTAAAAAGCTACATTTTTCCAACTTTGCATATAGTTTTTGCTTCCTTAGAACCTCAAATAGTTGCTGTAAATGATCTAAGTGATCAGGTAAGTCCTTGCTGTATATGAGGATATCATCTAGATAGACTACTATAAACTTGCCTAAGAATGGTCTCAGAATTTCATTCATGAGTCTCATGAATGTGCTAGGGGCTCCTGTCAAGCCAAAGGGCATCACAAGCCACTCATACAACCCATACTTAGTTTTAAAAGCAGTCTTCCACTCATCACCTTCCCTCATTCTGATCTGATGATACCCACTCCTTAGGTCCACCTTGCTGAACCATTGTGAACCAGCTAGCTCATCTAATAGGTCATCTATCCTAGGGATGGGAAACCTATATTTCACAGTGATATTGTTCACACTTCTGCTGTCTATGCACATCCTCCAGGTGCCATCTTTTTTAGGCACAAGCAAGGTAGGCACTGCACATGGACTTAAGCTTTCCCTTACATATCCTCTTTGCATTAACTCTTCTACCTGTCTCTGCAGTTCTTGGGTTTCAAAGGGATTAGTCCTATATGCAGGCTTGTTAGGCAAGCTTGCTCCTGGCACTAAGTCAATTTGGTGTTCAATGCCTCTTAGGGGTGGAAGTCCAGGGGGCAGGTCAGTGGGGAAAACATCCTCATATTGCTTAATTAAGGGCTCTACCTCAGGTGGTATGGGTGGGGACTCATTGGTCTCTTTGGTGAACAAGATGTAAACCACTCCATTTCCCTTAATCTCCTTTTCACAAACTCTTCTAGTGATCAGATGGGTGGGAGTCCTGCTTTCCTTGGGTGGAATAGCCTTAGTTGGGGGCAGAGGTACTAATTCCTTCTTTTTCCCATTATGTGTCAAGGTGTATGTGTTGGTGTAACCATTATGGATGGTTCTCCTGTCATATTGCCAAGGTCTACCCAAAAGTAGATGGCAGGCATCCATATTGAGCACATCACGCAGAACCTGATCAGTGTAGGTGCCTAAGGTGAGGTTGACTAAGCACTGTCTCTTAACCAATCCACTAGCCTTCTCATCTAACCACCTTAGTTTGTAGGGATGGGGGTGGGGTCTAGTCTTAAGCTGCAACCTATTGACTAAGTCTTGGCTAATGCAGTTTGACTCACTACCTCCATCAATAATGAGGTCACACAGTTCCCCCTCTATCCTACACTTAGTCTGAAATAGATTTTCCCTTTGGTCTGACTTAGGAGGCTTAGTAGTGGTGTGAAAACTTCTCCTGACTATGAAATTAAAGTGTCCCCCTTCCTTAGGTTCTATTCTCTCAGGATCTTCCTCCTCTGATTCACTATTCTCCCCCTCAAAAGCTTGCAAAGTCCCATCCTCCCCCACTATATAGGTGCCATCAGGGTCCTCTCTATTGGTTTGAGGCCACACCTCTTCCTCCTTACCATTTCTGGATACCAAGATTACCTTTGGCCTGGTATCTTGCTTGATTTCATCCCATTCCTGCATGGTAAAGGCTCTAGCATTAGGGCAGTCCCTCTTATAATGGCCTCTGCCATTGCACTTAAAGCAAACCACTTCCTTAGGGTCTTTAATAGGTGTAGGCTGTTTGGGATATGTATCCTTTGTTGTTGACATTTGGGTGTCCTTCTTTGGCATATTAGTGTTCACTGTGCTCCTAGGTGTATAGGTCCTACTGGTCTTAGGATAAGTATGGTTAGGATGTCCCTTCTTCCTATTCTTTTCTATTTCTAAGGCCAAGTGCCCTACTGAGTGAATGGTCAGATCAGGGGTAAAGATCACCTTCCTCCTAATTTCCTCCCTTAGCCCTGCTATGAACCTTCCTACCCTCATGTCTTCTGGTTCATTAAGGTCACAAAGCACACTCAGTCTTTCCCATTCTTGAATGTAGTCCTGCACAGACTTGTTCCCTTGGGTCAGGATACTAAACTGCACATATAGTTGATGTTTGTAAGTAGAAGGCACATATTTTCTTCTCAAATGTTTTTTAAGTTTAGGCCAGGAATCTATCCTAGGTCTACCCTCTCTTACTCTCTGCCTTTGCACCCCCTCTAGCCATGTTGATGCTAGTTTGATCATTTTCACCTTGGCTAGTTTAAACTGCCTCTCTGGTGGGGTCTCCTGAAATTCAAAGTATTGGTCAATCCTTTCTTCCCACTCTAGGTAGTGACTAGGACTGTGAGTGTGTCCATCAAATTCAGGGATGTCCACCCTAATGGTTCTGTCTTCATAGGGTCTAGGGTTGGGCATAGGTCTGTCTTGCTGAGGATGGGGTCCTAACCCTACATGGTTCAAGCCTTGGACCAGCCTTTCAACTGTAGCCTCTAGGGCCTCAAATCTACCCTCCCAATCCATATTGTTGGTCTAACAAAGATGATGATTAACCAGCAAACACAGAAACAGAAACAGGCCTTACAAGAAAAGATTTCAAGATTTTGAAATTTTAGTGCACTGTGTGTGTTTTCTGTTTCTTGGGGTGTTATTGAATGAACTGACACAAAATGAAAGAGTTTAAGAAAGATTATACATCCCTTTGGAGATACAAACTGGTTTTGAAGCTGTAGACCAACTCCTGACTCCTTAAAGGTAGATTGAGTCCCAAATTTGCAGGCACAGGACACTTTGCAGCCTCTTCTTGATTTCTGTTCTTGAATGCTCCTTGCCCTCTTCGAAACAGGGCTCTGATACCAAGTTGATGCGTATTCAAAGCAAGAAAGTATTGATAGTGTGTCAAGGAAACTGAGGGAGGCCTTAGGTGTTGACTAGCCCCAATACAGGTCCTAATACAGACACACCTAAGTGCCTTACAGACCAGTCTAGACACCAAGAATGGTTCTGTGACAGTTGAGAACTGGGGTTGTTAACTCAGATGTTGCAGCCTTGTTGTGTTGATCCTATGTTCTGCCAATGATGAAAACTCAATCTCTGCACTCCCAAGATTATGAAATACCCTTAGGCTTGCCTTAGAAGCCTGAAAATAGCCCTCACCAAGTACAGATAGGTGGGCTGGTAGTTAACAGTTTCAAGAACTAGGTTCTTGAAATTCTGATGAGTAGTTGGGCTGAAATTTGGTTCCTACTCCCAAATTCCCTTCCTTAATGCATAAACAAAGTTTCCTCCCTTTGTTTATGTATGACTCTGAATATCAAAGCCTGTTCCACAGCCTCTCTGATCTTCAAAGCCCCAAATGAAGTTGCACACACAACCTCAAGATTGAAAAAAAAACAGAAATTTCTGAAATTCCTCTAAATTTGTATTGAATATCAAGTGTGTTTTTACATCACATAATGAGCCTATATATAGGTTTCTAAAACTCTACAACGGTCATTTAAGAGGGTTTCTTGAAAATACTTCCTCACATGACCAGCACATGTTTATTAAAAAGAACACAAAACAGACACTTAGTCAATATTTACAAAATGCTCATCCATAATCTGTGAACCAGGCCTCCTTTAGCTTTGGCTCGGGCCTTCTGGGTTGATCATCAGTAGGGTCCTGGGCCCTTGGCTTTTAGGTCCATGTAGGGAGATTCCATTTCCTCCTTTGGTTGGGTCCAGATGTCCTCCCATTGCTCTCCAGTCATGGCTCCAGGTCTGCTGCCAGACAGTCTCCTCAGTTGTCCTGTCTCCCCTACCAGTTGTGTCTGTTTGGGCCTTAACTTGAGTTTTAAGGCTCTTCAGGTCCTGTTCTTGGTTGGAAAAGTTGGCTAACTCTTTTTGTGAGTTGCCCCAAGTGTTGGCTTTCCCTCCTTCCCTCTCAAAAGAATTTGGTGCAGCCATCTTGGTGAAATTTCTCTGCTGAAATGATGGATTTTTCTTTTCACCTTTTCTGTTGACTAATGCTTGTGCTTCTTGACTTGGCTCAAGTTCTAGGCTTGGCTCAGGGATGTTAATATCTGAAACAACATTTGTTTCATAAATCCTCTAGAAAGACATCTGAGTACTGGTCTAACAGGGGTTTGAATGCAGCTGGTATGTCATTAAGGTCACTGACTTCCTTGGTGAATAACACATACATTTCCCCTGCCTCCCTGAATTCTCTGTTGCACTCCTTCCTAGTTATCAGATGCACTGGCTGCCTAACCTCCCTAGGTGGAATGGTCTTATGAGGTGGTAATGGTATCAACTCTTTTTTCTTCCCCTCATGTTTCAAAGTGTAGGTATTGTTATATCCATCATGCACAGTTCTCCTGTCATATTGCCAAGGTCTCCCTAACAATAGATGACAAGCATTCATCTCTAGTACATCACATAGGACTTGATCAGTGTATGAGGTCAAGGTCACCAAACATTGCTTGTTGACTGTGCTACTAGCCTTATCATTAAGCCACTTCATCTTGTAAGGATGAGGATGGGGTTGGGTTTTTAGTTTTAGCTGAGTAACTAATCCTTGGCTCACACAATTGCATTCACTACCCCCATCAATAATCAGATCACAGATCTTGTCCTGCACCTTACACTTGGTCTGAAATATGTTTTCTCTTTGGTCTGACTTTTTACTCCTAAGGGTTGAGTGGAAACTCCTCCTAAAAATAAAACTATAATGATCATCTCCTCAGGCTCACTGTTAGTCTCTTCAAGAGGTTGAATAGTTCCATCCTCTCCTATGGTATAGGTGCCATCAGGGTCTGTTTCTTTGGTATGGGGCCATACTTCCTCTTCCTTACCATTCTTTAGAACTAAAATGACCTTGGTCCTAGTGTCTTGCCTAATTTCATTCCATTCTGTCATTGTAAAAGCCCTTGCATTAGGACAGTTAGCCTTATAGTGTCCCCTTCCATTACACTTGAAACAAACTATGTCTTTAGGGTCCTTAGGGGGTGCATTGGACTTGCTACTATCCTCCTTTTGTGGCACACTAGGGATAATCCTTCTTGGTGCAGATAAGGTATTGGTGCCCTTATTGTTGTAGGTCCTGTTAGCCCTATTGTAGGTAGCATTGGATAGGGTCTTCTTCCTAGTGATGTTTCTTTCAATCTCAAGGGCTCTATTGCCTGCTGAATGGATGGTGAGATCAGGTGTGAGGGTTAACTTCCTCCTAATATCCTCTCTAAGTCCAGCAATAAATTTTCCTACACTCATTTCCTCATTAATGTCTACATCACACAAAACAGTCAACCTCTCCCATTCTTGAATATAGTCTTGTACATTCTTGGTCCCTTGGGTGAGTGTGCTCAACTGAACATACAATTGCTGCCTATATGTAGGAGGCACATATTTTCTCCTTAAGTGCTTTTTGAGTTTGTGCCATGTATCTATCCTAGGCCTGCCTTCCCTTACCCTCTGCCTTTGTATTCCTTCCAACCAGGTAGAGGCTATTTTAATCATTTTTACTTTGGCTATCTTGTATTGTCTTTCAACTGGAGTCTCCTGAAATTCAAAATACTGTTCCATCCTGCCCTCCCATTCTAGGTAGGTCTCAGGGTCATGGGACAGGCCATCAAAGTCAGGGATATCTACCCTCAAGGTCTTGTCCTCCTGGTGCCTAAGGTTGGGTGGAGGTCTGTGCATGTTGTTGTTCTGAAATAGGCCTAAGTTATCCAGATTCTGTGCAAGTCTTTGCACTGTTT